>CM077177.1:24103624-24703624 GCA_039654105.1 Coreius guichenoti | reverse complement strand
AAAGTAGTGCATTCATCCACTTACCATATTACTGCAACCTTTAGATCAGAGGTCTAAACTGGATTAGTGGAAGACTACCATTCACCTCCATGTTAATTTCAAACACAGGCTCTCTCTAAAAGAGCTCCAAAACATTCCCTTACTGCTGTTTAGCCAAGCCATTTCAGGTTGACGGTAAAATTGCCTTTCACTTTACAAGTGAACATTTGTTTCCTTATAATATATTATTGGATTTTGAAAGAATTTTGACCAAAAATTTCGAACAATTAAGGTTTTTTTTTTTTTTTTTAAATGTTTTTGAAATAAGTCTCTTATTCTCACCAAGGCTGCATTTATTTGATCTAAAATACAGTAAAAAAAAAAATTACAATTTAAAATAACTGTTTTCAATTTAAATTTATTTTAAAACATTTCCACAAACATATTAATAAGCAAAAAAAGTTTCTTGAGCACCAAACCACTAAAGAATAATGGCTGCTGAAAAATGGCTTTGCCATTACAGGAATAAATTACATTTTAAAACATATTAAAATAGAAAAAAGTTATTTTAAATTGTAATAGTATTTAACAATATTACTGTTTTTTTTTTTAATCAAATGCAGCCTTGGTAAGAATAAAATACTTATTTAAAAAAAATCTAAATTATTCCAAATTACAAATACATATGATTGGCATACTGTCTGCGATTTGATGTCCCTTCAAAGTCATTTCACTCTGCGGCCATCTTAACAAAGGCCATACAAGTTCAGATGCTATCTACAGTAGTTGAATCGGAAAAATCGCTATTTGTCAATTTCAATGACATTTTAAATCAGCAAACAAATCTGACATCAACAGTATCATACATTTTCATTTTTGGGCCATTCTAGAGTAAATAAAAACATAGACGATACCTCTATCTACTGTCAGTTTAACAGATTTGACCAAAATTCTCCCTCAATATGTGCAAAAATATGCCAAGGGCCACAGATTCTGTGTGAGCCTACCCCGGTTGGCCAAAAATTTAATTCCTCAATATGTCATAGTGTAAGTATTATGTTCTCAAGCAAATGGACTTGAGAAGCTAATTAAATCTGAGAAGCTTGTCAATGTCTCTGTGCAAAAACTTGTCCCTGTATCTTTTGGAAAGATCTGTCTTTTAAGGTCATTCATCTAGTCTCACATAGAGAGATTATTCTGGCTAAGAACCGCCCGCTTAGAAAAGAAAAGAGCAGCGGACTGACATGTAAAGGTGCTATCCATAACTCGTTTCCTTTTTACATGCCGTTTAAGAGGCATACTAGGGCTGATGCGAAGACTAACATCTTTCCATCAGGTCTGGTGACGAGAGAAAATCTACTTAGACATCAAAGGTCAACATATTATTACGGTTTTATTGAGGATTGATTTCCCGAGTAGCAACGGTAGCAGAGACTATAGATGTCGTTAGGGAACCGTGAAGAGGGCACTGCGACGGCATTATCAATCTTCACTGTCCTTTCAGACAAACCCCACTCCTCACAGTTTGGCTAAAGAAATCAAAGAGGTCACCGAACCTTTCAAAATGAGTCCCATTCTGATAATATCAATAGCACTTATCTATTCAACGTTCGCCCTTGTGGCTGCCAGCTTCCCGTAAATACAAAACACTCCCTTGTGAGGAAGGACGTTTTACCATCGGGCTGAATAGGGTGAACGACCTCAAAGGACAAGCCCATATTTCTGGTGATTCTGATTTGGTTGCAGAGGTGGTTAAATATACTCCTGTCTCTTTCCTTCACCAGCAGCGCAAAGAGAGCAGCGGAAGTGGAAGTACGAGATAGAATTTGATTATATTACCATGACGGCTCCACTTCTGTGTGACAGAAGCAATTGTTTAATGTGAAATCAATAAAATCTCAAAATGTCTGCTGACTCTACACACAAAAGATGGCCAGGTTGATGAATCACGACAGTAATGTTTTTCTTATGCAAATGATAACTGCTGAGCGCATACCATTACAACACTGCAAAACATGTGCTTTGGCCCACGCTCCTCACGGCACTGAACGCAAACAGATGTATTGAGGAGATTGGAAGAAAAACAACTTTACGCAACAGCCAGAAAATGCATCACGTTCTCAAGCAACAAAATGCGTATTATGTACTCCAGATAGGTGGGTAGTGTCTATACACGGTTTATTAAAAACTTGTTGCTTTGGGCTAGCATGAGCAAAACAAACTGTATTAGTAGTGACAAATCTTCAGATTTTAAGTATTAAAACCACTCAAAACTAAAATGTAATACCATAAAATAAATAGTTTTTTTTTTTTTTTTTCATATTTTCTGAAGGAAATATGAGTGGTGTTTGCCTGTGCAAAACTTCTTGTTCTGAGTTTTGAGCACTTCTGAAACAGACTCATTGGGAAAAACGTGCCTCTGCCTACATACAAAGCCAATACAAACACAGATACTAGTGGCGGTAAAACGATGGTCCACTTTAGACATTCTACTAACTATAAGGATCTTTGCAACTACATGTCAAATAACTCTCATTAGAGTATTAGTAGACTGTCTGCTTAATATCTGCTAACTCTTTATTTTGATGGTCCCTAACAGACATTCTACTGACTATAACTAACTGTGCAACTATGTCAACCTATTCTACTAACCCGAACCCTGACACCTAACCCTAACCTAACAGTCAACTAAAAGTCTACTAATACTCTAATGAGAGTTAGTTGACATGTAGTTGCAAAGTTACTTGTAGTTAGTACAAAGTACAAAGTGTAGTTAGTGTCTAAAGTGGACCATCATAAAAAAGTGTAACCCAACCTTTCACACATTATGATTACAGGGCAGATTATTGATTAATAAAGACTTATTTTGCATGGTTCCTTGAAAAACTCGCCTGGTACGGGATTTCACTTGTGATGGTTTCCCAGAATGAACAGCTGAAAGGTGCCCAAAACCCCTTTAAAACGAGCCAACATACCAGCTTAACCAAGCTAGGAGAACAGCTAAGACCAGCAAATCAGCTTAGTGTTTTTGTTTTTGTACAGTTGCAAAGTGTACTGCTTAGTGTAAGATTTTTTTGCCTGTTTTATTAGCCTGGCACCACTAATAAAACACTGTAAAAAGACAAAGGCGTCAAAATGATAGGCTGAAAGCCACTGAAAAAAAACAACAACAACGAGAGAATTAAGTATCTATTAGACACAACATCTCTAGCAAATTGACAACTCTACAAATAGACAAGCAAAACAACATCCCAGACTAGACACAACATCACAATAAACAAGTGACAACTGCAACAACTCTAAAGCACTAGTCAAAACAACATGACAAGTACCTATTAGTAAACTAAAACAGGGGGTAAACCTTCAAAAATAGCCACAGCCTGCTTCAGGGATGACGAAACGCACACCTGCCGTAATAAAAAAACAAGGCCCTGCACCCGTTGCTAGGACCGTTGTGATAACAAGCATGTATTTTTATGTTTAATTGCCAGTGTGCCACCATCTCAGCCTGAATGCACAGGCACGCTCAGAGAATGTGAGCAAGTATCCATCAGGGACTGCATTTTTCAATGCAACATTTGCATTCTGATAGCTCTAAAAGGAGCCTTATCAGCCTCTAGTAAATCAGCTTGTTTGTTTGTTTAATCACAGGCTTCTGAAAAAAAGCAAGATGCCACTAAGAAAAGAGGAAAAAATACTATTTTGCTACCCCACCCTTTACAAAAGAAAGAGAATTACAACAAACAACTATGTAAAAAAAAATGGCTCCAGGGATGACAAACACATTGTTATGCAATGGCTTAGTGAAGGCAAAATATGTGTTGCTGTCTCAAAGTAACAAAAAAAAAAAAAGAAAAAAAAAAGTTTTGTGAGACAAGTATTTGTTTAGGGTTCTTATTTAGGGTGAAGTTTAAAATAGAGCAAAAAATAGCTTGGCAAAGGACCTACTGCACTTTTTGTACAAATAAAATAAAATAAAATAAAATAAAAAATAATGTTCTTATGTTTTTATTAATGTGTTCATTTAAATTAGTTCAGAGGTTAAATCATCCCTTCATTGACACTGAAAAGTAGTGCTCAGATTTATTATTTTTGGATTCTCTCAAAACAGATAAGGAAGCTCATTCAAAATAGCAAACCTAATTACAGATAATTAAGAAGAATGCATGGAAGAGCAATGCATCAAATTCTCAATATCTTTAATAACATGAACGTTGCATGAAATTTACCCCACAACAATTGTACATAGACTTATTATAAAGCTGTTTTCGCAAAATCAAGCAATTGAGAGTTCAAACACATATTTTAAAGATGAAACCCATCCAGGATGCATTAAATAGCATGATGACATTATGACTACTGCAGAAAGACATGCGCATGCAGGTCTGTTTCACACTGGAAGTAGACAGAGAGAAAAGATAATGAGAATGGAGAAATATGAGGTACCTTCAATCTTCTGCTGGGCCGTCTGACAGGCTTCCTGGCTATCGAACTCAAATGGGTTGTTGCATATTCGTACACTGTCACATTCACACTTCCCATCAATGATGTTACAGCCTGTAACCAGGTTTTCATTGCATGGCTCAAAGCCCAAGAGCTGGTCGTCATCCCAGTTTTCATCTGAACGAAAATGAAAGAGACACATATCAATGAGTATGCCATAGCAACAGAAATTCATAATAATATGTTACCAGATCAAATTCAGAATCGGGCCCGATATATTTTCACAGTATCATTAAGACCGCGGGTTCCCCAAAGCCAACTGGTCTGGTGATGCTGAAGTAATGAGGCTACTGAATGCTAGAAAAGAGCACATGCCCAATTACATGTGCATTTGAGGTCTAAGGGGTATCATAGAACTCAGGAATAGGAGAGAAACGTAGACTTGATATAAAGGATTATGCAGTTTCTACGTTCCTGGCCTCTCTCGACTTACACAATAGATAAATGGTGGCAGAGAGCAGCGCATTTTCAAAATAAGAATGACCCCGGCCCTGAAGACGCTTCTATCTGCCAGCAACATTATGAAGTCTTATTTGCAGTGCAAACACACATTGCTGATACAAGCGCTGGTATTTCAGCCCACTGCATGCTCACCTTATCAGTGCGCACGCATGTTTGTGTGCTTAGTACGGATGAATACACACTCAAGATGGGCACATACCAGGGCTGGCTGATATATTGAATATTTATTTTAAATTAAATTATTTTACATTTTATAAAAACTTCAATATTATTATTTTTAAATATATATATATATATATATATATTTCAATAAATGTTATATTATTTTTTTTCTATATTATCTATAAATGTTATATTATCCCACCTTTCTATGGTATTCTATTCCCTAGAAAACACACAGAAAACCTAATCAAGCTGGTGTTTAGCTGAGCAGCCAGCTGGGTTTCCAGACTGAACAGCTGAAAAGTGGCCAAAACCCCTATAAAACTACCCAATAGACCAGCTTTACCAGCAAATCAGCTTAGGATGGTTTATTTATTTATTCATTTATTTCAGTATTACTCAGTGTAGGCGTATGAGACATTTTTGCCTGTTTTAACAGCCTGACATCACTAATATCATATTAATGTGTATATATATAGAGAGAGAGAATTAAAGTAACACACTGCCCGGCCCAAAAAAAGAAAAAAAAAAATTGCTGTTTGGATTTAAATAGGCAAATGGTTAAGAGTATATGATTGGATCATTATTGCAGTGATTATTATGTTTCTAGCATGTTATATGTTTGGCAACAGTTCTTCTGACCCTAATTGATGGAGTGTTTAGTTTTTCATTTCTTAAACAACCATGTAGACACATCGTAGCCATATTCCAGGATGACAATGTCAAGATTTATCAGGCTCAAATTGTGAAAGAATGGTTGGAAGGGAGCATGAAGAATCATTTTCACACATGAATTTGCACCTCCAGACCTTAAATTCATTGAAAGTCTTTGGGATGTGCTGGAGGAGACTTTACCAGAGTGCTTGACTCCTGGATTGTCAATACAAGATCTTGACCAAAATTGAGGCACCTCTTGATGGAAATAAATGTTGTGATGTTATCAGTTAGGGTTAGAAGAACTGTTGCCAAACATATAACATGCTAGAAACATAATCACTGCAATAATGATCCAATCATTGACTCAAGCAAACAGCCAAACAGCGACTTTTTTTTTGTTGCCCGGGCAGTGTATATTATTACTAAATTATTTTAATACATGTCATTTGGCCATTCATTTTCCATGCCAGATCTTATTGTAACATAAATGACAGTTGAGTTGAGTTTCGATGAATAGGTCCAAAACACTGATTTATTTGCATATACATCAACCAGCCCCAGTGCATACTAAGTACCAGCGCATGCATGTAAATGCGTCTGCATGCATGTAATTTGTATTTTTCGGTCTCCGAGGAATGCAGCCTGCTTGCCAATAAATAACGGGCCTTGCGCTTCAATGAGCAATTCGGCTGTTGAGTCAGAAACATTTCTGCAGAAACCTGCCTCATATTGCAGAGAAACCTACAATTAGATTTAGCAGAAATTAGACTACATGAACTACTAAATTACTTTGTTTTGTATCCATAACTTCTCAGCCCCTGGGTGGGTCACTTTAAATACTCAGAGGATAAACTAAAGTCATGGAAAAACATTCCTTTCACCCGCCCTGTGTCTGTTCACTGTAGGGTCAGTCACAGCTGCACTTGCGGCCCAGTGTTTTGGTCATCTGGATATGATGGGTGTGTTTGCAGCTGTACGACACAACACCCATACCGTGGGCCGCAAGAATACAAGGTCCCTATCTATAGGGGACTCTGAGTATGTGTGAGCTTGTGCTCTTTTAACAATCAAGGACTGGAAGCTGATGTTCCAAAGCCCCTGCGCTTGTTGTTTTCACCAAAGCCACAGGGGTGAAGTCCCCAAATAGCTGCTGTCAACAGCTGATTCTTCAGTAACTAAGCATGGCTCTCCAGACCAGCTTTGGGTCGTTTAGCTGGGCGTGGAGGGTTGAGTCCCCTGCCAAACAAGGGTTGTCAGTAGCCTGGCATAGGGTTCACATGATAAACACATCGCGGTGGTCCAAACCACACAGCGGGATTCAGCTTGGCATGTTCACAGACAGCATTGCCTTTAAGACCTCGTGGGAAGATCCTACTTACGAGTTCAGAAATCATAATTACGACGTGATGTGCATTCAAGTGATTTCAGTCAGATTAAAACAGATGCAATTTCACGTTTCATTCTCTCTTTTTCACTTCCTGACAAACACAGGATGTGTTTAGTTCTAATGCAACAAAATGAAGAGAAAATATGCATAATATGTGTAACTGATGTATTAACTGCTGTATATATTTTATCATTCTTGTGCTCCATGCACAATGAATGATAAAGAATGGCAAACCAAGTCAGCCCTTAATCCAGCTACATGAGCCGTATTTAAGGGCAAGCTTTAGCATTATTCAATACAAAAATGCATACTAGCGATGTCAATCAATTAAAAATGTTAATCAAATTAATTACACAATATGTTTATTAATAAGATAAATCCATTTAAAATCACAATATTTACTAAGAAAAGCCCAGAAATTAACATAATTCAAAGACATTATTGTGTCTGACGAGCATATCATTAAACAGACATTACAAAGCCATTAAATAGACATTACAACAAAAACAGTTTGTTGTATTTCCATACTGAATGTAAGCATATCACTGGTGTTTTCAGTTAAAAGCATTCAGTTATTTTTTCCATTCATGACAAAATGCTTTTTTAATGCAATTAATCGCAGTAAATTAATATGCTAAGTTGATAACCCTAGTACAATGTAATTGGTACATATTCACAATTACAACTTCTATCATGACCAATTTGCCTGTATCATGATGAGTATTTAATTGATACGCCTCCAAACCCCAAAAAGACAATCAGGGCTCAATAAAATATAATTTCCCACTGGAAATTACAACATTGTGGAGGATTCCATATGCGTTCATTTTGAAAATACAATCATTTGGATACACTTGACAGCAGGATTACTGTAGTGCTGTCACAAGTCTAAAATGGAATCATCTTAGTTTTTACATTCACTATAACCAGTATTAAAAAGTAACAAAAGTAGGGACAGATTTTTTGTCCTGTATTGTGACATACACTCACCTAAAGGATTATTAGGAACACCTGTTCAATTTCTCATTAATGCAATTATCTAATCAACCAATCACATGGCAGTTGCTTCAATGCATTTAGGGGTGTGGTCCTGGTCAAGACAATCTCCTGAACTCCAAACTGAATGTCAGAATGGGAAAGAAAGGTGATTTAAGCAATTTTGAGCGTGGCATGGTTGTTGGTGCCAGACAGGCCGGTCTGAGTATTTCACAATCTGCTCAGTTACTGGGATTTTCACGCACAACCATTTCTAGAGTTTACAAAGAATGGTGTGAAAAGGGAAAAACATCCAGTATGCGGCAGTCCTGTGGGCGAAAATGCCTTGTTGATGCTAGAGGTCAGAGGAGAATGGGCCGACTGATTCAAGCTGATAGAAGAGCAACTTTGACTGAAATAACCACTCGTTACAACCGAGGTATGCAGCAAAGCATTTGTGAAGCCACAACACGCACAACCTTGAGGCGGATGGGCTACAACAGCAGAAGACCCCACCGGGTACCACTCATCTCCACTACAAATAGGAAAAAGAGGCTACAATTTGCACGAGCTCACCAAAATTGGACAGTTGAAGACTGGAAAAATGTTGCCTGGTCTGATGAGTCTCGATTTCTGTTGAGACATTCAGATGGTAGAGTCAGAATTTGGCGTAAACAGAATGAGAACATGGATCCATCACGCCTTGTTACCACTGTGCAGGCTGGTGGTGGTGGTGTAATGGTGTGGGGGATGTTTTCTTGGCACACTTTAGGCCCCTTAGTGCCAATTGGGCATCGTTTAAATGCCACGGCCTACCTGAGCATTGTTTCTGACCATGTCCATCCCTTTATGACCACCATGTACCCATCCTCTGATGGCTACTTCCAGCAGGATAATGCACCATGTCACAAAGCTCGAATCATTTCAAATTGGTTTCTTGAACATGACAATGAGTTCACTGTACTAAAATGGCCCCCACAGTCACCAGATCTCAACCCAATAGAGCATCTTTGGGATGTGGTGGAACGGGAGCTTCGTGCCCTGGATGTGCATCCCACAAATCTCCATCAACTGCAAGATGCTATCCTATCAATATGGGCCAACATTTCTAAAGAATGCTTTCAGCACCTTGTTGAATCAATGCCACGTAGAATTAAGGCAGTTCTGAAGGCGAAAGGGGGTCAAACACAGTATTAGTATGGTGTTCCTAATAATCCTTTAGGTGAGTGTACATCTGAGTGAAGCAGACTATCGAAAAAGAAAAAACATGGTGCGGGGACTGTTGATTGGACGGAGGCAGATCTGAATGCGAGCTTTGGGTTGATTGTACATTTTGATTGACAATTTTGAGCTTTTTTTGTTGAAAAATTTGGAATAAGATCAATAAGACACAAAATCAATAAGACATAGGATAGGGTGAATTTACACTTCATGCCGACTTTAAAATATTCTTCTTAAATGTTTTCACATTATTAGGAGATGTGAGTTATCGCAATAACAATTTAATAACATCACAGAAGTGTGACTGCTCTTTCTATTATATTCTCTCAGGAATTCCATTCGACTCAATATTTGTATTAAAGCCTTATACTATGCGAAAACACCATCCTTTCACGTTACCTAATATAGATTGTCTGGTAGATGAAGAGGCAACTAAAACAATCTCACAAAAGACTTGTAAAATCAGAATAACCGAAGGAATAAATTGAACCCACATTCAACACAGCGGTTCTTCATAAACAAGCACAGTGAAAAGTGTTGTTTTGCTGATATCAAGGCATGATATCAAAACACTGCTCGTCCTCTGCTAGCTGATACATGGCCTTCCTGCTGTACTCTGCAGTGGCACCTGGTTGTTATCAAGGCAGGAGTCTTTCCTGAAGCAAGAGATGCTTGATAATTTGCAACCAAACCAATTAATTACTCTGTCAGGAAAAGACAGCATTTTTTTCAACACCTAGTCGTTAACCGCTACTCTGCAACAAATGAAAGACAGTGAAGATAGGAAAACAAATGCTCGTTATAAATCAGAAAGGCTATTAATACCCCAAATCTGGAAATAAATTCAACAATTACACCATAATTGAGCATATACTTAATGCATATTCCTGCTGTTAGTGTGGATGAATCATCAGTGCAATTAATGTCAATGAAATGTATTATTGGTAACACTTTACAACAAGGTCTCATTTGTTAACATTAGTTAATATATTAACTAACATGAACTAACAATGAGCAATACATTTATTACTCATTTATTACTGTATTTACTAATCTTTGTTAATGTTAGTTAATAAAAATACAGCTGCTCATTGTTTGTTCATGTTAGTTCACAGTGCATTAACTAACGTTAACAAGTAAAACTTTTTTTAATGTATTATTAAATGTTGAAATTAACATTAACTAAGATTAATAAATGTTGTAGGAGTATTGTTCATTCTGAGTTCTCGTTAACTAAAGTAGTTAACTAATGTTAACTAATGAAACCTTTTTTGTAAAGGGTTAACATATTATTATTTAAATAAGAGTTATTTTAATTATTATCAAAATTTAAAATAAATGTATAATTAATAAAAGTAATATGTAGGCAACCCAGGCTATCTAATGAATAATGTTAACCAATAACTAAATAGCCAACACAATCTCTCTTTTACATTTTGGCGAATTGGTGACTAATACGCATGAATTCGGCCTCATTTATACATTTACGTACAATCTGCTTACTGCTGGTTGGGTTTAGGGGTGGGGTTATGGGGTTAATAAAAACATGTTTCCGTACAAATCACATCGTATGAATTCATAAGAAATCACCATCTTGTAAAATAGTTACTTTTTTACAAAATCAGGTTGAAGTTTAGGCCTCAGGTCTGACTCCATTCGGGTATGTAATGCCTATCTTCACAATCCAATCATTTTCCTTATTGAATATACCGTTTCACTCTGAATTGTCACATTACAGAAGTAAATGGGCTACCAAGCCAATTTAAAATTGACTTTAGGGGTAGAAGTCTTTTTTGCAACAGCATCTATGGTCTGCATCGTCTGTTCATTGTTCAAATGCAGAGCCCCTTTTGACACCAACTTTCCAGCCTCTGAATTATAACCATGAAAAGTCCCGCCGGCCCCTACGCAGAACCCCCTGAGGACACTTAGTACTCTGAGGAGCAAAAGAGAGACTTCAGGGAAGTGCGTGACAGGGAGGCTGCCGAGAGGGGGTACACATTTCCACTTGTCTTCACTGACTACACCAGACAACCAGTTCTCTCTCAACAAATTTCAGCCTGCCTGTGCTGTCCCTTTTTGTGAAAAAGAAGAAAAACATAGACACAGACATGCACTTTGGCTGGCAGCAATACTCTGCTTTAAAGAAATAGTTTGCTCAATAATTCTGTCACCATCTACTCACCCTCACCATGTTACTGCAAACCTGTATTACTGATCTCGTCTTTTTTTCTATGCCATTACAAAGAATGGAGTTTCAAAATAGTCACATGATCCAGGTCTCAACTGACTCATTGTTCCGTCAATTAATAGCTCACTGGAGGGGAAGAACGTCAATAAATAATGACTTCAGATTCTTCAAACAACGTTTTTCAGAAGACTTGGAATATAACACACATCTCTTATATATTTACAGTGCTATTGCATTCTTTTTGAAATTTGAAAGCTCCAATAATTTTAACAGAGTGTCTATTTTCACCAAGTGCAAATAGCCTGCCTTGTTGGGAGATGCTGTTTACACTAACTCTGCCCACCATTGTCTGATTGATCCAGACAAAATTACAAAAAAAACCTGGCTAATAACAGGATCAGAGGCGTAGAGAGTAAGGCGAGTAATGTTAGCTTTTGACACGACCGACCAGAGTTTGAATCTGCATTCCTCTCCATTTTCCCATTGCATATCATCTTGGAGAAGCATTTATTTTAAATAAAAATTAATAAAATATTCAAAAAGTGGGAATAAAGTGCCAAACGGGTATTTAATAGTGGGAATAAAGTGTTTATCAGGTAGGGTTAGGGGTGGGTGTAGGGGTGATCTTAAGGGACAAGGACAAGTAATGTCCCAATAAGGCATCATCCATTTACGATTTTAATAAATATAATCATTTTCACTTAATATGTTGTAATTATTGCATACTGTTTTATAATGTACTACAATACACTGCGTAGCAAATTAGGGCTGCACGATTCATCGAAATTAAACCGAAATCATGATTTGGCTTAGTGCGATCATGAAATCGAATGCTGCGATTTTTTATATTAAAAAGCTCTGCGAGTTTGAGTCACTTATGATGTGCATTGGAAAAGCAAATGCCAAACATTACGTTTTTACTCCAAATTCACTTCATAACGTCAGTCAAGTGTTTGAAATAACTTCCATTTGGGATCTGAAGTGGATTCTTATCACAGAATGAGGCAGACAGTATATTATTTTGTAGTATTCTATACTTTAATTAATGCTATGTAGATTAGCATTGCATTATAAATGTAATTTATTCTTATGTAAATACCCGAGATGGCTTGAAGAACACAGATAAACCATATATTGTCGCAGTCGTGTGTTTATTATCTTCATGTTTAATAAGTCAAAGTGTATCTTCTTTTTATTTAGCTACAGCGATAGCTGGATGCCTTTGTCCATAGGGATTTCCTGGAATGACATAAGTTTTATTACTTCTGTGAGGCATATTTGGACTTTCAGTAAATTAAAAAAAAAAAAAAACATGCAGATTCCGAATGCACCTGCTAGTGAGGAAAAATGAAACTAGACATTAAAATGAGTGGAAGTGCTCTTATATCACTGTAACTTGGAGAACCTTCTTAGTTTACTTCTATCACGAATTGCTTTATGTTTCCCAATCACCACATAACCTTTATTTAGATGGGTCACTTAGCGTTTTTGGCAAAGGAATGCCTTAGACAAAAAGAACTCCGTCTGACAGTGATTAAGGCCAATGTGGAGCTGCTTTGTTAGCAGACAGAGTCCAGGGTTTGTGTGGATGACGTTAATAAGGGCAGGCGTGCTTCATTCTCCAGGTGTTCTCCGTAAACAGATTGTGTATAATCACGTTCCATTCTTCCCAGTCTGAATCCATTTAAATGATAAAGACCACTGCTTTTCTCCTAGTCAGGAAGATTATGATTTGAGCCTGGTGCTGTGTGAACAGTAATGTGGTGCAGTCAGTTGTGGATATGAACTGTCAAGCTCAGGGCTCCAATTCCAGATGGGTGGACAAGGTAAAATATACTGCCGCATAAATGGTCAGTGCGAGTATGTCAAAAATTTCAACCATGCATGTTGTCAAGAAGAAGGATGTCAGCTACACAAAAAAATTACAGCACAACTAGGAAAGCAGCACGAGTACAGCAATGTTTGTATATAAAAAAATGAGTAAATATGTGTATATGTTGTTTTAACACATTAAGGCACTAATTTTACACTTACATTTAGTTATGCGGAAATTTGACTAACAAAATTCAACACACATTACATAGCATGTAAAAGACGGATAAAGATCCTGTTGAAAACTGCTTTAGAACAAACTATAGTATCTGAATATGTGTAAAAAAAAAATGAATGAACGATTCAAAATGAATGATTTTGATCTTATGGTCTAAAATAATTTACTGTGCATTTCAAAGTAGTTAATAAAGTTTGTTGGACTTTTTGCACAAATGCGCAAAGCAACTCACAAAGTCATTCTTAAGGCCCATTAACACCAAGAACTAAAAAGGTAATGATATAGATATAGTTCTAAAAATCACTCTAAATATAAAAGAATAGCAGAGTCCACACCACAACTATAACAATAACGGCACAGAGAAACGATATCGTTGGAATCATTTTCAGAACAATTTTTTTCCAGCTGATGAACGATAAAAACATTGACCAATCAGAATCTATTTTGATCAAAATCGCAAGCATTTAAAACAGCAGATGACAAAACGCGTTGGTGTGGATGCTAATATAGTTTACTCATTAAAGACCCCGATATACTTCAAGCGAAATCGATGAACGAACTGATGTGATGTCATTTCGAACACAATCAAGCCAAAACGAACTTCGTTTGGAGTTCGTTTTGTGAGTTCGAAACAGCTTGCCAAAGCAAACTTTCCGGAAAAGTTTGCTACAGCTGGTAAACACCTTCGTACAACCATTGGTCCGTGGCGATTATGTAATAGGTGGGTGTGTGCGGAGGCTCCGCCTTCTTTCATGTGGAAATCTTTTCAGCATCATTTCACCTGTTCAATCCGTCGAGGTCAGAGTCCGTGAGTGAAAACATGAACACACTGGAGAGCTGCTTTATAGTAAAAAATGAAGTTGTACTTCTGATGAAACGAGACACTGACACTGTTTTTTCATGTTTAATACAGTAAAGCTGCTTGATTTTAAGCAATCTATTGTATAAAGTGCTATATACATGACTTTACTAGAGTGCCGAACTGCAGAGCTCGTTCAAACATATCCACGCTGCTATGATCAGATGCTTTTCTTATGCGTTATGAAAAAAATGCTTGCTGTGTTCTCAATTTTGCTGTGTTCTCAATTTTGCTGTGTGTTTATTTTGTTATTAAGAGGAAAGCATGCAGCACATATTTACATTTTCATATAAACTTTGCTCTCATCAATGTGGGCGGCATCAGATGTTCGGTATACAGTATATACATATATATATAACAGTATATCGCTGGTCACGTATTTCGAACTTCGTTTTACCCCTAAGCGAAGAATGATAAAGAACTTTGCTGTGAGTATATTTACTTTACTTCACCCTCATGTCTGCATGACATTCTTTCTTCTGCTGAACACAAATTAAAGCATTTTTAAGAACAACTGGCGCAAGGGTGGGACAACCTGTCACTCAAATGAGATCACAGCAATAGCAAACCACATCGATCCAATCAATTCCCAATGGACAAAATCAAGTCTCGCCCTACATTTTTCTTTTGTTTGAGAAGCCGGTTCATTTGGATTTACATCACAAAGGGAAAAAAGACTATCGCAACTTCCATTTCATGTCAACTTTAGGAAAATTATGAATTTCCATTTTCCACTATCCTTTCAACCTAGTGCTAGAGGATGACATATATAATAATAATCTTTTACATATATATCCAATATCAGCGGGTACCAATGAATAAATAAAAATAAAAACTTATCATCTGATAGCCAAATTCTCAGAAGACTGAAGTTCAATTTATATGTTCATTTCTGGCTCCATATTAGGTCTTTCACAGCCTGGCTTCGTAAAAATAGAGCAATCTGTGATTTACAAGGCACATTTTTCTGACACTGATAAAATCTTGTATAATCATCAGGCAACATATGAATGTCAACAAACAAATAAAGCTGTTCTAAAAGAAAAACACGGTAAGCAAAAATAATCATGTGTTTCATACATTTGAAACATTTGCAGTTGTATTTTCGAATGTCTCTTGAAAAATGGTATGATATTGAATGTAACAATACACTTGCAGATGTAAAACACTAGGACTGCACCTAAAGTGACCAGTATGGGTTGTGTCTAAAGGTCTTTTCTTTTTGAGATAAAGCCTAAAGTAACTCTAAAGTCACAGGGCTGCCAAGTACAGCCGGCTTCACACAGGGACCCCTGACTGCTTTCTCTGAATAGAGAAGCGGCACATCATACATCACTTCCCAGGGAATGCTCACCTGGAGGGTCCTGACACTAAACCCCCTGGGTGTTCCATGTGATGTGCTTGGTAAGCCCATCTCCAGAGAAGCCCGTGGGGCATTTCAGGACCATCATCTCGAATATATGTGTTCACAAACAGCCTGTCAAAGTAATCTCATGCTTTGGAATGCACAGGAATTTATGGACTTCGACGTGAACCTTACGGTCAATTCGAACAGAAAACTGCTTCTGTTGTTTTCTCCTCCACCCCGTGGATTGTGATGCTCCATTTAAAGGAACAGTTCGCCTAAAAATGAAAAATTCTGTCATTATTTACCTTTGTGTCATACCAAACCTGAATATATTTATTTCTTCCATTAAACAAAAGTTCTCAGTGTGTTCGGCTTCAGAAAAAAGTCATATGAGCTATTTTGCTTTTGTGTCCTTTTTGATGCTTGACAGCCTTTGTTGTCAGTCAATTTTATTTTATTTAAAACACAACCAGGAGTTTCTTTTTGTGTTCCACGGGAGACAGAAAGAAAGCCAAACAGGTCTTGAATGACAATAGAGTGAAAAAAAGATGACAGAATTTTCATCTTTTGGGTAAACCTTTCCTTGAAAGTCCAGTACAAATCTGTGATGTCCCACAACACACAGGACTTTGATATATTAGTTATTCATGGTGACTCAGGCATGGTCTATGACAGTTGTACTTTCTAATTCACTGTTAAGACCCTCTGAGGTCTCAGTTTGTTAGGAGGTGAGGGTGGAGGTTAGCAGGACGTAGCCTATAGTGGCATTCGATGCGCTCTCTCATCTGACTCATTTATCTGACAGCCGTAGCTGTGGCACTCAGTGCCGCAGTGTTTTCTTGGCTGAATTACAGCAGATGTCACCTCGGCAGTTACATGTCAAACGGTCGAGACGCCTTCAATTTTCATTGCCAGCCATGCTGAAACCTGACCCGTGACATTGCAATGCATGTCCTCTGACCAAGTCGGCGTTCCAACTTGGACTATAGGGCTAACAAGCGACAGGACTCTACCGAGGAAAAAGAATACATATACAGATTGTGAGAAATCTGTCTAATAGTCTTGATAACTGCAGTGCCAGTGATTTTCTTCTGATGACAACACATTCTGGTAATTGCTTCATTAGTGTACATGGTCTGCAAAGATTCAGTAAAGATTCATGGCTTTGATTCTTTCTTCAACAGCAGAAACACGAAATAAAAGGATACTCTACCCAAACATAAAAATTCTCTCATCAATTAATCACCCTCATGCTGTCCCAGACGCATATGACTTTCTTTCTTCTGTGGAACACAAACAGAGATTTTTATAATCCATCTCTGTGAGTCCTCGTAAGGACCCTTAAAGTTTATGCTTGAATAACTATGCAAAACAAACACAACAGTAACCCCAGTTGATGTAACCCCAATGTCTTCTGAAGAGAAACAATAGGTGTATGTGAGAAGCGCGACACAAACATTTTGTGAAACTTGCTCAGGAAGGATGGTCACTTCTCGTGCAAGTTTATCAACATCATGCTTCACAACATGCTGGCGTTACATCAGGCGTGAAATCATGAACCCGCATTTAAAAGTTGTACGGATATGATGATTTATAGTTTATGAGATTTAAAATGTTAGTATTTTTCTCACACACACCTATCGTTTCGCTTCCCCTTTGAGGGACCCATTCAATTGCATTATATGGACTCACAGAGATTAATTATTTTTCTAAAAATCTCAGTTTGTGTTCATCTGAAGTAAAGAAAGTCATATAGCCTACATATGGCATGAGAGTGCGCAAATGATTATTAGGTCTCCGTGATTCGAATTTTCATTTTTGGGTGGAGTATCCCTTTAAGTCTTTAAAAAAAAAATTGTGGCAGGCAGATAAATTGACAGATATTTGACATTGACAGCACTGTGAATGAATTTCTGTTTTCAAAAATGTTGCATTTTGAGGAAATATAATGCATATAATAAGTTTATAATATGTAATTTTATTTTATAAATTACATATGTAAACAGTGGGTTTACTTTCTCATTTTATTAGGTCAATAACATTGATTGGACAAATACAGTTTAAAACGGGATGTTCATCTGTAAAATATCAGTCAGTTCTGGATAAAACAACATATCTTGAACCATTTGAATTTTTTTTTTTTTTTTTTTTTGCTTCAGTTAACGCGTTTTCCATTTCATTTATCTCAGACAACAGAAACTAAACAGCATGTGAAAGTTTCTGTGACTGATCAAAGCTCATTATTATGTAATCATATACACTGACGCTAAACAACACGCTTCCAGTGCCGAATATCGTTACACTTGAGTGGGGCTTTATAACACAGGATTTAAAAACACTTCAAAACTACAAATAGCCTATGAAATATACTAAACCAGGATTGAAAAGAATAAAAATCCCTACAGAGAAGACCCTGAGCTAATACATGCTTGACAGCACAATTAACGGAATCAAGGTGAGGTGAGAAAAATGCATCCCGAGTTAAAGTATAAGCGCACGTCCCTCGACTGTCCGATGTCAAATATACTGGCTGAGGCGCAAGTTAAGTTGCATAGCAGACATTCCTATGAAAAACCAACAAGCCTCGGCGGAAAGAGCGAGGCTGGCACCACGTCCAAAAACAGCACGGAATCCGTTAGCCATACCCCAAAGAAACGGAAAACCGACATGCTGCAAACACATTAACCAGCTCGCCTCTCTTTCACTCTACTCCAAACGACAGTTATGAAGGCAGGGGAACTGTGTTATTGTGTAGGCTACTAGACAGGACCGACGCTTACATTTTGATTCATGCTGTTACTATCCTCTCCATAATGGCTTTACAATCACATCACGATATCTAATGAGCCCTGATAATGGTTCATTTATACTCTAATTAGCTGAAATAATGATTCATAATGTTCAGGAGTTCGTTTTTCTTTTTTTCTCTCGAAACTAATAGGCTACACTACTGTAGTGTGAACCAGGTTATCCCCTAACATCTTAATAAACACAGCACATTGTATCGCTGATTTACTACAGCAACACTTCACACATTTTCTTTTCCTTTCCATACAGACAGATACTGTGGCAAGCCGTTTTAACATCCATTCTTTAAATCTGTTACTAGTAGCCCTATTTTTTTTAATTACGAGTAAATACTAAAAATAGGGAAAATATTTTTTTTTCAGTTTCTCTAGTATGAAATATAGGAAAGTAACAAATTCATTGTTACTGGATTTTTTTTCTATTTAATTATATAGGGATCTGTGGTTCAGATATGGACTATTCACGTATAACTATAGGCTATTCCAATGTTGCGGTTTATAAACCTATACATTTTATTAGTATCTATTCATTGGATGTTAGGCTAGAACTTTCTAACTTGGAATTCCAAAGGTGTATTCCAATTGTTACCAACATTTTAATCTTGCTAGTAAGAATTGTAGTGGGATATTTGTTAGAATGTATACTTGTAACTAATGGGATAGATACTACTACTACTACTACTACTACTACTAACAAACAAACAAACAAACAAAGTATTAGTACCACTGGGAATAGAAGTGAATAGTTCATATCTGAACCACAGATCCTCAGAATTCAGAAATAATCCGTGCAATTTTAACAGTAACAATGGAACCGTTGCTTGTTACTTTCAGGATGTAACCAACTAGTATGAAATAATAACTATGTCTACAAATGAACAGTAATATACAATGATAGGCCTATTAGTTAGTTTCATTACAGTGTTAAAAGAGCTTGCCAGAAAACATCCGCTTTGGTTTAGTTTCACCAATAAATACAGACGGAGGCAGAAGTGATGTGATTTATTTAATTCCTTTCACCATCATAGGCTCGATTAAAGCAATTAACATAGACGGCAACTTTTCAGAGAGTGAATGAGATGTGTATACAGACCTTCACAAACTCCAACCTCGTATTGCGTAATGGAGCCGCGTTTTAACGGGGGTCTGATCACGCACCGGAGTCCGCGGTCGCAGGTCCCGTACAGACCGTAAACGCCGCCGCAGCTCTCATTCTTCTGCTTGGCACAAACCGAGCAGCAGTCGCAGATCCCCAACACCACCGAACCCGTGCAGTGCTTGGGCTCCTCGCATTTGGATTTATCACAGGGCAAACAAATGAGCGCCCGACTGTTTTTCGCGATCAGCACCACAAGTTGGAAAATCAGCATGCATTTCATAAGAAGATACATCCTGGATGAGGCCATGAAGGAAAAGTGAAAAATATATATATCCAACCCAACCCCTGTCCCCCAAACTACACGATGAGGAACAGATCCTCCAGCCAATCCAACAAATAACAGAAGAAAACGGCGACTCTGGACGAGCTCGAGAAATGTTCCGTTCAGAAAGACGCGTTTTCTTGTCGAACAGAATAATACGGCGTTCCTGGCGTTAAACTTTAGTTGACGAAAGCCACCAAAAAGGCATCCCCCTTCAGATGAACGACACCAGAAGAACTATCCCACGCTGTACAACCAGTGCATGGCTTATGCGTCACGATTTCTGCACTGTTCCGTCCAGTTTGTTTTTGCGGAGGAAAACTTTCCTCACGCGCCTCTTCCTTGGAGTCTTTCGTATAGGCTTCACGCCTGTCCTACGCCTATAAAGCCAAAGCGCGATGTTTATCAGTAGTTCCCTGTCGAAGGAAACGCGGTCCTGTTGTTTTATTTTTGTTGCCAGCAGAGATTCATTCAGCTGTGTGAATAAATGTTTCCAGCTATCGCGTCCGTCTCATGTCTACCGCTTGCGCTCGCTGCTGAGCATTCAGCTCAGTCCCTCACCGTGACCTCATAACGGAACCACTCCCATCTCGCATTACTTTGCTCCATTGGAGAGTTCGTTCGTTCCAGATATGAGACACAGGAAATGCTGGTAATACGACACGCTCAAGCGCAGGAGTCTCTGATATAGTTCCCACTGGTGAAGGTGCATGTGTGGAATGTGGGGCCCGCATATCTTTGAAAGAATCTCAAGTTTGTGTGGCTGCACACCTTTAGTACGATTTTGTAGAAGGAATTGTTATGTCTTGTTTTGGCTATATATTGTTTCCTAACATCCAAACAATGTTTTCTTTATATAGTAGCCTAGGAGTATTTAGCCTATACACACGATATCAGAGAGACAGCATGTTAAAACAAGTATTCATCGCGAAGTTAAGTGTGTGTTAACATAGCTTAAACATAAATAGGTTTTGTCAGACAATATATTTTTAAATGTGTATGTTTCAAAAATCTTTATGGTCTTATTGTGAGTCTTGGACAAACCCATTGCAACCATTTCTCTTACATTGTACATTGTGGCCAGTGAACTCGCTGGTCATTGACTTTGAATAACTGACAGCTGAATGTAAAGAAAACAGCACGTTTATACCAGAAACAAGCATTTATGTTTGTCATTTTCATACATTTATAATAAGTAAACATTTAAAGTCAATGTGAAAACAAAACAGCCATATGTTCCTGGTCACATTGTGAATGATTCATTAGTGCACATTATTCCTATAAAAAGAAGAAAAATCTTTGTCTTCATAATCTTTTCAGCAAAATATAACAACTTGCTCTTCCTCTGAAACAACTTTCCTTTTTGGTTGATCTTACCAAATGCTTCTATTTTTCAACCCCTCACCCCCAGCCACCTGTGAGACCCTTTCACAATTCAGTCAAGCCCCCTTCTACATTTTTTTCTTGTTCAACATCAGTTATCAGATTAAAAAATTAATCGAACCTTAATAAATAAATTATGAATAAATAATTTACATAATAATTTACAAAATAAATTTAACCTTAAAGAATGCTAGAGGTGAAATGGCTTCCAGAAAGAGAAAAAAAGTAGGTAGGTGACTTGATTTCATCCATTTTACATGATGTTTTATTAACAAAGTTCGGGAGGAGCACATATATATAGGTAGGCCTATATATACAGCACACTTGCCTCTGTTCCATGACAGTTTTCCAGCATCTCTCCACCACCCCATCTCCTTACTTCTAAAAATTCCTATCCCAACCTGGGATTGGGGAGTACTCTGGGTTCGGGCCAAATTCCGAGCTCGGAGCCCTCCCCTCAGATAGCGCGCCAAATACGCATAAACTTTACTCTATTTATTTATATGTAAGTGTGAACTCGTGAATGGATCATTGTCATTTTCTGACTGCTGTGATCTTATTTGAGTGACAGGTTGCTGGAGGGGATGGATTATCGCCCAGACCTTGCGTCGATGCAGACGAAATCAGAGATGTTTTTTTTTATGAGGGGAAATGGCTGTTAATGTTTTTGCACAATATTATTATTTTTTTAATGATGTGCACAGATAAACCGTTTATAATAAACACGGAAATATTCCATAAAAAGACAAGAATGGTTCATTTTGATTTCATGGTGACTTTAAATGACAATTGCGCAACTGAGCAGTCATTTGCAGCATGCTTTATCTTACATTCAATGCTCCCTACTGAAGCTTTTCTCTACAGATATCAGTGCTATCAGATGTCATAATCCTGTAGATGATGAGTGATACATGTGGTAAGAGCCAAGAACAGGGCCTCTCTTCTTACCTTGAGAAACCATTTGTACAGCAATCTCTGAAGAAATCAGATATCTTTGAATTATATTTGCTGTTCTTTCATCTCCACTCTTTTTACTGCAACGGTGTCCTGGCTTTGGGCTCTAGCCAATTAGCAATAGCCTTTATACAAGCTATGAATATCATTGCCACGCACAAGATCAGAGGCTGGAGTTGGCATATACTGTAGATAAAGGTTTAGGCTGTTTAGTTGCTGCTAAATGGATATGATAGCAGACACATTGCTTCTGTTAATTCTGTTCTCTATGCAGGACATGTCGATTCCAAGAGGGGTTCGAGCGTAAGACATGGAAGCCTTTTTGATGCTGGATGCTGTTTTTATCGATCAATAAACCACAGTCTTGGCTACCATCAAATTCTATTTATTTTCTTTCCTTCCTATTTTCACATCAAATTTTTTTGTCTATACTCAGTGGTGTCAGATATTTCAGAGAGTATTTGAATACAATGCATAGGAGTGTATAAAAAAGGGGGGGGGGGGGGGGGTACTGCTCAAAGAAAAAACACAGTTCGTTTTCATGTGGGCCTACGCTTTGACGCTATTTCCCAAAGGCAGTAAAACTGGTATAAGTTCTTGGAGCCAATGGACATACTGTAGGACTGTGAGAGTGTCTATAATGTGAGAAATCCTATAAAACATTCCCTTTAAACCAGTCCACTTAAACCGAACAAATAGATTTTTTATATAGAGCTTCAAAATAGTTCCTTTTTATAGCTACCTATGGTATTGATATCACTAAAGGTTGTATTATGTTATGCCAAAGAGACATATTCAGGCTCCTTAGAGAGGATGTTGGCTATTTTATTTTATTTTATTTTATCTTATCTTATCTTATCTTAGACTTTGGTGTCTTGGCAAATCTCAGCACAGTTTAAGACATAGATACCCTTTCGGAGAAGACGTGAGATTAAATAAAAAGAGAGAAGCAGGGGATTTCAACAAAAATCCACTTTTTTTCTTAAATCTAATCTAATTTCTATCTAGAAAACATACTGTTACTATTAGTAGATTATTTTTGTACTGGATTTGTCAGTGTTCGACTTTCTTTGGGAAATGACACTGACATTGTGAGGAGGAGATAACTGGCACGATCCTTCGGGTTGTTTTCTTTTGGATGTGTCTAATTGTTAGGTTGCTGGCTAATTGAACACCCACTGTTCCAGTACCACTGTTTGTTGTTATAGTTCCTGGGGAAACACCCACCGGTGTTCCTGCACCCCATTGAATTACCCCTGATGAGCTAGGTCTTATCAGCCATCTCCTTTCAGTCAGAATATGACCCTCAGAAGTCCTTTCTCCAAATCGACAACATTATGTATGCCAAGGACGGTGAGGAATGCTTCCCAACGAAAGGTCCCTCGTGCACTCAGCATAATCTTGGTCATCAGCCCCCACGTTTCGTGTTCAAATGAGGGTAGAATCTTTCAAACGTCTTGGGGAAACAGCTTGTATTTAGTCAAACCACCTCAATCCCATTTAACAGGCTTTTAACAGCCGTAGCCATCAGCAGCTCAAATATGTAGGTGGCATTCCCGCTGAGGAATAATATTAGATTTTACATTAAAACGACCAAGGCTCTGTCTTTCATAACTCAAGACTCAACTCACTTTCCCGCTATGATTTTGCAAAGTACTGACATGTTTACCTGTCTAGGCTGTCACTTCAAAACCGTACTCTGAACAACCAGAGAGCGTCTACCCGCGGCAATACAGACGTCTGTCAATGTCTAATGCAATTAACGCCGCCTCCCTCAAAACATCACTAGCTCATTGGCTCAGTCCTCTTTCAGTAATCATTAAGTTTTTTCTCTTTTGCCTCTCATTGTGGTTTCCAGGTACTGAATGACGGTTGGCTATTGTACGCCAGACAATGTCCTAGACAGCGTTTTTTTGTAACTTGGAAGACAGTCTGTGGTTGTATTGTGTTGTATGTAAATTATATTCTCTGGCATCTCTTTTGTTAAAACTGCTGTATTTAACGCAGATGATTTGATATAGACTCCCAGCGGCGGCACTTGTGAGCCTGTATCAAATTCATGGAGGTCAGTGGGGGAAGAGAGATGGAGTGTTGGATAAAGCAGTGAAGCGTCTGATGTTTTATGGAGATTTGCAGCCGTGTGTGTGTAATCGGTGGCTGATCCTACTATTACCATCAGGTCCGTTTCCAAATATTTAGCTGCCGTTCATTCTCCCACAGCTGCCTTCTGTATCATTTGCGCAAAAGTGTGTTTGGCATGCACAAACAGTGTTTGTGTTGATTAGATGCATACTACATTAATAGTTGTTATTCTCATTGTCCCTCCCCTGGCCTTTCTGCACAGCAAGTGTTTACTTTAGCATTTACTTCTTCACTTTTTCTCCTCGTGCACCACAACAATGGCTTAGATTAATGGCATATCTTAAATTAAATAACAAAAGCCAAATGCAATCTGCTCAGGATAGGGCAAAAAAGAAAAACAACTTACAAGAAAACAAATAATTAATGTCACACAAGGAGTGACGGCTCAAATTCATGAAGCAATTTTATTCCCTGGCCGCTGAGACACGCAGAAGCTGTAAACGTTGGGCCAGGGAGCAGCATGAGGGTGCAGAGAAGCGCTGATGACAGCCAGTAGACTCATTGTGACTGGAGCGTTGGCTCTGCAGCCGCTGGGCTAACTGCTCCATTAATCATCCACACAGGCCTGCACATCACCCCCCAAATGCACAGCAGCAAAAAGCCAAGCATTTATCCCAAAGTGCTCAAACAAGGGAAGAAGTATTGGACCCTGCTTACAGCAATCTTTGTTAGTTCATCAATGAAATATATCTGCTTCATTGGAAAAACATAACATGTAATGCCAGTTATTCAGTGTGAACTCTACATGATTGTGTGGACAATATGTAATCTGTAGATAGATCTGTCTGTCTGTGGGTAGGTCTGTCTGTCTGTCTGCTGTTGGTCAGTCGGTCTGTCTGTCTGCTGTTGTTGATTGATTGGTCGGTAGGTTGGTCTGTCTATCTGCTGTTGTTGGTTGGTCGGACAGTTGGTCAGTTGGTCTGTCTGTCTGTCGGTCGATCTGTCTGTCTGTAGGTCGGTCGATCTATCTGTCTGTCTGCTGTCGGTCGGTGGGTAGGTCTGTCTGTCTTTCTGTTGTTGGTTGGTTGGTCGGTCTGTCTTTCTGTCTGTCTGTCTGTCGGTCTGTCTGTCTGTATGTCGGTCTGTCTGTCTGTCTGTCTGTCTGCTGTTGGTCGGTGGGTAGGTCTGTCTGTCTTTCTGTTGTTGGTTGGTTGGTTGGTCGGTCTGTCTTTCTGTCTGTTGGTCTGTCTGTCTGTCTGTCAGTCTGTCTGTCTGTCGGCCGATCTGTCTGTCTGTCGGTCGATCTGTCTGTCTGTCTGTCTGTCTGTAGGTCGATCTGTCTGTCTGTCTGTAGGTCGGTCGGCGGGTAGGTCTGTCTGTCTTTCTGTTGTTGGTTGGTTGGTCTGTCTTTCTGTCTGTCTGTCTGTCTGTCTGCTGTCGGTCGGTGGGTAGGTCTCTGTCTTTCTGTTGTTGGTTGGTTGGTTGGTCGGTCTGTCTTTCTGTCTGTCTGTCTGTCGGTCTGTCTGTCTGTCTGTCTGTTGGTCTGTCTGTCTGTCTGTCTGTCTGTCTGCTGTCGGTCTGTCCGTCTGTCTGTCTGTCTGTCTGCTGTCGATATAATTCAGTCTATATAATGCAAGTGAATGGGACCCTCAAACCACACAAAATGAATACGACAGTAACCCATACGACTCCAGTGGATGAAGAGATATGATATACTGAAGATTTTAAACTATAAACCATTACTTCTGGACAACTGTCATACACAGGTTTATGAGAGCATCATGAAGTGCTACGACAGCACGTTGTGAAGCAGGACGTAAGCATGAGTTTCACAACACGCATACATCACTCATCACAGCGTTCTGATGTTTACGTCAAACGTGAACTCATGAACCTGCGCATGACAGTTGGCCAGATAAGATGGTTTATCGATAGAAAACGTTTAAAATATTAGTATTTTTCTCTCTCACACACAACACACACACACACACACACACGCGTAATTGGTTTTTGAAACATCAACTTTGAGGGTCCCATCAACTTGCATTATATGGACTCACAGAGATGTATTATTGTTCTAAAAATCTTCATTTGTGTTTAACTGAAGAAAGAAAGTCAAATACATCTGGGATGGCATGAGTGTGAGTGAACGAGATAATCTCTTTATGATCTAAACTAAAGACAATCCAAATATGGAAGATATTATATGTAAACTTGTGCCCCCATATTACTAATCTAGACTCACTTTTACAAGTATGTGAACCATGAGGCAGTACAGTAAGAATAACCTCTGTCTCATCTTGAAAGCATCTACACTGAATAAATATTTTGTGATGACAGAACAATTACTTCATAATTGAATTTAAGGCTCATTGTCCGCTAGGCACAGAAAGCTTGGGCTGATGGCTTTCATTCAGCTGACAGGCAGCATTCATCTGCACTCATCAGAGCATTCCAAACATCTCAACCATTCCGCAACGGTCCAATGTTTATACACTGGAATGCAAGTAATATGGGCCTGATAATTATCAGCATAACTTTGGGTCTGATGATTTTAGACTGTACAGTTGAACTTATTGTTCTCTGTTAACAGCCCATAATAGGATACAAATGCATATGTATGAAAGGAAATAAAAAAGTATTATAGAAATTCCCAGACTCAAATAATACAGGAACAATCAAAATATTTATTTCAAGGTCGCTTAAAAAACATGGCCATCTCCTCTGTTATATTTCAAATGTGCTCCTCTTTTTACACACCAGCCAGTTGCAAACACTCTGACACACTGTAACACAGCAAGGGTTAACCCTAACTGTACTTTTCCCCTTGTCTCTCATTCTTTCTCCCCCTCGTCTTTTTGTGAGCACATGATAAAAGAATGCATGGAATGCCAGTGAGCGCGGCGCCAGCAGTGTTTCCAGTAGCACTGGCCGATGAGAACTGGGAGGCTGGAGGTGGGGTCGAGCCTGGAGACTGGGCTTTCTTTACTGTGTTTGGGGAAATTACTGCTTTTTTCCATATAAAGTAGTGCATTCCACAGCCTGACTGGCAAACTAAACCTCCTCTCCCTTCATAAAGGGACCGAATTAGAGCATAAGGAAAGAGACAAAATAACCTAAGCGGGGAAACACATTCCTAACTTGAGGACATATACAGCACTTGAAAGTATACAGTTACAGGAAAAGACTTTGAATCAGACTCATAAAAGAATGTGGCTGTATGACATCACAGTACATACAGAGGTCACAATATGAAACAAATCATGAAGTGTATGAATTGCGAATGATTATATATATATATATATATAGAGAGAGAGAGAAAGAGAGAGAGAGAGAGAGAGCATAATAGGATACAAATATATATAAAGCTTGGAAGGGCCAGGATATTTTTTTTAATATAACTCCGATTATGTTCGGCTGAAAGAAGAAAGTCATATACACCTAGGATGGCTTGAGGGAAAGTAAATTATGGGGTAGCACTTTATAATAACTGCATGCTATGAATCATTAGTTAAGCATTAGTAAATAGTTAATTCATCATTTATAAAGCATTATTAGACATTAATAAGCAGTTTATAAATACAGCTATAAATGCTTTATTCTTATAATTGTATTTTAATAATTGTATTTTCATACTTTAGTAATGCTCAATTTATCATTTCTAAATTAAGTATTATATTATTTACAAACCAGTTATTTAGGAGTTGTCAATGGTTCATAAGATCATTTAGAAAGTGTAAGTAAATGATTAATAAACTATTTAAATGTACATTTATACAGCTTATTATTTAGACAGTAATACTCAGTGTGTTAATAAGTGCTTTATTAACATGTATTCCTACTGTAATTCATGATTAATTCAGGTAGCTCTAAAACATTTAGTAGTTGTCAGTTAACTATTTTTTTGCCTATCTAAAGTGAGGGCTATTTATGCCTCGTAAAGCTTTTACAAAGGAGATTTAAAGGCTCAGTTATCTTCTGAACAGAAAAAGGAAACAAACACAACACATAGTGATACAGAAGATATAAATATTTACAAACCCGATTCCAAAAAAGTTGGGACACTGTACAAATTGTGAATAAAAAAGGAATGCAATAATTTACAAATCTCATAAACTTATATTTTATTCACAATAGAGTATAGATAACATATCAAATGTTGAAAGTGAGACATTTTGAAATGTCATGCCAAATATTGGCTCATTTTGGATTTCATGAGAGCTACACATTCCAAAAAAGTTGGGACAGGTAGCAATAAGAGGCCGGAAAAGTTAAATGTACATATAAGGAACAGCTGGAGGACCAATTTGCAACTTATTAGGTCAATTGGCAACATGATTGGGTATAAAAAGAGCCTCTCAGAGTGGCAGTGTCTCTCAGAAGTCAAGATGGGCAGAGGATCACCAATTCCCCCAATGCTGCAGCGAAACATAGTGGAGCAATATCAGAAAGGAGTTTCTCAGAGAAAAATTGCAAAGAGTTTGAAGTTATCATCATCTACAGTGCATAATATCATCCAAAGATTCAGAGAATCTGGAACAATCTCTGTGCGTAAGGGTCAAGGCCGGAAAACCATACTGGATGCCCGTGATCTTCAGGCCCTTAGACGGCACTGCATCACATACAGGAATGCTACTGTAATGGAAATCACAACATGGGCTCAGGAATACTTCCAGAAAACATTGTCGGTGAACACAATCCACCGTGCCATTCGCCGTTGCCGGCTAAAACTCTATAGGTCAAAAAAGAAGCCATATCTAAACATGATCCAGAAGCGCAGGCGTTTTCTCTGGGCCAAGGCTCATTTAAAATGGACTGTGGCAAAGTGGAAAACTGTTCTGTGGTCAGACGAATCAAAATTTGAAGTTCTTTTTGGAAAACTGGGACGCCATGTCATCCGGACTAAAGAGGACAAGGACAACCCAAGTTGTTATCAGCGCTCAGTTCAGAAGCCTGCATCTCTGATGGTATGGGGTTGCATGAGTGCGTGTGGCATGGGCAGCTTACACATCTGGAAAGGCACCATCAATGCTGAAAGGTATATCCAAGTTCTAGAACAACATATGCTCCCATCCAGACGTCGTCTCTTTCAGGGAAGACCTTGCATTTTCCAACATGACAATGCCAGACCACATACTGCATCAATTACAACATCATGGCTGTGTAGAAGAAGGATCCAGGTACTGAAATGGCCAGCCTGCAGTCCAGATCTTTCACCCATAGAAAACATTTGGCGCATCATAAAGAGGAAGATGCGACAAAGAAGACCTAAGACAGTTGAGCAACTAGAAGCCTGTATTAGACAAGAATGGGACAACATTCCTATTCCTAAACTTGAGCAACTTGTCTCCTCAGTCCCCAGACGTTTGCAGACTGTTATAAAAAGAAGAGGGGATGCCACACAGTGGTAAACATGGCCTTGTCCCAACTTTTTTGAGATGTGTTGATGCCATGAAATTTAAAATCAACTTATTTTTCCCTTAAAATGATACATTTTCTCAGTTTAAACATTTGATATGTCATCTATGTTGTATTCTGAATAAAATATTGAAATTTGAAACTTCCACATCATTGCATTCTGTTTTTATTTACAATTTGTACAGTGTCCCAACTTTTTTGGAATCGGGTTTGTATTTCAAGATGCAAAAAAAAAAAAAAAATTGTACATCTGGTAACTTGATATAAAATGAAAAATAAACCTCTTCAATGTCATAGAAAATAAAAATTCCTGTACACCTCCAGAAAACATAACTGTGCAGTAAAATGAAACTAAGCCTCTGCAATCTGATATAAAAATAAATATATTAAGAACAGCAGTGCAGAAGATAACTGAGCCTTTAAATCTCCTTTTTTATTTTTTTTTAGGCATAAATAGTCTTCAATTTAGATGAGCTCACAAAAATAGTTAACTGACAATTACTAAATGTTTTATAACTATCTGAATTAATCATGAATTACAGTAGGAATACTGTATTAACACACTGAGTAACTATTACTATGTCTAAAAAATAAGCTGTATAAATGTACATTTAAATAGTTTATTAATCATTTACTTACACTTTCTAAATGATCTTATGAACCACTGACAGCTCCTAAATAACTGGTTTGTAAATAATGTAATACTAGAAATTATAAATTGATCATTAATAAAGTGTGAAAATACAATTATTAGACACATTATAGATATGCTTATAAATCAAGAATAAAGCATTTAGCTGTATTTATAAACTGCTTATTAATGTCTGTTAATGCTTTATAAATGATTAATTAATTTACTAATGCTTAACTAATGATTCATAGCATACAGTTATTATAAAGTGTTACCTGAAATTTTCATTTTTGGGTGAACTGTCCCTTTAATGAATAATCTTTATGTTGAATAGACATTGCTTGACATAAACTAAGGTTAATAGCTGGCCTCTAAGATGAAATTAATCAGCACCCAGGACTAAAACTATGTCAAAAGAGAAACAAAGAGAAAGATGCTGCAGGGTGAAAATGAGCCTGAGATCAAATGGAGGAACATATACAAAGGTGCCCATTTCAGGAGGACAGCCATTATCCTATGTGAAATTCAAGGTGATAATTCCAAAGTTCCCCTCTGGTAATGCATGGCACTCAGTCTGGACCATAGATGGCAGTTTATTCAGATTCTCTAAAAGAAGATTAAATTGAATTTCACGTTCTGTGCAGATAAAATACAAATCGCATTTTGCCATTATTTGATCTTTTCAAATTCACAGGTGGAAAATGTATTTTCTTTCAAAAGGTAATTTTACACCATTGCCTCCATGGTCGTATGGTTCAAGCTAGTGCAGCATTACAGTCTTTTTTAAAAGTAAATTATATACTTCACACACCTGCTTTAGCTCACACAGGCTTGCATAGAAAACAGCTCACTTTTTATAAGCTCTTTGCCTGAATATATACTAAATATGCTGATACCATGATGAATTATGTCTATCAAATTTATTTAAAAAGAAAACAAATATTTTTCTTTATTTTTTTATTAACATTTTTTAGGAGACTACAATGGGAGAAAAACGAAAAAAGCTTGTTGCTTGCAAAAAAAATAATTAAATAATATAACATCTTTGTCAAAGACCTTCAGCAAACACTGAAAGAAATTCCCAATGAACGTCTTTCACTTGAAACATTGTTTTATTTATGTTTCCACCAAATAATATATCGTACTTACACTAACTTGCCAAACCAGGCAGAAAACAATCATTTCCACTTTCAGGCCTCTTCAAATTTTAGTTTTCATTATTGAAATGCATTATTAACCCCTTATATTTGCAGTTTTAATGTATAATAAAACTCTGTACCTTTTTTTAAATCAGATTAAAAAAAATTATGTTAAGCTACTGCCCATTCTTTTCATTTCTCTAGTCCTGCTCAGAACCTCTCAGCACAGCAACAAAGCCTAAACGAGAGTGAAAAAGAGATACAGGCACAGAACTCAGCACTTCTTTCTTTATTACAGTGGAGTGCTGCTCCTCCTTTACTCAAAGCATGAGGTCTGATTCTTTCAGAAACAACGCTGAGAGCCGAAGGAATCAAAAAAAGTGCTCATTCCATTTGAGTTTTTGAGATGCCGTTAGAGAAGTCACTCGGGTTCATTCCTCTCTTGACACTTAATGAACAACAGTAGCCAGACACAAACCCATAATCTGCTAATGTGTTGGGCCCTCATAGCAAGCTTCACTGGGCAGCTATGCCGTAATGATGCTTTTGCCCTCTTTTTTCCGTGTGCATGGAGACGTGAAGCTTCACAACATCAAAACAATATGGACATAGACGATGTTTGTTTCTGGCCTGGTAAAGTCAAAGAGAAGAACATTTCTTCTCATCATGTCTGATTCACCCATCCCTCTAAAATACATTCAAATGTGCCTTCAGTAAAACATTGGTTTTCAATTTTTGCTTCACAGAGACTGCAGAAAATATGATAAATATAGCATAACACCCATTATGAAAATAGAACTATAATAAAAGCTATTTGTACTTCAAACATTTTTGTTTCTATGTTACTCCCTAATGCACTTATTATCGATATTCTCAGGTCTTTTAACGCAGTCCATAACTTCATAAACATGCTGAATTGTTGTGGCTATAACAACCACAGTGCATTTTGGTTCAGCTTGTATACTGATTTAATATGCATCCTTTGCTATTTATAGCGACATATTGCTTGTCACATTTTAGAACAGACAGAATTCCCTGTTTAGTGGATGGCGTATTGTCAAAGTGATATAATTAGATGTGTTCTTTTTAACAAACCGCCAGAGGCAATTCTGTACCCCTCCATTTCTTGTCCCTGTTCAGCCCATGCATCTTTCTAAACAGGGTTTAGATTTCAACCTTATTTGTCTATCTCAGATTTCTCTGTTGCTGTTTAAAAGCCAGATTTGCTTGAGTCTTTATTCAACATATTTGGGCTCCTTCTACTACTATCAAAGCTTGTGAAGTTGCTGTTCTTGAACGCTATAAAACCTAGTGTATCATATCTAATACATACATTTATAAGGGCTCTAAATTATCAACATGATCAAAACTAGCTGAAAAACCTGTTGCACACAATCCACTACATGCCTCTTGCCCATTGATTGATGGTTTGTACTTTTTTAGTAAATAAAAACCTTAAATTCTAAAAGTTTAAGTATAAGACCTAATATAATTTTAAAAATGTCCACTTCAGGTTGTGGTACATGTGTGTGTTTTTTCCTGTGAAATCTTTAAAGATTTTTATTAAGTAAACAATAAATGTTATATTTTTAGTAATATTTCTAGATAAACTTTTACTGAACTGAAGCAAATTATGTTTACTTTATTATCCATACATTTATGTATTTACAATTTATTCATACACCAGACATAGGCTAACCTTTTGAATAAAGGGTTAAATTAAATAAAGGTTGAATAAAAGACTAAATTAAAATGGTTCATCATATAAAGCAACTGAGTCTCTTCTGAAAATTTGGACTAAATTTGGACTTTACGAGTTTTACAATCTCTTTATGAACTTTTTGAAGTGTCAAAAAGGTAGTTGTGTAGTTGTCAATGGAGGGACAGAAAGCTCTCAGATTTCATTAAAAAGATCTTCATTTGTGTTCCGAAGATGAACAAAAGTCTTACGGGTTTGCAATGACATGAGGGTGAGTAATTACTGACAGAATTTTCATTTTTGGGTGAACTATCCCTTTAAGTGTCTGTAACTACTGTGCAGTAACATTTAAATTAATCATTGATACAATGTACTGATAATATCCAGTGCTTAAAGTGGGAAAAAAGTGCCGGTGCTCCTGGGGGGACGGGGTTTTGGGTTCAAAGTACCGACAACATGTGAGAAGTGCCGGTATGCAAGAAAAAGTGAGGGTACACTACTGATTAAAATATAGAAGTGCCCACTTCAAGCACTGATTACATCCATAATTACCCTGTTGACCCTACACTTACCCCTTAACCCACCGTTAAACTTCCATACCACCAAACCTACCCCTAACCTTAAATGTGCGGTATGTAGGACTGACAGCTAGTGGTCGAAATAGGTACTACAGTCCAAATTCAAAATATTGGAGATCGTTGTTTCCCCCGCGCCCTCCTCCTCAGACTCGATGCTCACGCGGATTGCCAGCTTGAGGACACGCAACAGGAGCAAACGCAACTGACAATGAAAGCCAAACTGTAAATTGATGAGTTGATTTATCTGCGTTTTAATATGTTCTTGTTCATAGGGATTTTTAGATGGATACAGAGGCTTTTTAAGTCAGGTAGAATCTGCGATCTCTGACCCAGTTTGTTTGCTGGCTTCCATTGCTGCTGCAATACGCTGTGTTTTCTGCCAACTGGCAACCTGTGGTGTCGAAATACTATTGGGTAAACTGGCAATGTGCGGTTTCGCACAGACCAAAACAAAAACAGACATTCCGACACGGAACGTACATTTCAAAGTAGAATAACTGGCTGTAGCACTGTTACTCTGAGAAACAAGTAGGTGAATTTAGCATGTTTCCTAAATATCTGCAAACATATTATGGTATTTACTTAGTAAAGTGAAAAACTTACATACAGCACCTTTAACCATATCCCACCTCAATGGCAGCAAAAGTGTTTTGCAATACAACATGAACACAATAAGTACATTGTAACTAACAATAGGCCTACTTTTTATATATATATATATATATATAAGTACATAGTTAAAGACACCTAATATAAAGTGTGACTTCATTTGCTTTATAACTAAGAATTCAGTCATCATCTATCCACCCTCAAAGACTTTTTATTCTGTGGCCTCAAACAAAATAGGTGCATGACACTGGTGCTTCCTATGTTTTCTGTGTGTAGCATGTATGGTAAAGCAATAAGACGTCATGCTGCTGACTGTGGCTCCCAGAAGAACAGGTCATCCGACCTTCATGTGTGCGCAGCAGGGTTCGCGATGGCTCGCCGCATGCCGCAAAAAGGTCCCTTGACACACAAACTAATTAATGTTTAAGAGAAACCTTGGACTGTGTGTCCATATAATAAATTTATTTTGCCTTTATATTAGTTTATTCACAGTGCAAATCATACACATGTAGTCCATACAATTCACAGGATGCAATTTAAGCCTCAATTTTAAGTGCAATTTTTTGCACATTTTCTCTCTCTCCCAGGTAGGTCCCTAATGTGTTTTGATATCTTTTTAGTATGATGCCATGAGACTCATAGGTGTGTGTGTTGAGCGGGATTCGGACCCTGTCGGGACGTGATGCACATGTAATAAGAGCTGCTACGGAGAGCTGTTCGCTGCGTGTCTGACCTTGCAGTGCATTTGGGCTGAGCTCATGCATAAATGCAGCCTCTTACAGTCCTTTTGGACATCATTATCAAACGATACACCTACTAGACAGATATTATTTGTTGGATGTTACACATCAACACTGTCGGTGTGGCTCCGAATAAACTAGAGCACATTAAGCAGATCTGTTTTACATCCTTTGTTGTTTTCATCATAGCGCTCATTTGCAGTATTATTCTTCATTTGAACAATAAGCTCAATCAAATGCATCCAAATGTTATTGAGAATGTACGCCTCATAAAAATACACCCCAGAATTCCTTCACACTACTGCGCTGTGATTGTCTGCCACCAGATTTATCTTTATTTGAACTGAAAACAATGTGTGCATGAACTGCCATGGTCTTTAGGTATTCCAAGACTGTGAAAACGTCTTGCGTGTCAAGAAAGTGATATAAATTGAGAATGTGTTTGCAGTGAAAACAATTGCTTTTAGCAGGAAATCTACCAAAATTCATCTGTGGAAATAATTACAGTTGGTGGAAGCTAATAGCAGTAATAAAAATGTTAAGAGCCTTTGAAGACGAAGCCAAACCATAAGACATCAATTTGGTGGTATTAAGGCACATTTCTACTTAGTTTAACACTAAGTACTTGGAAATGAGGGTAATAAAAACAAGACTAAGCGCAAAGTCTTCTTGATTCAAAATGCATCTACTGAAGCTCATCATCCATTCACAGCTATAAACAGTTTATTTGTTTGAAAAAGAACTGCTTTAGAGGTCATATAAACTCATGTAACTTTAATTAAAATGTTAGAGAGAGAGAGAGAGAGAGAGAGAGAGAGAGAGAGAGAGAGAGAGAGAGAGAGAGAGAGAGAGAGATAGATAGATAGATAGATAGATAGATAGATAGATAGATAGATAGATAGATAGATAGATATTAACTTTTTGAGCAATTTGAGCTACAGTAGCTTGTCTGTTTGATCGGAGCACATGGGCTAGACTTCGCTCCCCACGTGCATCAATGAGCCTTGGCCACCCATGACCCTGTCGCCGGTTCACCACTGTTCCTTCCTTGGACCACTGACCACTGCAGACCGGGAACACACCACAAGAGCTGCAGTTTTGGAGATGCCCTCACCAAGTCGTCTAGCATCACAATTTGGCCCTTGTCAAACTCACTCAAATCCTTACGCTTGCCATTTTTCATTCCATCAACTTTGAGGACAAAATGTTCACTTGCTGCCTAATATATCCCACCCACTAACAGGTGCTGTGATGAAGAGATAATCAGTGTTATTCACTTCACCTGTCATAATGTTATGCCTGATCGGTGTATGTATGTAAGGCATAAATGTGACTTGGAAAAAATGTCATCAGAAAACACAGGCTGCTTTTTTAATGGTCATCATTTAAGAAAGAATCTTTTTACAGCTGAATGATGTAGTTATGTCATCAACCAGCAGGGGCTTAATGCTAAATCAAGCCAGGTCATAATATGGCATTGAGAGAATTTGACAAAAAAAATACATACAAAAATCTTTGACTTTTGTTCACAGATTTATGTCTTGGCAAATCTGAGCACAGTTAGAAACAATTCTGAGATTTCTTTCAGCATAAATAAAGTTTGATTACGTTGGTTTTCAGGAAAATAAAAGTCTCCATTCTGTTTACGGAAAACAATTCCAAAGGAGATCTCATTCGTGATTTTACTTTCCTACGGGAATGAAAATCCAAACTGGCACCTGCGTCTCAAACAATGGGATTTATTTAGTGTTGCATTTCAGATCTAATCAACAGTTTTAAGCTCCATCAGAGACTCATCTCACAGGAGATTCATCGCGGTATAACCAAAAACAGCGTGAATGCAGTTAGATGAGAGACCAGGAACTGTTTTATGTAGCGGTGAGGCAGAATCCCAAAAGATAGATCAGAGGGAATTATGACGAGAAAGAGAGAAAGACCTGGTACAATGCTTACTGCATCAACATTCCTCCTCACCACCCTGTCTGAATTAACACAGCAAAAAGAAATAGAAATAATATATGAAAGCATTTGAGCAGAAAAGACCAGATCAGAGACCTTGACCGATGATCAAATTCACATATAATATAATGCAATTACCACATTTAAAAGCTGAAGCTGAAGCGGTTTTTAATTTGAAACCACATATAAATTGAAAGCAATACAGTTAGAGTTAAGATCAGGTTTTGTGGCAGAATGGGAAATAGAAAACCATGCGAAACGTACTGTAGCGTGACAGAAAATCTGCTCTGCCGAGAACACCATTATCTCAGTGAAAAGAAAAGCGTAATAAATTCTTAACAAAGGGAGTGAACTAATACCAGGAGATGACACATGATTCACTGCCCATCCGAAAAGAATAAAACAAGCGAGAGAGGTTTAAAAACGAAAATCATTTTCTCTCATAAAGGGTGCCCATACGTACATAACTGTTTCTAGTGGTCTGTTTACAGAGAGGGTATTCCTGTTTATTTAATTTTGTGTGTGGCTCTTATGCACTTAAACCTTTATCTTTAGGAGTGGATGCTTGTGAGTGTGTGCCCAGTTCATCGTGCCTAACAGTTTTGCGACATTTTCATCAGAAGAGCAGCACTGATGTGACCTACTGCTATAGCACTATTACAAACTTTGTGCTAAATACGTCGGCTGTTCAGTGAAGGTCAGACCATTAATCTCACCCTTCAGGAGAGCTACAGTGTACTGCGTTTCGCACGTGAGCACACGGTCCTAATGTATAGTGTGGCCGAGGTCCAGGGGAAAAAAACTGTTTCCCTTTACAGAGCTTTTATGCATGCAATTTTATGAGGTAATTTGCAACAATTACAGTTTTCACCAAGTAGAATATGCATTCATTATTTATGGCTGTCTCGTCAGGTCCTTGCCATTCTATGCAACAGTGTAGAAATAATTAGAAAAAGTAAAAAAGTGGGGGTGATTATCCTTCCTTTTTTTAAACTAGTAAGCTGCCTTGTGTCTGCCTCAGAATAAAAAATAAATAATAATAAAATAAAAAATGTTTGCGACTTGACGTCTCACAATTGCAACTTTATTTCATGCAGTTGTAATTTCATGTCTTACGATTGCAAATTAATTTCTCACAATTTTGACTTTGTATCTGATTTTATTTCTCACAATTGCAAAGTTATTTCTCACAATTTTGACTCTCAATTATGCATTTTTATCTCACATTTGTTACTATTTCTCACAATTTTGACTTCATCGCTGTTCATTATGATTTCATTTCTAATAATTGCAAATTCATACTTTATTTCTTGTAATAGTGACTTTTTTTTCTCACAATTGTGCATCTAAATCTCACAATGTGACATCATATCTCACAACTGTGACATTATTTCACACAATTTTGACTTCATACTTTATTTCCTGTAATTGTGACTTTATTTCTCAGAATTGTGCATTTATATTTCGCAATGTGACTCGATTCTCGCAATTTTGGCTTCATATCTGATAATTGTGATTTAATTTCTCTTAATTGCAAATTCATATATATTTCTTGTAATTGTGACTTTATTTCTCACGATTGTGCATTTAAATCTCACAATATGACTTTATACCTTACAACTGTGACATTATTTCTCACAATTTTGGCTCATAATTGCAACTTCACACTTTATTTCTTGCAAGTAAGACTATTCATCACAATTACACACTTATATCTCAAAATTTTGATTTCATATTTGATAATTGTGATTTCATTTCTCATAATTGCAACTTTACATTTCTTGTAATTGTGACTATTTCTCACAATTGTGCATTTCACAATCTCACAGTATGTGACTTCATACTTTGCATTTGTGACTTAATTTCTCAAGATCACACAATTTTGACTCATAATTGCAACTTCATACTTTATTTCTTGTAATTGCGATTGTTTCTCAAGATGCTTTTATATCTTGCAATTTGACTTCACATTTCACAATTGCAACGTCATACTTTCTTTCTTGTAATAACAACTTTAATTCTCACTATTGCGCATTTTTATCTCACATTGTGAGGCATATCCCAAAATTGCAAATTTATTTAACTTTGGCATGAAACGGAAATTGCGCAATCCCCCTATTGTGACGTATATTCGAGTGAAACAGCTTCTCGAATAAGAAAAAATGTTGACTGATTTTGTCCATCAGGAATTGACTGGATCGATAAGAAATGTCGTTGCAAGAGGGAGGGGAAATTAATTTGAATGAAGATTATGAGGGCACATGAATTAAAAAAAAATAATAATGTGCATGCTTAAATCATTGATAACAAATACTCCAATATTCCATTAAAAAACAAGAATTGTCCATTTTTATGGTGACTTTAATAGACTAAATATTTTTAATTATATTATTTCATTTTCATTTTAACTAAGCTTGTCGCAATGTGTTCTGGGATTGCTTTCTCAGTGAACATGTGACACTAGATTTCGTCATCACAGAGGGCAACATAATGCTTATTATCTACCCTTTGAAACAGCCATCACGCCTATAGCGCACTGCGTCTGAACAACTCTGATTCAGATCCTTTTGGTTAATACATGGGAAATGTGGAACAGAGGTGATGAGTTTATATGTAAACGTGCATATGCACATTTTAAGCATATATTATGTACACAACATGACACAGCACACTCACACTCGACAAGTATTGAGTTTTTCATGCTGAACAATGTTGAACGATAAACATTATTAAACATTTGAGCGGGGATAGAGGCAATATTGAAGAAGATCTATGAGAGTGCCTTATGATAGACCCGTCCATTGCGCAGACACAAATAAGACTCCTCAGCCAGCGTGCCTGTGTAAATATTTGAACTGTACCCAGCAGATATCAGGGCCTCTAGAGAGAAAGACACTAGTTCAGGTGAGAAAGGGTTCATTCCCATATTGCATGCATGATGCCTCTGATCTCTCCCGCGGCTCATGTTTTCACGCTCTGTATACGGGTACAATAAGTACATAAACAGAATGAAATCATCTGGGGTGCTGAGCAAAATGTCTGTTATTGAATCACAGAGATGACTACTGAAAATAAAGGGTCATTTCTGAGGGGTAAATTTGTTTTTACCAAATTACATTTTTAATTAGACTATTTGTGTGTGTGTGTGTGTGTGTGTGTGTATGTGTGTGTGTGTGTGTGTGTGTGTGTTAAGACTGTTATAAATGGTTTTTTTTAAATTAAGATGAGATCTCTCTCTACACTGCAAAACATATGATAAATAAAATAATACATTCTAGTGAGTTTGGTGCAAAATGGAACAAAAAAAAAAACATTTATATACAAGATGGGGTTCTAGGGTTCATTTATTTTGTTTTTAAGAATGTTTATATAATTGGAAAAAAGGAAAGCTGGTCATTGGGGCTCATCTGATAGGTTGACACTTTTATTTAAAAAGTAGGATGACTAATGGGCGATATAATTCAGATATATACTATATATAATACAGCAAGGCGAATACCATTTAATGGACACTACGACACAAGGCAGAGCTAACACTTCTGTTAATTTGTCACTTGTTGCATAACATGGTACTGTACTTTAAGGAATGTGTTTCTTATCAGCTTGCTGACTATTGTTGTTTAGATGTTGCATAACATAATAAACTGTAAAGAATGGGCTTTTTCTGTGTAGATTTAGTTTACTTTCCCTACATAGCAGAAGGGGAGGGGCTTATTGTGCTAAACCTAGTGGAAACACATTAAGTTTGTTTGAAACTTCACTTCCTTTAAATAGAAACCAGCAAAAGCTTCAAAAAATACTGGTTTCTCAGCTGCATGAATGAAGCAAACCAGTAAGAACTCTGTGTATTGATGCGCAAACATGTGGTCCTGTTCTGTATCACAACTTACTTGTCTAAAATGTAAACAAGCTCTTTGCTGTTGCACTGTACACATACTATATACTGTGAATTTGTAATGTTTTTTTTTTTTTCATGGGTGCTTTGGTGTGCATACATTTATAAATTATATCAACACGCTCTCACACCCAACTTGTGACATACTGATGCTTGGTCAGGACCCACTTTTTGGTCAGGCGTCACTTTTTAACGCACAGGGTACCCCTTTAGCGTCATTTTTCGACGCGCAGGGTACTCCATTGATTTCAATGAGAAATCTTTGCCGCCATTCACAGACGCGTTGGGCATGGGAATGTTATCGTCATGATGAAATTATATATTGGGTTATGATTTTGCCATTATGACCTGTTGGAATGTGATTCTTAATTTAATCAGTCAGCATAATTTTATTTACATTTATTTTATTTTATTTTTTATTTACGCTATTTAGACACGTTTGAACCAAGCGGCAACCTCCCGCAGTCTCTCTTGAAACCAACACGGAAGTGACTTAAACTGCAATTCATCGACTGGCTGCTAGAAACAGGCTCCAAAAGGGAGTCAAATCTGTATCGCCCCATGTTAAAATGGCCAACTTTACAGCAGAAAAAAATATGTTTACAGCCTGGTACAAAAAGTGGTTTTGGTCTATATAGCTAATTTTGCCCTTCATGACAACTGTGAGGGGGGTGAATTTTTTCATATCTCATCCGTTTAAATTATATTAAGCCTTAAAGTTCTGCATAATTAAGGGCGTGGCCACTTGAGGCACAGGTGGATTGCCACTATGGTCGAGCTAGGCGGGCATGGTTTCAGCAACCAGGCACCTCAGCTCCATCCACGTCCCGCCTCTTTGCCCATTTTCAGTTATCCAGGAGTGACGCGCGATGACGCACTGCCAAGATGGCAACGGCCAGCTTTGAGGCTTAAAAAATGCTCTTTGGAAATCTACGGGTGACGTCACGGACACTACATCCATATTTTTTTTTTTTACAGTCTATGGTTTGAACACGTAATCCAACCCCATCCCTAAACCTACCTATTTGTGTATTATATGTAAAACACAGGATATAACAGGCAGATACGACTGCAGGTACAATTTATTCAAAAAGTACAAATATTCCAAGTGTTCCAAGGCCAAACGATTGATTTGTGTGAAGAAAATCTCTAAAATCGATCAGCGTTTCCATCCGCCGAAGATCACGCACACATTCAAAAATTGCCACCCGAAGAAATGTTACGTCAGATTTGATATTGAAATTGCATTGGCTCTCATATGTCTCGTGACCAATTGCGTCATTACGCCAGCTTTGATTGTAAAATGTCATTGGCTCTCGTGTGTCTCGTGACCGATTGCGTCATGCTAAAGAGTCCGGTGTATCTTTTGAATGAGGGATCATCATTTCAGCGATTAAAACATTAAGATCAACTCTGTTCTTTACTTAAAGATATCATATGACTTCAGAAGACTTGGAATGTAACATGAGTTAATACTTTTATACTGTTTTTGGTCAGTTTTTGCAATAAATACCTGTTACGTGTTTTAACATTAAATGCGTCTTGATCTGACGCATTGGGCAAACAACTGAAATCAATGGAGTACCTTGTGCATCGAAAAATTACGCTAAAGGGGTACCCTGTGTGTTAAAAATTGACGCAGATGGGTCCTGACCAAGCGTCAATATGTGACGAGTTGGGAGTGAGAACGTGATTAAATGGACTCATCTATCTATTATTCAGTGTCCTTTTGGAGTCTCCAAGGTTTTTTTTTTGTTTTTGGAAAGACATACATTTACCTTGAAAAAAGCTTGCAGAAAAATACAGTTTTGTGAGAATCATTCTTCAATCTGATGGTTTACTTTGCTGGAAATAGCAAATAATGACAAAATGGGAGTGTTAAACAAGATAAATGATGTATGCTTAATTTCATGATAAGTGTACGATTAAAAATTGTAATCTGACAGCCCTGGTACAAACTAAAATGTGTAAAGGGTAATACATGTTTAGAGGCAAAAACTAGCATGGGTGGCTATTTCATTGTGAGGGTTATTCATATTTATAGCTCACATTTGTCACCATCTATGGTATGCAACATGATATCAATGAGGAGAACATTATTTGTGTTTTTTTCCTGCTTAAAATTGGACACTATAATAATATCAATAAAAATTTTCATAATTTTTTTGTTTATTTATTTTTGAAAAGTTTGTTGCCTCAAGGTAACTTTGTACCACAATGGACAAGAAACATTTGACAGGTTGTAACTGAAGTACTGAAAATGATATTTGCTGCTATAACAAGAAATGGTAGCGCCATTCACTTTGCAAGTTTAACATTCTGAAAACGCATACTGCAGAAAGAAGAACAGGATTCTCTCAACTCTTTGTTTTTGCTGGGGAAGTGTGAATCTGTGGGGGATGTGTTCATAGGGCAAATAAAGGCCAACCACTTATACAACCACAAAGTAGAACAATTCCTGATAAGAGAATGTCGAGAGAGACAATTTCCTCCTGTTCCAGCTGACATGCATGTGACTGACCTTACAGTGTGTTTTAACAAGAAAACACTTCCCTTGTCCATTATTCCCTTTGGACAGTATGAACGATTAACATGGGTTTACTCTACCGAACACGGCTTTAATATTAAGAGACGTTTCCTTCTTCCTTCCTCATCCCTATATCTGTCACTGCAAAGCTGAATATGTCGGCATGGAAAGAGAAGCTAAGGAGAGTTGTTACAGTGGAGCCAGTGATTTTCCTCTACATGACTAGTACTTTCATTGTAGCACCTGCATATCAACAGATGATTATCATAAAGGTAAGAGAGCTGCTACTTTTGTGATTTAAAGCAAGCAAAGTAAAGGGAGAGAGTGAAAGGGAGAGGCATTAATCAAGCTGGTCCGGCGAGTCAGTGTTTTGTTCTTTGAACTGAAAAACAGGTCAGCAGGGTCCAGTTCTAGTACACAAAACGGAAATGCCCGAAGCAGTACCACAGAGCGCTTGGAGAATAGCAGTGGAGCTCGAGATGTACTCAAAACCCAAAACTACAACAGGCATTAATCAAACCGAACCGGCCATGACAGTCCCAGAGCAAAACAACAGGCACTGCGATCACTCATGCACCAGATTAAACAATCGCTGACAGTCATTAGTCTGTATTCTGTTGCTGAACTTAAACATTGGCTATGCTTGAGAAACTTCAGTATCTTGATTTTAACCTTGTGCAATGTGGGAAACTGACATGACATTTTACTTTTTGGTAAGTTGACATGTCCAGCGATGTGACACACAATATCTGAATCTTTTTTTAAACAGCTTTTGCTATTTGAAAGATTACTACAGCGTATTTGAAAAATGTATTTTCAAATTTATTTGTCATGCATTAGAAATGAACAAGCGAAGGGAAAAAGATGATTAAAACATATCCAGCCCTTCTGCATTTAATTAAAAAAAAATATTTTACAGTAAAACTTATGTAAAATGGCTAAAAATAGACTTTCATGGTAGTAAATTTAAATTTAATAAATTTAAGGTAATTTATACTTTTTGCTTCCAAACGCACACACACACACACACACACACAGTTTTATTCAGATTAAAATAATTATATTTTACCATTCCAATACATTTATATCCTAATGAATAATTAACAGAGAGAATTTGTGCTTTTAAATATTTATCAATTACTATTAATTATTTTTTTCTCCCTTGTTTGAAATAAATTATTTTTTGTGCATTAATATTAATTATTGATTAATATATAAACTTGTACACTATATTGCCAAAAGTATTGGGACACCCCTCCAAATAATTGAATACAGGTGTTCCAATCACTTCCATGGCCACAGATGTATAAAATCAAGCACCTAGGCATGCAGACTGCTTCTACAAACATTTGTGAAAGAATGGCTCGCTCTCAGGAGCTCAGTGAATTCAAGTGTGGTACTGTGATAGGTTGCCACCTGTCCATTCGTGAAATTTCCTCACTACTAAATATTCCACGGTCAACTGTTAGTGGTATTATAACAAAGTGGAAGCAATTGGGAACAACAGCAACTCAGCCACGAAGTGGTAGGCCACGTAAAATCACAGATTTGTGATTGTGATGCTGAGGCGCACAGTGAGCAGAAGTCGCCAACTTTCTGCAGAGTCAATAACTACAGACCTCCAAACTTCGTGTGGCCTTCAGATTAGCTCAAGAACAGTGCGCAGAGAGCTTCATGGAATGGGTTTCCATGGCCGAGCAGCTGCATCCAAGCCTTACATCACCAAGTCCAATGCAAAGCGTCGGATGCAGTGGTGTAAAGCACGCCGCCACTGGATTCGTGTTCTCTGGAGTGACGAATCACGCTTCTCTGTCTGGCAATCCGATGGACGAGTCTGGGTTTGGCGGTTGCCAGGAGAATGGTACTTGCCTGACTGCATTGTGCCAAGTGTAAAGTTTGGTGGGGGGGGGGGGGGGGGTTATGGTGTGGGGTTGTTTTTCAGGGGTTGGGCTTGGCCCCTTAGCTCCAGTGAAAGGAACTCTTAATGCTTCAGCATACCAAGACATTTTGGACAATTTCATGCTCCCAACTTTGTGGGAACAGTTTGGGGATGGCCCCTTCCTGTTCCAACATGACTGCGCACCAGTGCACAAATCAAGGTCCATAAAGACATGGATGAGCGAGTTTGGTTTGGAGGAATTTGACTGGCCTGCACAGAGTCCTGACCTCAACCCGATAAAACACCTTTGGGATGAATTAGAGCGGAGACTGCGAGCTCGTCCAACATCAGTATATATATATATATATTATAATATTATTAATAACTTATGTCCAATAATAAATGAATAGCATCAAAGTATAAACGTAAGGAGAAAATGCAGAAAAAATAATATGTGAACTGTGATGACATTTCTATGAATATACAGTGGGGAGAACAAGTATTTGATACACTGCCGATTTTGCAGGTTTTCCAACTTACAAAGCATGTAGAGGTCTGTAATTTTTATCATAGGTACACTTCAACTGTGAGAGACGGAATCTAAAACAAAAATCCAGAAAATCACATTGTATGATTTTTAAATAATTAATTTGCATTTTATTGCATGACATAAGTATTTGATCACCTACCATCCAGTAAGAATTCCGGCTCCCACAGACATGTTAGTTTTTCTTAAAGAAGCCCTCCTGTTCTCCACTCATTACCTGTATTAACTGCACCTGTTTGAACTCGTTACCTGTATAAAAGACACCTGTCCACACACTCAATCAAACAGACTCCAACCTCTCCACAATGGCCAAGACCAGAGAGCTGTGTAAGGACATCAGGGATAAAATTGTAGACCTGCACAAGGCTGGGGTGGGCTACAGGACAATAGGCAAGCAGCTTGGTGAGAAGGCAACAACTGTTGGCGCAATTATTAGAAAATGGAAGAAGTTCAAGATGACGGTCAATCTCCCTCGGTCTGGGGCACCATGCAAGATCTCACCTCGTGGGGCATCAATGATCATGAGGAAGGTGAGGGATCAGCCCAGAACTATACGGCAGGACCTGGTCAATGACCTGAAGAGAGCTGGGACCACAGTCTCAAAGAAAACCATTAGTAACACACTACGCCGTCATGGATTAAAATCCTGCAGCGCACGCAAGGTCCCCCTGCTCAAGCCAGCGCATGTCCAGGCCCGTCTGAAGTTTGCCAATGACCATCTGGATGATCCAGAGGAGGAATGGGAGAAGGTCATGTGGTCTGATGAGACAAAAATAGAGCTTTTTGGGCTAAACTCCACTCGCCGTGTTTGGAGGAAGAAGAAGGATGAGTACAACCCCAAGAACACCATCCCAACCGTGAAGCATGGAGGTGGAAACATCATTCTTTGGGGATGCTTTTCTGTGAAGGGGACAGGACGACTGCACCGTATTGAGGGGAGGATGGATGGGGCCATGTATTGCGAGATCTTGGCCAACAACCTCCTTCCCTCAGTAAAAGCATTGAAGATGGGTCGTGGCTGGGTCTTCCAGCATGACAACGACCCGAAACACACAGCCAGGGCAACTAAGGAGTGGCTCCGTAAGAAGCATCTCAAGGTCCTGGAGTGGCCTAGCCAGTCTCCAGACCTGAACCCAATAGAAAATCTTTGGAGGGAGCTGAAAGTCCGTATTGCCCAGCGACAGCCCCGAAACCTGAAGGATCTGGAGAAGGTCTGTATGGAGGAGTGGGTCAAAATCCCTGCTGCAGTGTGTGAAAACCTGGTCAAGAACTACAGGAAACGTATGATCTCTGTAATTGCAAGCAAAGGTTTCTGTACCAAATATTAAGTTCTGCTTTTCTGATGTATCAAATACTTATGTCATGCAATAAAATGCAAATTAATTACTTAAAAATCATACAATGTGATTTTCTGGATTTTTGTTTTAGATTCCGTCTCTCACAGTTGAAGAGTACCTATGATAAAAATTACAGACTTCTACATGCTTTGTAAGTGGGCAAACCTGCAAAATCGGCAGTGTATCAAATACTTGTTCTCCCCACTGTAAACAATGCAGTGAATATATACATTTCCTTAAGGGTGACGCTTTCCAAAACATGCAGCTGTTTTTAGTTCCTGCTCTTGTCACTTTGCATTTTTTTTTTCTGAGCGAGTGTCCTTCCTTTCCTCTCTCCTTTATATTCTCTTACCCTTCCAATGAACTCTGCAGCTCCACACATAACAGCTCTCAGAAAAATGTGGATGAATATATCATATGAATGAGCACAACTCCACACAGTTAAAACTGTTCAAAGATTAAAGAGGGTCCAATCATTTATTGCAAAGTGCTCATTTACGCCACTCTTAATGGCCTCGATTCTTGCCATTTGCTCCTTGATATCATCATATTTGTGAGGTTGCGGTTCGTGAGATTCCCCGAGGCTTGTTCTTACAATAACTGTGGGCGTCCCCCGACGCAATGAGTTACTGCCCGGGTTGTGCATCATTCCCATAATGCCTTAGAGCATCATTACTGACAATGAATAAAAACTTAGAGAAGTAGAAAATCCTTAAAGCTGACCTAAGAAGCAATACCCAACTTTTAATTTTAGAACATTTGATCCAGCTAAAAAAAAGGACTGTTAAAGCTCTTGAGGTGGCTAGTTTTGTACAAAATGCTGAGGCCCACCTTAAAAATAATACTGACATATCTTTAGCAACTGTTGTCAGTTTGTACTGGTATCTCATCTAAACATGTTATGAACACTTTCACTTACACTATGTTATCTACAATATCATACGAGCAAGAGTACTATTGAGCATTGTGGTAGATTTCCCCCTACGCACCCGACTTAAGTTTACCTGGGACGTCTCCTGATCGACTCTAGCGCGTCTCCTAATCGATGTCGGCTGAGTTGGTCAACGTCCTGACCCTTATGAACACTGTCACTTGGGATTAAAATCTCTAGTGTTCTAGTATCCTGCTGCGCAGCAGTAACCAAACAGACTCTAGACAATGCCTTTGAATATGCTTTAATCATGCCCGGGAGGATTTCAGAGAGAATCCCACCAGCAAAAAGAATACAAAAGTTTTTTATAGAATAGGAGCATGGCAAAGGTGACATGATTCATTACATCATTTTCCTACAAAATTATTGGTTCTTCATATATATAATTCAGCAAACCCTTTTGTTACTAGGTAAAAAACAAATCTGGATTTCTTGAATACTTTACTTTGTTACTCAAAGTTTATATATTTAGATATCTGTCTAGTTTAATTTCCCCTTTTGTTATATTCAGATATGATTCAGACACACACTGACTTTGGCCAAATGTTTGGGGACATTTAGGTTTTAAAAGCATATAAATGTTAATCCTGCAAGAAAAAGAAATGTTAGTTATAATTAGTTAAAAATTCCATCACAGCATGGACAACCTTTTTATATTGCCAAGGCTCTCAGAAGCAGATGTCATCATAGTTGGGTTAACTTCTATAGTGGAAACTACAACAAATATAACTTCCCATTTCCTCGAATTGCAAAACAAAAATCCATGTTAGCAATTCTATGACTTGATAGATTTGACAGATTATGTTGGTCAGAAGAGAGAAAGATGTTGAGAAAGAAACACTCACACAGCAGTGTTTTCTGTAATTTAATGCCAAGGTAATATAACACAAACTATGATATAGTTTATATAAGTATATATAATGTTGTAAATGTACATCATTTTTTATGAAATATTTTTTTAACGAAAATAATAATAATAAACACTGCAAGATTTATGATGTTAATAACTCATCATCACAGTCTGAGAAAAGGGTCCATTAGGATTAAGCTTGGAAAAAGCATGATTGCAAATGTGATATACAACTTCAATAAGTTTCAATTCAATAAACAAACAATATTGAGTGATATAGAATTAATATTGAGAGCTTACATTTTAGACACAATATTGCTAGTTAATGTGTTTTTGCTCCTCCAATGAAAATAGTTCCAAACGAAGCTAAAGCAGCAGCATCACTGAGTGACGTTTCACATCATTCAACTCAACATTTTTTAATAAATCAGTTGAGTGAATGACTCAATGATTCACTTATTAGACATCTGTTCCTGAACAAATCTGGGCTTTTTTAACTAATCGGTTTAGTGAGTAAAAGAATGATTCACTTAAAATCACTTGTCGCCACTTAATGGCATAATGATTAACCTGTAGAAAACCAACACAATCTCATGGCAATTTGTAACTATTTTACATTTTTGGTGATATTGGTGGTTAAATCGTACAATCTCATTCGTACATTTTCGTACAACCTGCTTATGCCCCAGTGATGTTATGTTTAGGCATGGACCGTGCTTACTTTTTTCCAAAAAATCGTATGTTTTCATATGATTCACATCACCACCTCATAAAACCTACATTTTCCTGTGAGAACCGGTTGCAGAAAACACAATAAATTCTAGTCTCCCAGCACTTGCTATCCCAATGTTTAAAATATAAATGTTAGCATTAGCAGTGCTTTCCCTGTGCACAAACAGGGAAACAAATATTTTAATGAATCTTTTAATGAATCGTTCAAAAAAACTTACAAACTCAAGAGTGGGGTTTGAACCAGTCTGATGAAACAATCCAACACTATCTCACGACCAATTCATATGTATTTTACGAGGTGGCTAATTCGTACAAATTTGTACGACCTCACTCAATTTGTCTAAACCCCAGTGACGGGTAGGTTTAGGGGCGGGGTTAGGGGTAGGTCATTCGTATGAATTCATACGAATTGGGCAACTCGTAAAATACGTACGATTTAGCAAAAATCGTAAAAATTCATACGAGTGAGGTCATACAAATTTGTACGAATTAGCCACCTCGTAAAATACATACAAATTGCCATGAGATCGGGTTGAACAATCACTGAACTAACAGTCTAACCACTAAATGAACTGCAGATAATACATATTACGTGCAGATTAAATTCATGTAGTCCCGAAATGAATTTTTGTGAAGATTCGTATCATTACTGACACATTTTCAACAGCTTTTTTTGTACTAATAAATAATATTTCATTACAATACATTCAATGAATCGTATTGTTGTTTAGCAACACACTGACTGTGGTGGTCGAGGCCAAGAACAGGCAGGACAGGTAGTGAAAAGAGACGGAAGTTTATTTCTTCCAACAAAAAGACAAAAAAAAATGATATACAGGGGCAGATTTCAAACAAAGTCCATACAAAACTCAAAACTTGAGATGTATGTTAACTGAAACTAACAAAAATTAAACAGGCCTAAAAATAAATCTCCCCTGTTAACAAAATAACAACAAATCAAAACACTAAGGTCAGCAGGTCATGATGTTACTGTGGCTGGGCAATACTGACTAATGTCTCGGTTACATATGTAACACTTGTTCCCTGAAGGAGGGAACGGAGACGTACGTCGGACGTAACCGACGAATTGGGATCACTTCTGGGAGCCCCTATCAGCTTAGAGTGTATAGAGAACGGGCCAATGGCCATTGGCGTGCGAGATTTGCATCTCACGCTCCGCCCCCGCATCGCGGGTATAAACAGGAAGCGGATGCAGCGCACATTTGTTTTTCACTGAGGAGCCGAACTAGTGACTTGGCCATGCAGTGATGGTACAGCATCCGTGGCGACGGGACGTACGTCTCCGTTCCCTCCTTCAGGGAACGAGGGTTACATACGTAACTGAGACGTTCCCTTTCAGTCGGTCACGTTCGACGTACGCCGGACATAACCGACGAATTGGGATCCCTATGGAAAACGCCACGGCTGCTGCCACTTCCAGCGCCCGGTGAGAGCCCCCTCAGACCCCCGTCTGTTTGGGGCAGGGAACTCACGCAGGGAGAGTCACTGCTGCTGTTCCGCAAGACCCACTCAGCAGAGTATTGGATAACGCTGGGAAAGAGTGCCCCTAGGGGCCACTGCTGAAGCCACATCCTACCCGTAGGGCGGTATCATGTGGAAGATACACATATGGACTGGCCATGTGGGCAGTACAACATACGAAGTCCCAGGGGTGGCCCCGGCCAATCTAGGCGGGGGACTACACCGCACAGAGACGGCAGAGCGAGCTCTGCCAAGGGAAAGACACGGGCTCACCATAGGGAGCCATACTGTGGAAAAATACACACATGGGACCGCCGTAGGGGTCACAACATATGGATACCCAGCCTAACACAGGTTCCACCAATGCATACGAGTGTTAGACCTGGCGTCGGACGCTCCGCCACATCGGACTGCCGCGGGTTGCGGAGGAACTCAACAGGGTTTGCCAATCTGGGGAACTCTACTGGAGAATATATGCGCATGTATCCGGTCCATGAGGAAGGGAATGGCGCAGCAAGCCGACACTAGAATGGGCACTTCGGTGTTACTGGCTAGTTGAAGCGAGCACACGGGAAGAAACCGGCTCTACACGGAGGCTATAGGATCTAGTGAACGTGTTAGGTGTCGCCCAGCCCGCAGCTCTACATATATCTGTCAGCAAGGCGCCGTCTGCCAGAGCTCAGGAAGAGGCAACACTCCTAGTGGAGTGGGCCCTCAACCCGAGCGGGCAAGGCACGCCTTGGGTTTCATACGCCAAGGCGATAGCATCCACTATCCAGTGGGCCATCCTCTGCTTGGAGACAGCCTTTCCCTTCTGCTGGCCTCCATAACAGATGAAGAGCTGTTCTGAGGTCCTGAAGCTTTGCGTTCTGTCCACGTACAGTGGGGAGAACAAGTATTTGATACACTGCCGATTTTGCAGGTTTTCCTACTTACAAAGCATGTAGAGGTCTGTAATTTTTTATCATAGGTACACTTCAACTGTGAGAGACGGAATCTAAAACAAAAATCCAGAAAATCACATTGTATGATTTTTAAATAATTAATTTGCATTTTATTGCATGACATAAGTATTTGATCACCTACCAAACAGTAAGAATTCCAGCTCTCACAGACCTGTTAGTTTTTCTTTAAGAAGCCTGTTCTCCACTCATTACCTGTATTAACTGCACCTGTTTGAACTCGTTACCTGTATAAAAGACACCTGTCCACACACTCAATCAAACAGACTCCAACCTCTCCACAATGGCCAAGACCAGAGAGCTGTGTAAGGACATCAGAGATAAAATTGTAGACCTGCACAAGGCTGGGATGGGCTACAGGACAATAGGCAAGCAGCTTGGTGAGAAGGCAACAACTGCTGGCGCAATTATTAGAAAATGGAAGAAGTTCAAGATGACGGTCAATCTCCCTCGGTCTGGGGCACCATGCAAGATCTCATCTCGTGGGGCATCAATGATCATGAGGAAGGTGAGGGATCAGCCCAGAACTACATGGCAGGACCTGGTCAATGACCTGAAGAGAGCTGGGACCACAGTCTCAAAGAAAACCATTAGTAACACACTACGCCGTCATGGATTAAAATCCTGCAGCGCACACAAGGTCCCCCTGCTCAAGCCAGCGCATGTCCAGGCCTGTCTGAAGTTTGCCAATGACCATCTGGATGATCCAGAGGAGGAATGGGAGAAGGTCATGTGATCTGATGAGACAAATAGAGCTTTTTGGTCTAAACTCCACTCGCCGTGTTTGGAGGAAGAAGAAGGATGAGTACAACCCCAAGAACACCATCCCAACCGTGAAGCATGGAGGTGGAAACATCATTCTTTGGGGATGCTTTTCTGCAAAGGGGACAGGACGACTGCACCATATTGAGGGGAGGATGGATGAGGCCATGTATCGCGAGATCTTGGCCAACAACCTCCTTCCCTCAGTAAGAGCATTGAAGATGGGTCGTGGCTGGGTCTTCCAGCATGACAACGACCCGAAACACACAGCCAGGGCAACTAAGGAGTGGCTCCGTAAGAAGCATCTCAAGGTCCTGGAGTGGCCTAGCCAGTCTCCAGACCTGAACCCAATAGAAAATCTTTGGAGGGAGCTGAAAGTCCGTATTGCCCAGCGACAGCCCGAAACCTGAAGGATCTGGAGAAGCTCTGTATGGAGGAGTGGGCCAAAATCCCTGCTGCAGTGTGTGCAAACCTGGTCAAGAACTACAGGAAACATATGATCTCTGTAATTGCAAACAAAGGTTTCTGTACCAAATATTCAGTTTAAATATTCAGCTTTTCTGATGTATCAAATACTTATGTCATGCAATAAAATGCAAATTAATTACTTAAAAATCATACAATGTGATTTTCTGGATTTTTGATTCCGTCACTCACAGTTGAAGAGTACCTATGATAAAAATTACAGACCTCTACATGCTTTGTAAGTGGGAAAACCTGCAAAATCGGCAGTGTATCAAATACTTGTTCTCCCCACTGTAAGCCTGCAAAGCGCGGACGGGACAGAGAAAAGCCAGGGCTGGTTCTGCCTCCTCCGAGGGCAGCGCTTAGAGGTTCACCACCTGGTCCCGAAAGGGAGTGGTGGGAACCTTGGGCACATATCCGGGCCGGGGTCTCAGGATTACATTAGCGTTAGCCAGCCTGACCGAAAATGCCTGCAGGTCCCCTACCTTCTTGATGGAAGCCAATGCAGTCAGGAGTACTGTCTTCCAAGACAGGATTTTTAACTCAGCTGACTGCAAAGGTTCAAAGGGTGCTCTCTGCAGTGCGGTTAGCACCAGAGATAAGTCCCAAGAGGGTATAGAGTGAGAGCGAGGTGGATTTAATCTCTTCGCTCCCCTCAGGAACCTGACGACCAGATCATGCTTTCCTTGAACTACATTGTGATGTGCAGCAATGGCTGCAACATACACTTTGAGGGTGGAGGGAGACAGCCTTCGCTCCAACCCATCTTGCAGAAAGGAAAGCACAGAACTGATCGAACATCTTCGGGGGTCTTCTCGTCGAGAAGAACACCATTCGACGAACAGGTTCCACTTCAAAGCATAGAGGCGCCTCGTAGAGGGGGCTCTGGTGGAAGTGATGGTGTCTACCACAGTCTGTGGTAGGTCACCTAGAACCTCTGCGTCCCGTCCAGGGACCAGACATGGAGTTTCCAGAGGTCTGGACGCGGGTGCCATAGGGTGCCCCGTCTCTGAGTCAGAAGGTCCTTCCTCAGAGGAATGGGCCAAGGAGGTGCTGTCGCGAGGAGCACTAGTTCCGGGAACCAGGTCCGGTTGGGCCAGTACGGCGCAACCAACAAGACCTGCTCCTCGCCCTCCCTGACTTTGCACAGTGTCTGTGCAAAGAGGGCTCACTGGGGGAAACACATATTTGCGTAGACCCCGGGGCCAGCATCCGAGCCGAGGGTTCCCTAGGTCAGGGAATAAAACAACTGGCAGTGGGACGTGTCCGGGGCGGCAAACAGATCTACCTGTGCAGTCCCGAAGCGTCTCCAGATCAGCTCGACCACCTGGGGATGGGGTCTCCACTCTACCGGAAGCACTTGCTGTCGTGAGAGCTCGTCGGCTGCACGATTGAGCAGGCCCGGAATGTGAGTGGCGCGAAGCGACCTCAGATGCTTCTGACTCCAGAGGAGGAGATGGCGGGCGAGTTGTGACATATGACGGGAGCGTAGACCACCTTGTCTGTTGACGTATGCAACAGTCGCAGTGCTGTCCGTATGGACCAGAACGTGCTTGCCTAGTAGCGGCCTCGAGGCAGCCCAGCGCAAGACGTACTGCTAACAACTCGAGGCAATTGATAGGCCATTGCAGTTGAGGTCCCGTCCACAGACCCGAAACTGCAAGCCCATTGTATGTGGCCCCCCAGCCGGTGGCAGAGGCATCCGTGGAGACCACAGCATGCCTGGACACTTGTTCTAGGGGAACACCTGCCTGTAGAAACGAAGGATCTGCCCACGGGCTGAAAGTTTGGCGGCAATTCGGTGTTATTGTTACACGGAATGAACCGCTCTGCCACGCCCATCTCGGGAACCGATCTTGTAGCCAGTGTTGAAGAGGCCTCATATGAAGCAATCCGAGCGGCATTACCGTGGCTGCAGATGCCATATGCCCCAGGAGCCTCTGAAAATGTTTCAGTGGTACCGCTGTCCTGCGTTTGAACGAATTCAAGCGTTCAACACCGACTGGATGTGCTCCTCTGTGAGGCGCGCTGTCAGATTGACCGAGTCCAGCTCCATACTGAGAAAAGAGATCCTCTGCACAGGGCAGAGTTTGCTCTTCTCCCAGTTGACCCGAAGTCCCAACAGGCTGAGGTGACTGAGCACCATGTCCCTGTGTTTGCACAACTGTTCTCTCGACTGAGCTAGGATCAGCCAGTCGTCGAGGTAGTTGAGAATGCGAACACCACGCTCTCTCATGGGAGCATTGGCCGCCTCCGCGACTTTCGTGAAGATACGGGGCGACAGGGACAGCCCAAAGGGTAGGACTTTGTACTGATATGCCCGCCCTTCGAATGCAAAACGTAGAAACGGTCTGTGTCGAGGGAGAATCGAGACATGAAAGTACGCGTCCTTCAGGTCGATCGCTGCAAACCAATCTTGGGGACGGATGCACCTGAAGATGCGCTTCTGCATTAGCATCTTGAACGGCAGCCTGTGTTGGGACCGATTCAAGAACCGCAGGTCCAAGATTGGCCGTAACGAGCGGGGGCAGCAGCAGGTGGACACCCTCGGTGATGAGCAGGCGGAGGAACTGCGGCCGGCGGTTGGGTGTAGGCAGCAGCGGCCCGCCGGGGCAGGATGTGTTTAATCGCCTCCGTCTGCTTCTGGGTGGCCGAGAGCTGCTGGGCAAAGCTCTCGACCGCATCGCCGAATAACCCAACCTGGGAAATGGGGGAGTCCAGGAACCGATATTTATCGGTCTCCCTCATATCCGCCAGGTTGAGCCAGAGATGTCGCTCCTGGACCACCAAAGTGGACATCACCTGACCGACTGAACGAGCAGTGACTTTCGTCACCCGGAGGGCAAGGTCCGTCGCCGCTCGGAGCTCCCGGAGGAGCTCTGGGTCAGTGCATGTCCATGAGTGCCTGGGCCTGATGCACCTGAAGCAACGCCATGGCATGCAGGGCGGACGCAGCCTGTCCACAGGCTCTGTAAGCCTTCCCAGTCAGACTGGATGAGAACTTACAGGCCTTGGATGGGTGGCGTGGATTACCACGCCAGGAGGAAGCGGACGCCGGACACAGTTGCATCGCGACGGCCCGTTCCACTGGCAGGATCTCCACGTACCCCTTGGCTGGCCCACCATCGAGGGTAGTAAGGAGTGATGAGCCACTCGGCCAGTTTCTGGCAAAAAAAGGTTTCTTGGCCCGTTCTCTATACTCTCGAAGCTGATAGGGGCTCCCAGAAGTGATCCCAATTTGTCGGTTACGTCCGACGTACGCCGAACGTGACCAACTGAAAGGGAACCTCTGCTCTTCCCAACAATGCTATAAATACCCATTTACCCTCTACCAAACAAAAATAAAAGGTAAATATCAAAACAATACCTTTACCAAATAAACTCAACCAAAATAACATTTACAACACAATATCCATTATCATGCCTAACATAATACAATCATATAACCAAACATATGAAAAGAAAAAACTCAAACCAAACAAAGGGATAACTGAATAAAATAAATCAAAAGATCCCTTCTAAATCAGAACATGATGGTACAGTCCAACTTCCTCTGGAACAGCACAAGTTTGGAGGCTGAAGCCCCGCCTCTTCCTTTGTCTGCTGCCACATGGAATGCGGCCGTCACTCCATGGACCAGAGTAATCTAGGACTCATGTAAAGTTAAACAGCAAAGAGAAATATAAGAAGTGTGCACCCTTCTGTATACTCAAGATTTTAATAAACTTTTAACTTATTTTCTTGTCCGGTGTTTTTCTTCTAATAAGGGGATTTAAATAATGTAACAAACATTAAAATAAGCTCCAAAATAACCCAGTCAAATCATGGTAAAGGCCAAATATGTGAGGTGGGCACTGACAGATGAAACATTTTTTTAGAATAAAACTTTCAGTAGACAAAAAAACTCAGGGACGTTTAGATTTTGTTGTTGTGTTTAATAGACAATGCCGTGGTGCTTTAAATATTGATAGTTTTAATATATTTTGAATGATTTTTAATTACTTTTGTCTTTTGTAGGTATGTCAAGGATTGCTCAAGAATGATACTATCTGCAGTAAACCTAAGCACCACAAAGGGGATGAGGAGATTCAGACTACAGCCTCCTACATCCTGCTTCTGTTCAACGCCACCCTCAGCCTGGTCTCCATCCCCCCAGCTATAATGCTGGGCTCCTGGTCTGATCGCGTTGGCCGTCGGTCGGTAATGGCGCTCCCTTCACTGTTGTCCCTGCTGAGTGGGGGATTGCTCTTGGCTGTAGCCCTGTTGGATAACATCAGTGTTTACTGGACCCTGATGGCTGCCGCCCTAACAGGCCTGACAGGTGGCCATGTCTCCATTTTCCTCAGCTCCTTCAGCTACCTGGCCGACTTGACCATGGGCTCCAGCTCCAGTCGCACTTTACGTATGGCAGTGGCCGAGTCCATGATCTTCGTTGGAGGAACAGTGGGCTTCCTGCTAGGTGGATTTTTGGAGCAAGAATGTGGGCTCGAAGCAGCGTTCGGGGCCTACATTGGCTGCCACGTCCTGGCATTACTTTATATTGTGCTTTGGCTGAGAGACCCTTCGACAGGAAAAAATACATGTATATCTGCCTATAAAGAGGATACAGATGAGCAATGTTCTCCGCGAGACGATTCTCGGCTGTTTATCCTAAAGTACGCCAAGCTGTCTTTCAAAGCAGTGTTCAAGAGGAGGTCAGGGCAGGAGAGACTGAAATTGCACTTTCTCATTCTCTGCACCTTCATAAATAACCTGGTGGCTGTTGGTCAGTGCAAACTCGCACTTACACAAACACACACATATATTTATATAGCATATATATTCAGTGTCACAGCAGTATGCAGGTTACCTGAAACCTGCCAACGATATGTCAAGATCACATTTAACCCCAAAATCAAAAGAAAAAACTTTGCACTTTTTTCCATGACAATTAACCACATTGTCCCCCAAATACTGCAAAGGTTCCTGTAGTTTAAAATAATTACTAATAGTAATAACTATTATTATAATTAAATATTTAAATAAAATTAAAAAATATTTATTTATTCATTTTGATTGAATAATATTTGTTTATTTTAAATTGGTATACATTATATTATAAATTATATTAATCAATTAAATGATTACAAAAAATACTGCCATGATCTATACTTTCCAATTTATATTACATTTACATATTTGTATTTCAAGCAAGTAAGTAGATATTAATATAATACCACTAAAATGACTGACCTACTCAAAAATCTGTTGGTAATTTTATTTATTATTTATTTATAATTAATTGACACACACGCACACGCACACACACACACACACACACACACACACACACACACACACACACACACACACACACACACAGGTATTCCTATTATGAGGACATTCCATAGGTGTAATGCTTTGTAAAAACTGTATATTCTGTCCCCTAACCCTAAACCTACCCATCACAGAAATGTCTGCATTTTTACATTTTTAAAATATATAATTTTGTATGATTTATAAGCTGTTTTCCTCATGGGGACCAAAAAATGTCCCCACAAGGACAAAAATTACTGGTATTACTCTCCTAATGTAGGGTATACCAGGTACACACACACACGCACACTTTTTTTTTCTTGATTTCATACAGTACATTCACCAATACAGACCTTTAAGAACAAATGAACTTATAGTAAACAAGGTTTGAAATGAAATATGAGATAATGAAATAATACAGCATAAACACTCATTTTATTAAAACGTCAAAAAAGTTTTTTTTGTTGTTGTTGGTAACGTTTTCCAACTTTGAGATGGCTGTAATGGATTATCAGTGAAACTAATATGTGCCCCGTGGTCGAGTCGGCTGTTTATGATGATAATACTGCTGAGCCACTGCAGGGAGGTTTTAAACCACTCAATCTGAGTACTGTCACTCCTGAGGCGAGAAAGAGAGAGAGAGAGACATTGGTGATTTCTGTAGATGTCTCTACCAAGTTCCATAAATTCTTAAAATGAGTTATTAGAGGTCTTAAATATTAGTATCTTTAATTTTGTCTCATTTAATTGTTATTTTTATAGGTTCATAATTAATGATCAATCATCTCATTTGAAATACACACTGTATTGCTTCTAAAAACATTGATCTTTGAAAGTCATACCAATAAAGATTTGGAGAGAGGGTGGACATAAATAATAATGTGCTTTTATGTGCATTTGTCTCTGCAGGGGAGCAGTCGATCTTGCTGTTGTATTTGATGTACGAGCCCAGAGAGTTCACAACTGCCATGTTTGGGGTATTTAACTCTGTGAGGATGCTCTTGTTGGTAAGTGGTCTTGTTTAATGCAGTAATGCTTTCTCTGATGACTCATGTCTCTCAGCTAACTCAGAGTGGAGATCATTGGATGCCCTTGAAATGCCACTAAATCTTTCGATTTCAGGCTCAAACAGCAGTGGCCCTGCAGAACGGCCATTGACTGGACACAGCTGTGTATCTTTGCTTTCTCATTTGATTCTCTTCTCTGCTAGCGCACACAGCTGAGCACTATGCCTTTGCACACATACCTCTTTGATAACCAAACGTGCACATTTCTTTAATATTATTTATGAGATTTAGTCAGAAAGGAAACAATGGGGTGAAGATAAGGGAATGACACAACCTACAACAGACAACACGTCAAATATCAGCATCAGTCCATTCAGCTCCATTCCGTGACACAGCAGTTCCGCTCCATACGAGCTTCAGTAATATGGGACAAAGGTCTTTATGACTGTGACTATAAAGATGTGCCATCTGATGTCATACTTAAGGTCTAAAGTGGAAATGAAGCAGTCACTCAAGTTTTCATTATTTAGTAAACTGATTTCCACTTTTAAAATATATATATATATATATATATATATATATATATATAACAAACACGATTAATATAACCATTTTAAAGGAAAAAAAAGGTTTTGTTATAGCTTTTAAAGCATCTTGCAATACCACAGCGTGTGACGTGACGGTGTTGGTTTGCTCCAAGTGTGCCACACGAGTCCTGAAAAGAGAAGCCAAAGCGTTTCGATCGCTCCAGGTGGCTGGATGCAGTATAGTGATGGCAATTTCAAAACACTGCTTCATGAAGCTTCGAAGCTTTACGAATCTTCTGTTTCGAATCAATTGGTTTGGAGCGTGTATCAAACAGGTATCAAACTGCCAAAGTCATGTGATTTCAGTAAACAAGGCCTTGTTACGTCATCACTGTTTCAAAACACTTCGAAATGTCAATGGTTCCCTGCTAGGGGGCGATGATCTTTGTGAACCCATGAACCATTGAACAAGTGTTTGTGGGTTTTACCTGATCTCTAATCAGTTTTATACATTTGTAGACGTTTTAATTAGACATTAGTATAATTTAAAAGGAATAATAGTAGCTAATAGTCTCTTATTGGCCTGTTTAACTGAGCCATCCATGGAACAAACAAAACAAGCCCTGACAATTGATAAAAGAACATATAGACACTTAATATTTCATTTTATTAGATGATTAGTTAATTGCATTTGAAATATTTTACTTTCAATAAAACATTTGCAATAGATTTGTAAAAGGTGTTTTTATGCATGTTTGGCATGGGTTTTTGTTGCATTTACACTGTTCTGACCAGCAGGGGTCGCCGTGGAAACGGGTGTTGAATTGTTTCGAAGCTTCGACACAATACGGCACATTTGCTTCAACTGTTTCAGTGTTTCACGAAGCCTCGGTCTGCCCATCACTAATGCAGTATAGGTCATAAACCCCGCCCTCTCCATGAAATGAAATGGGACATAGACAAACTAAACAATCAAATTACACTTCAAATACATTTTTTCCAAAGATGGTTTCTGTCATTTTAGGCAGTTTTTAATCACGCTGATGTTAGTTCCTAAAGTGTTTGTTCTTTAAATAAGTTTAGTTTTAGTTAGTTACTTATTTGATGCTATAAAAACGGGTGTGATGTTATGATTGACAGCTGAGATTGACAGCTTCTCTAAGCGAAGTAGTCACTGAGGCACCAACGGACATTTTTCGGGAACTTCAGGAGGAGATTGGAGCTTTAACTTTAATTTCTACATTTCCATAATATTTATTTCACACAAAGTTGTTGATTAGGCGGGAGTGTGGGCGGGCCCTTGATATCGCGGCTCATCTTCGCGCTCACTACTGCACAGACACGAGACCCAAGATGTCAGCGCCATATTTGGACACTGGCGGCTTCACTTCAATGGAAGAGAGTGAAGGCGCGTCGCCCATTTTTTTACAGTCTATGGTTTGCTCTGTTGGTCAGTGAAGTAATATAAACATTTCTTTACTTTAACACATGCTTGTTTTGAAATGGAGGAAGACGAAATTGAAAAGACTGTTGAGCCCATAATAAGTCAAATTCTCTTAAAGATGTCCGAGCAGAAACACTGGGTCCTGTAAACAGCAAGTATTGTATTCGCAGTTGAACATAAAATATGTTACATACTACTAACGTTACTGGTGAACGACCCAGTGTAATGGAAATATGTCTGAAAGGTCTGACATAATAAGATCCCACATTAACGATATTGTATGAAGCATTGTTTGTTTACATCATGCTGCGCCTCGCATTATGAAAACAAAGTTTGTGATACCACGATCAAAACTTTGTGCTGTAGACAGTTTGATGTTGGATATTCATCCAAATAATAACAGGACGCTCCAGTGTTTCCGCTCGGACATCTTTAAGAGAAAGCACCTCCAACACGTCCACCTCCCGGGATAGTATGTTAAATGTACGCACCATGGTGAAGTGACCACGCAATACATGGTCCAGATCAGCTTCCTGACAGCAGATGGACTCTGACACGGTGGGCATCAGCGTACACCATCCACACTTACACCAGGTAATGTTTCCGACTTGCTCTTCACCCCAAACCAGCGGGTTCATGACTTCTTCTGTAACGGTAGTACTGCTCAGTCCCCTCGCCGTATCAGCTCAAATACATAAGCAATTTGACTTTTTATGGGCTCAACAGTCCTTTCAAGTTCATCTTCCTCCATTTCAAAACAAGCGTGTGTTAAAAAAATAAATTATTATTATTTCAATGGCCAACGGAGCAAACCAACACCGTGACGTCACACGCAAGTATTGCAAGATGGCGGCGCATAATTTTCTCTTTAAAATTGTCACACAAATTGTTTGTTATATTTTTTATTAAAGTGGAAATCAGTTTACTAAATGTAAACATGACTGACTGCTTCATTTCCACTTTAAATAAGCAAATGATTGTCACATGATATGCTAATAAATAATGCTGAAAAAATAACCAAAGATTCTTAATTATTGTAGTTTTTTGGTTTATTCATTATATAATTCTTATGAATAGTCCTATACACTGCTTCAATGTAATTGGGACTGCATATTTCACAATCTCTCATAATTGTATAATTATAATCTCACATTGTGACTATATTTCTTGTTTTAATCTTTATCTCGCAGTTACTTTATCATTTGCTTTGATGCAGAAACATGCTGCCCCCACCCATCTTAAAAGGATGGGTGGGGCCCTTAAAAGGCCCTTGATGTGGCCCAATTCACCTACTTATACTATGCCCTAAATGTATGTACTTTTTTTGTGAAGAAAAAAAGTACATATACTTTTGAGTGTGTAGCAGAAGAGTAGACAAGCTTTGGGACATACTACGTCGTCATCTTTAACAGACAGCTCTGTCGCTTAGTTACGTGCATCCTGTCACCGTAAACTGCCCTGTCAATCATCTTGTCACAGTTAAAATCCTCCACATTCAATCTAATTTCATTTCCTACCGTTTCGGTACCAACAAGTGTTGAACTTTCTATTCATTAAAGAATCCTGAACATATGGAAGCTTGTGTCACGGTCGCTGGTTGCCGCACAAAGGAAAGTTGACAGGCTCTAGATGCAGCAGCTACTTTAAACTAAAACACTCAAATCTTGACAAAACACTGAAGCAACTCAGGAACAAATGAGAACAGTGAATTGAAAGAAATGCCAGGCTTAAATACAAGAGCAAACCAATGAAAGCTATGTGAAACACCTGTGACAACTTAATCAAACCATTAGTAACCTAGACAACCAATAAGGAACGGGAGCATGGGAAATTGGATCTACGTAACTAGAAACTGAACTAATTAACAAACTGAAAACTAACATGAAAACATGAACAGAACAGAGAAAGATATCAAAAAGCAAACTCAAAATGTGACAGCTTGTTTCTGCCATTGAATAAAAAAAATTAAAAAGGTAATTTTTATTCTCACAACTTTTTATCCCACAATTCTGACTTTTTTCTCGCAATTTGGACTTTTTTCTCAGAATTGCGTGATATAAACTCGCAATTCTGACTTTCCCCCTGCCAGAATTGTGTGACATAAACTTGCAATTGTGAGTTATAAAGTCAGAATTGCGAGAAATAGTCAGAATTGTGAATTCAGAACTAGCACTTCTGACTTTTTTCTCAGAATTGCGAGTTTATACTTGCATTTATATCTAGCAACTGTGACTCGCAATTGCGAGTTATAAAGTCAGAATTCTGAGATATAAACTCGCAATTGTAAGAAAAATGTCAGAAATGCGAGAAAATGTCAAAATTATGAAAAAAAAGTCAGATTTGTGAGATATAAACTCACAATTGCAAGAAATAAAGTCAGAATTGTGAGTTTATATCCCGCAATTCTAACTTCAATACAACTGTGAGATAAAAAGTCGCAATTATCTTTTAATTTTTTTTTATTCCGTGGAAGAAACAAGTTTCCATATGAACAAAATATATCATGCTTTCTATAAAAATATTAAGCAGCACAACTATTTTCTACATTGATAATACGAAATGATTCTTCAGCACCAAATCAGCATATTAGAATTACTTCTTAAGACAGGAGTAATGACTGCTGAAAATTCAACTAAATTAATAAATTAAATGTAAAAAATACATTCAAATAGAAAACACGTATTTTAAATGGTATTAATACTTCACAGTATTGCTGTTTTAACTGTTTTTTTTGTTGTTGTTGTTTTTTTTTCAAATGAATGCAATCTTGCTGAGCATAAGAGACATCTTTCAAAAGCATTAAAAAAGCCTTAGACCCCAAATTTTTGAACTGTAGTGTACGTTTCTCACAGACAGCATGAAATGAAGAATATTGAACAAAGAAGACAATACTGCAGTATGTTCTGTTTTTTGGGAAGAAAGTAAGACTATTATGAGTTTTACTATTGATTAGCCTTTCCAAAAAAATCATTGTGCTGTTCCTTCACCGTGGCATTGGCTGAATAGCTCTGCAGTTTGAGACTGTCTGTACAGCAGTAGTGATGAGAAACAGGTTGAAGGCCGCTTTGTTTTTGTCGCCTGTCATGGGGAACTCTTCTTCTGAGCAGGTCGATGCTGTGTCTTAGAGTGACACTTAAACAAAGCCTGCCAGTTAAGGAGCACCCTTCCTGATTGGAGAGGTGATGACTCTCCATTTATACCAGGATGCACCACTGGGGTTCCAATCACTTTGCTGCCTTTTGTGTGGAAGCTGAAGGCATCGATCCTGATAAAACCTATTATACACTCTGTCTGTAGAGGATGTCAGCTAGCGAGCTTCCACCCAATACGTAAAGCAAAAAGTTTAATTAACTGCAATTAAAAGTCAACTGAGGAAAAAAAGCAGACAAAGGACAGACAAAGAAACTTCTTTTTTAATACAAAGGCATCACAGAGCTGATCTTGTGCTTCTAAAGATCTGAGGCATCAAAATCTTGGCAGGTCTGGCTGCGGTGAGCACATGGCTGCACGCTCACGGTTTTTAAAAATGGCTGCAGGGCTGGAATTGACTTGTAATTAGTGTGGCGTGGAGTTGGTGAGGAATTATTAAACACTCCAGGCTCTAATGAGTTGATGAAAGTAAAAACACGGAGCGTTGACCTTTTCCGTGGAATGTTTATGCATTCCCATTATGTTTTCTGCTGCAAATCAGAGGCGGTGGCAAAGTCTGTTGACACTGGGCCCTCGTCGGGCAGGCGGGGTAATTAAATCAGAACTGTTTGCATGAGCAGGCAGGGCAAATGAGTCACGCTGCGTCTCATGTGCACATCTCACGCGTGTTCGCACGCAAATGTGGATGCAGGTGAGTTCGCTTTCAAGTGCTTTCAGGCGTTCTGAGTGAAACAGCCTGACTGTTTTTGACACTGTTTCATCAGACACAAACCTTGAAGGTTAATTAATGCACTGGTTATGTTTAGACGCATCTGAGAGAATCTAAATATTTATGGGCTTTGTTTTTATACAAGCTGAACCCCAGAAATGTCTAGTGCTTATGTATTCTAGCGCCGTGCTTATGTATTTCAGATATTATGCAGTTGTTATATTGCATTATTCAACATCAGCATCATTTTAACCATTTTGAATTACAGTGCATCCGGATAGTATTCACAGCGCTTCACTTTTTCCACATTTTGTTATGTTACAGCCTTATTCCAAAACTGATTAAATTCATTATTTTTTTCCTCAATTCTACAAACAATACCCCATAATGACAATGTGAAAGAAGTGTGTTTGAACTCTTTGTAAATTTATTGCAAATAAAAAATGAAAAAAAAAATCACATGTACATAAGTATTCACAGCTTTTGCCATGACACTCAAAATCGAGCTCAGGTGCATCCTGTTTCCACTGATCATCGAGATGTTTCTACAACTTGATTGGAGTCCACCTGTAGTAAATTCAGTTGATTGGACATTATTTGGAAAGGCACACACCTGTCTATATAAGGTCCCACAGTTAACAGTGCATGTCAGAGCACAAACCAAGCCATGAAGTCCAAGGAATTGTCTGTAGACCTCCAAGACAGGATTGTATCGAGGCACAGATCTTGAGAAGGGTGCAGAAATTTTTCTGTAGCATTGAAGGTCCCAATGAGCACAGTGACCTCCATCATCCTTAAATGGAAGAAGTTTGGAATCACCAGGACTCTTCCTAGAGCTGGCCGCCCGGCCAAACTGAGCGATCGGGGGAGAAGGGCCTTAGTCAGGGAGGTGACCAAGAACCTGATGGTCACTCTGACAGAGCTCCAGCGTTTCTCTGGGGAGAGAGGAGAACCTTCCAGAAGAACAACCATCTCTGCAGCACTCCACCAATCAGGCCTGTATGGTAGAGTGGCCAGACAGCACATGACAGCCCGCCTGGAGTTTGCCAAAAGGCACCTGAAGGACTCTCAGACCATGAGAAACAAAATTCTCTGGTCTGATGAAACAAAGATTGAACTCTTTGGCCTGAATGGCAAGCGTCATGTCTGAAAGAAACCAGGCACCGCTCATCACCTGGCCAATACCATTCCTACAGTGAAGCATGGTGGTGGCAGCATCATGCTGTGGGGATGTTTTTCAGCGGCAGGAACTGGGAGACTAGTCAGGATCGAAGGAATGCAGCAATGTACAGAGACATCCTTGATGAAAACCTGCTCCAGAGCACTCTGGACCTCAGACGGGGGCGAAGGTTCATCTTCCAACAGGACAACGACCCTAAGCACACAGCCAAGATAACAAAGGAGTGGCTACGGGACAACTCTGTGAATGTCCTTGAGTGGCCCAGCCAGAGCCCAGACTTGAACCCGATTTAACATCTCTGGAGAGATCTGAAAATGGCTGTGCACTGACGCTCCCCATCCAACCTGATGGAGCTTGATAGGTCCTGCAAAGAAGAATGGGTGAAACTGCCCAAAAATAGGTGTGCCAAGCTTGTAGCTTTATACTCAAAAAGACTTGACGCTGTAATTGGTGGCAAAGGTGCTTTAACAAAGTATTGAGCAAAGGCTGTGAATACTTGCTATACTTTTTTTTTTATAAATTTGCAAAGATTTCAAACAAACTTCTTTCACGTTGTCATTATGGAGTATTGTTTGTAGAATTGAGGGAAAAAAAAAAAAAAAAAAAAAAATTTTTTTTTTATAACATAACAGAATGTGGAAAATACTTTCCGGATGCACTGTATACATAGATCACAGTACCACCTAAATGGTTGGTGATAAAATGCAAGTTAAAAATTCTAGCGATTTACACTGTAGGAGGGTCCTGAGACAAATTTTTCTTGACAACCTAAGCGAATATTGAGAACACTCTATAGCAACCACCTAGAAATGTGCTACAAATCACTCATAACACTTTAGCAATGCATAGCAACATTATGGCAAATACATATAATCCCCTAACTTCGTAACAGCGAGTTTCGCACTACTCATATGTTAAAGTGGAACAATTATCGCTTTAAAAATGCGAACCCACAAATGGTCTATTGCTTATGCTGTATACCTGGACATTTTTCTGAGAGGGGATGGTCCACTGGTATAAAATTGAATGCGAAAAATCATAACACTCTATGGGCCAGATTTACTAACAGCTTGCTCCAGCGCAAACCCTCTTTTGCCGTACTACTGTCAGGATTTACTAAAGACATGCAGTGAAAAATTAGCGCTGAAAAGGTATTTACTGGTATTTGCTCTCTATTATTTATCGCCCAAAAAAGCATGTCCTAAACCAGATGCTAATTTGCGCTGCTCCTGGTAGATTGCGTTGGCCATTATGGAAATGATCCGGCTGTGTCTGTGTTCTTTAATTTGTTGTCAGTAGAACACATGCAGAACTTTCCACTCCCATCGGCGCTTTTTTGGTTTTGCGGTCTCACGCTAATTTGCCTTGTTTAGTAAATCTGGCCGATGACTCTAGACGTACCTTACAGCTGTCACACACGTCTGTCTGTGTCGTCTTAGTTTCACTTTCACAGACTTTTAGTTTGCATTAATCAGTTCCTATTTTCCTTTGTTCAGTTTTCCCGCTACTCCTTTGTTGTCATGGTCACTAATATGATTTGCCATCACGTTCAGCTGTGTCACCCTCATTATCGTCTATATATAAGTTCCAGTGTTTTCAGTGTTCTTTGTCCGGTCTCGTTAACGTTACGTGGTGTTTGTCTGCCTGCCTGCTTCTGTTAGATAAACCTGTGGAGTTTATTAAAGACTTGTGTGTACCTGAATCCTCATCTTTGTGTGTATTCTTGCTGCGTATTGTGACAACAGCTAAATTAGCCAATAAAATTTTTGATTGATGAATGAAAGTCTGGCCTTATCGTTATAAGAGCCAATTACATTTTTATAAAGAAATTAAAATCCTGCATTAATGTGCCATGGAATTTACTGTTGTTCAGCAAATTTTTGTGGGCGAAATCCAAAATCCATATAATCAGGAATTTTGCTTGAGGGCTAAATATTTGCCTACACACACACATATATATATGCATATTTGTTTGTTTGTTTTTAGAGTGATTGAGCTTAAGATGTGCAATTTTTTTTTTATAAGGGACTCTGGATTACGTTTATGGTTTATGCTGTTAAGGTTTTGATGTATGTTACGTATTTTAGATATTATTCAACAATGTTTTAGCATTATTCAAAAAAAAAAAAAAATAATTATACATAGATTTTAAAGTGAAATGAATCTGGGTAAGCTAACAATGAACCCATAGCTGATTAGATAATAATGGATCCCGGTTTAGCTTTTGTTCCATTTGCTCATTTTCAAGGCATTTACAGGGACCTTTAGTTATAACTGACTGAGCAGTTATAAATGATGCCAGATCTAACCTGCTGTGATGCTCTCTGGCAGGGCTTTGGTCTGCTGGGTCTATTTCCTGTGCTGATGAGGTGTATTAAGGAGATGACTTTAGCAAAACTCAGTGCTGCGTTCAGAATCGCCTCTTACGTCCTACTCGCCCTCTCAAACAACACATGGATGGTCTTCCTTGGTAAGTTCCCATCACTCATATGACTCATTTAAATGATGTATTGACACAATGAAGCTCCTTGCTAAGTTATTGTGCATGAAGAATGATCCATAAAATCATTATGTCAAGTTAATTTTGCAGTAGGGTCAATGACGTGACGCTCATTTATTTTGTCCAGGCCTGTTAATTCAAAAAGACATTAAAAAATGCAATTCATACATACAATAACCTGAATACACATCTTCAATGATAAGCATGTTGTTGCTTTTTAAATTAAAATTCATTTTGATATTTTCTTAGGGGCATAAAGGGTGATACAACTGTCCTGATATCATAATGAAGAAAAATCCCCAATAAAAATATGAAAGTTTGGCATAATATTTTATATATATATATATATAAAACTAACCCTCAACCAAACCCTAATCCTACCCTAACCCAGTACATGTAGTTAATTATTATCACTCAGTACTATATAATTACACTGTAACAATGACACCTTAAAATAGTGTAACCAAATTTTATTTAGTAAGGATGCATTAAACTGATCAAAAATCATAGTGAAGACATTTATGTTACAAAATATTTCTATTTCGAATAAATGCTGTTCTTTTGAACTTTCTATTTATTAGAAATTCCTAAAAAATAAAGTATCACGCTTTCCACAAAAATATTAAGTGACTGCGTTCAACTTTGATAATAATAAGAAATGTTTCTTGAGCAGCAAATAAGCTTAGAATGATTCCTGAAGGATCATGTGACTCTGAAGACTGGAGTAATGATGCTGAAAATTCAGCTTTGCCATCACAGGAATAAATTGTATTTTAAACTATATTAAAATAGACAACATTTGTTTTAAATTATTACAATTTTTCCCAATATTACTGTTTTTACTGTATTTATGATCAAATAAATGCGGCCTCTGTGAGCATAAGAGACTTCTTTCAAAAAGATGTAAAAATCTTACTGACCCCAAAGTTTTTAACAGTAGTGTACATACTATATTATAAATATGTGAAAAAACTTTGACCACCAAATCAAACTATTTTAAAATATGTATATTTAATATATATATAATATTTTTGTCATTGATTTGGTAATGATGTTATGGTACTGATACTGTATGTGATTTATCATGATATGTGATATATTTTTTTACACGGTATTTACTCTCAGAAATTTCAAGATGGTTATAAACAGCACAACTGACCCTATTTCAAATCTGTCAGCGAGCATCAAAGTACATCTCTCTTCCCTAAAACAATGTCGATTTCTTTTGTCAGTATGTGACATGCACAAAGCAAACATTTTCCACTCAAGGCCTGAGAGTCTTCACTTGAGCTGACTGTTTTAACAAGACAGTCAAATGGATATATGCTCTGGAAAAAAAAGAAAAAAAAAAAAAAAAAAAAGTCTACCTGATCAGACTTTTTATGGTTCACATCCTCACTGCTATCTGAACTCCATGCCTTGTTCCAGGGGGGCTACACCTCCAAAGAAGAGTTCTCAGAGTGGTAAGTAATGATAACATTGTGGTAGATGGCCACTCTCAGGGAGAGACAGCCGGATAGGCGTTAATACTGTTAATTAAATAAATGGTTGTGGAAATTGTTATTCTAATCGATGTGGCGGACAAAAGCCTTTTAAAGGGAGATGAGCGGCGACTCTGATGAATAATCAGTGCCAGGGAGGGTGAAATTTGCATGCTGGTCTTTTCTGTTGGCTGTGATAATGAGGGGCACAGTGGCGGCACACGGGAGTCATAACCTCTATTCTGCTAGTACAGCTAGTACAGCGCATGTGTGGTGTGTGCAGAACCTGCACACACACAGACGTGTGCACAGATTCACCCCACCGCGTACGCATCAACGCAAATGCATAAAATCTTTTGTTCTCTTGAGGATCTGCTTTTCTTGATCATGCATGATCAGGCTGCCGAGACGAGAGAGTGACTTTACATTCTGAGCTATTAGGAAAAGCCCATGCTCTGTAATCACAATTACCTCTCAGAATTCCATGCATATAGATTAAGCTCATGAATTATTGAATATTCCATTTAGATTCACTTACACTTCAGAACTGGTTAGCATTCCTCTAGTCTCACCAGATTAGTTAATTGTGGCTTTATATGTAACTTTAAGTAATGTTTCATTGTGTAAGCTATGTTTTATATGCAGGTCTATGTATTTACTATTATTAGCCTATGTATTGTTTACTATTAATCTTAACAGTTTTCTAAAGTGGTATTTGTCATGTGGTTTTTGCAGTTGCTGTAATCGGTGCTCCAGCTGGTATCAGCCAAGCAGTGATTCGTTCTTTGTCTTCTGCCATCGTGGGACCTGATGAACAAGGTACTGTTAAAAATTCACGTTTACACAGAAGTACCATGCTAAAACAGAGAGAAAGCTAAAAGAGGTAAAAGAGAAAGAGAGAGACACTACAAACTAGTATTAAAAGTGGTGGTACAGCCATGTTTTAGTTTGTTTTTTTGACATGGTAGGGTGGTAAATTCCTGATTTTGGGATAAATACCATGGTAAAACAAATGAATGAAATGAGTGTATGGCGTTTGTAGTTAGACCACAACAACCACACAGTATTTACTACAGTAAACATTTTTTTAACTATGATATTTGCAGTAAAACTACAAATGATGGGTTATAAATGATAATAAATCTGCCCAAAAAACATGATTACAGTTTTACTATATTAACAACATGGTTATTTTTCATAAGGGAAATACCATTGTAATATATTATTTTTATATTTTGCTATGGTATCATGATCAATAGGGTACAATGGTAACACTACATGTTTTTGGACATGGAAATGTTTTTTTTTTTTGTATAAATACCATGGTTAAGGTGTGATTTTTGGATAGATAACATGGTATTACAATTTTTGGACATGGTAGAGCAGTAAAATTATGTTTTCTGGATAAATACCATGGTAAACTCATGGTTTTTGGATGGTTCTTTAAATAAACTCATGGTGTTTGTAGTAAGATGACAAATGTATCATTGCTTTACTACAGTAACTATATTTTAACTATTATATTTGCAGTCAAAATTTTGTAATAAAAATTACAATAAATCTGCCCAAAAACATGGTCACTACAGTTTTACTATAGAAACATGGTTGATTTTACCATAGTAAAATATGGAGATACCATAGTAGCATTATTTTTTTTTTGCTATGGTGTCAAGGTATTTATTTATTTATTTGATACCATAATAAAATCATAGAAACCAATATGGTTTTAGGATATGAACACAGCACTTTTTTTTTTTCAAAAGTCCTTTTGGAAATGAACCAGTGTTAATTGTAGTAAGAGCACATATTTACCATTGTTTTTCTACAGTATAGTTTAACTATGGTATTTGTAGTAAAACTATGGTGATAAAAATGATAAAAAGTAAAAAAATATTTTAATAAACATGAACTATTAAAATTATACCACAGCAAAATCATGGTTTCTGGATAGATATCATGGTAATGAATTGTTTTGAATCTTAGAGGAAACACCATGAATATAGTAATCATTCAGTACCATGGTATCATCATCTGATACCATCACTGTGTTTTTGTGAGGGCATGATCCATTGCGTAATGTGTACATGAAATCATTGCTTTCTTCTTCCTGTTTGATCTACAAGCCCACAAATGAGCTGAAATACCCTCAGGAAAGTGTTTTGACCTTCACTATGACAAATAGATTTGAGTCATGCTTTTCTTCTAAATCTTTACTTTCTTTGACATTTGTTTCTGGCTAATAACGTAGCTAAAAGCCCAAGATTTAATCTCCATTGTCCTTTCAAAAATCCTTAATGAGAGGCATCGCAGTATGCATAATTAACTGGGAAACTGAACACCGGCTTTTTCAAAAAAATCATAGAATTATCTAACTTGGCTAAGTGGAAAACAATGCAAGAGGAACAGAGCAACAACAAACAACATCTTGAATAGACTTTCATATTCATATCCACCCCGACTCGTTTCCACTCACGTAGCGTGCAGCTGAAAGCCAAACCAAAAGGAAATATCCACTTAGTTTGTGGACACAAACATCTTTCTTCCCATTACTTTTATTTATGTTCCTGTTGATGCAAGAGTGATACAACTGTGAAAGGACATAGTGATGACTGTGCAAGTTGCCTCTTTCCACTTTGACAGGCATTTCCTCTGCTTGTGTCTTAGATTCCATGTGTCACTGAATCTATTGCAGTTACCAGTCATTCAGGGGCACTCACACGACTTCTAGCTCATGTGAAGATCAATAAGTATCGCATGTTCCAAGCACTTACGGGCTGCCCCGATGCTCCGCGACTCATTCTGCTCCAGTTAGTCAGAGCAGTCACGAAGTTCAGAGTAGCTCAGGGAGATATTTTATCAAAGTGTATCAAACCATTATTCATGCCAACAATCTACTGCACAGACCTCAGTTTCCGCGGCCATTACTCTTTCATTCAGATAAAATCATGGGTTAGGAATTTCAGATGCATCCACGGCATATTAATGCATCGGTTGGCCTGGTTTTATCCACAACGGTTGAGATATCAGTAATTGCGGGTGACTAATTAAAAAAAAAAAAAAAAAATGTTTTTAATGTAGGGGTAATTGTTGGGGTCCACTAATATTAAAATAATATTGGTAATGCTTTAGAATAATGGTCCATCATTAATGATAATAAATGAGTAGATTAACACTACTATCAGCAACTACTATTAACTAATATGGAAACAAGCTTAACTAATCAGTAAGTAATATCAAATTGAGGACTAAGATAGTTCCTTTTTAGGTAATCAATAATTACTGAATGAGATTAGCCTCATTATTAACTATTAACTATGACAAATTATAAATAATTACCAATTAATTACTAATCACATTTTTTTTTTTTACTCAGAACATGGTCTATGGTTTAATGGTCCAGATCACTAGTAGTTGTTGAAGAGTGACTGGTAACACTTGAGTTATTAGTGATGAATTTTATGGCCACGTTGAGAGTAAAAACAGACAATTGCTCACATCTTAGACACGTTAATGTTGTGATCAGTAATTAATTAGTAATTCTTCATAATTTGTCATAGTTCTTAATGACGCCAATCTCATTCAGTAATTATTGATTACCTAATAAGTAACTATCTCAGTCCTAAATTTGATATTACTTACTGATTAGTTATTTTACTTTATTATACACATTAAACATCCAACAAAACATTTCCCACCTCATGCTGTTACATGTATGGTCTGTCTGTTGTTTTCATTGTGTTTTTGGTTGAAGTTCCTGTGACCTAGTTTTCCCCAGTCTGTCTAATTAGTTATGTCATTCACCTGTGTCTTGTTAATCACCTTGTTATCATCTCATTTGCTCTGTGTATTTAGCCTTCAGTTATCCCTCAGTGTTTGTCCGTCTATGTTAATGTTAACATGGTTTATGTGCTGTCTATGCTAGTTTCCTGAGTTTTTGTTATTAAAGTTCCTGTTTCCAGTTCTTCCTAGTCTTCGTGAGTTTTCAGCACCACGTTACGTAACAGATAGATGGACCAATACAGTTTTTTGTGGCGTTTTTGTTTATTTTTTGTTTTTTCCCTTCTCCTTGTCACCATGGACAATCCTGCAGTTGCACTGCTATGCCTGGAGCAGAAGGACCGCTCCCTGGAGGACACCAAGGATTTTTTGGAGTTGGCATGCCTAACGCACTATCCAGATCGCTTGCTTTGTGTGTTCTACATCTCCAGCCTCAGCGAGCGGTCCCGGGCACCTGGGCAAGGATTTCGCCGCCTTCATGGAGTGGGTACTGGTAAATAACTCGCCATCTACCATCGGCCCTGCTGAAGATACCAGTCCCACTCCACTGCCGCCAGAGACCAGCCATCCACCACCGACCACGATCGACAGGAGGGAGTTGCCTGTGCCCACCGCAGGCTGGTCTCCACGGTCTGCGGTGGGCACAGGCAACTCCATCCTGATGAGCCCGAACCCAGGAAGAGGTTGAGAGGAGTCATCGCCTCGGAGCCCGGACCACAGTGAGAGTCTGACCAGGTGCGTGAGCCGGCAACATAGTGTGTCGTGGAGGGAGTACTTGTGGAGCTTGAGGGCTGGGAAAGGAGCCCCGCCCACCACCCTGCTGTGGTGGAGGAGGTGGTGGAGGAGGTGGTGGTGGAGGTGGTGGTGAGGACCTCTGGTGGATATTTTGAGGAACTGACTGACATTTTTGAGGCAACCCCTGTTTCTCCAGCGCCTCCTGTTTCCCCAGCGTCTCCTGTGTCTCCAGTGCCCCGTCTCGGCAGAATGTCCACCCAGCCTCCCTCCCCCACCTCCTCAATCAGCCAGTTCCTTCAGCCCCTCTGCTCCGCCCACATGCTGTGTGGACCTGCCCCGTGTCCTCAGTCCCCCAGCTCCATCCGGCGCAGAGGATCCCCTGTCGTCGCTGCCAGTCTCTGTGCCCTGCACTCCACAGCGGCCCGTTGACACTTCGGCTATGCCCTGGCTCCTCCCTCCCTTGGCTTCACCGGAAACCTTCAGCCATACGGCTTCTCTGGGCTCCCTCGTCTCTCCAGCTACGCCTTGGTCAACCGTCGACCTGCCGGAACCTTCGGCCCCGTCTGGCTCCGCCTTCCCCCCGGCTTCGCCTTCGTCCTCTGTCCCACCGGCTCAGCCTCTGTCCTGCGGTCATCCGTCTCCACCTCGGACGCTCGTCGCCGCAGCTCCACCTCGGTCTCCTGGGCCTCTGGTCTCGCACGGGCTCATCGACTCAGCAGCTCTTCCAGTGGCTCCTCTTCAGTGGCGGTATCCTCGTCGGTCGTCCCCAGGGTGTATTCTATCGAGTCTGCAACACTATGGCCCCTCCCACCTCCGCCTCCGCCCTGGGGCCTCGTCCTGGCTGGTCTCTGGTATTACACCTGGCTTCTCCTGCTCCTGGCTCCTCACACCATCCACTCCTCCATGGACAGTTATTCTTTCCCTTGGAATGTTTATCATTTCTGTAAGTTGATTTGAATAAAAGCTTGTCAAATGTATCAATACTAAAAATTGCACAACAGGTGTTTGGTCTGAATTTTAGTATAAAGAATGTGTCTCTTAAACTAAATAAGTACAAATGGCTACTGTGCACACATGTAAATTCTCTTTTTTTTTTTTTTTTTTTTTTTCTATGCTGAACAAAAGTTCAGAAAACAAAAAAACCCTATTGAAGTCTAATGAATTGCTTTTTTTTTTTTTTTTTTAAATGGAATATAAAAATTGCAGTATTTTATAAATGATTTATCCGTGAACATCTATTATTTAAATCATGTGTCCCTGTAATCTTTAATTAAAATAACTTTCCCTCCCTTTTACAGCAATATCAAGAAAAGACTATTGCAACTTCCATTTCATGCTGAATTTAAAATGGACAAGTTTATCTAAGCTTTTTTGTGTTGTGATTTCCCATTTGTGCTTCTAAAATGATCCATCTTCTCCTTATATTAGTATTTTGATGAACTGATATTTGAATAAGTTAGAGGGGCTGAAATATGATTGAAGTGCAAGAATTACCCATAAGATGTTTTACGCTTATTTTATTAAAAAATATTCCAAGAAATCTGTTAATAATGTAAAATGCAACATGAATTCACTAAAATGTATTTCCCACCAGCCAACAGAGTCTGGTTCAACTGAATTTCTCTAGATGTATGTTTCATGTCTTCATTGACCTGAATTTTGATGTCCTCAGGTGCCATGTTCTCCGTCTCTGCCTCAGTGGAAGCAACCTGCATCCTTATTGCTGCTACGATCTTTAACGGGCTGTACCCCCTGACCCTGACCACTTTTCCTGGGATGCCCTTCATCATCATGGCGGTCTTCATGCTCATCGAACTCATTCTTTTGCAGTAAGCTCATCATTCTTTTACATGTAAACTGAATATAGTGACTCCAAAATGTAATATATTTTGAGTTTAGTTTATTTTATACATTTAGTTTATACATGATTTATGATTTAAAAAAAGTATTTTATGATCACAATGGCTGCATTTATTTGATCAAAAATACAAACCCGATTCCAAAAAAGTTGGGACACTGTACAAATTGTGAATAAAAAAGGAATGCAATAATTTACAAATCTCATAAACTTATATTTTATTCACAATAGAATATAGATAACATATCAAATGTTGAAAGAGACATTCTGAAATGTCATGCCAAATATTGGCTCATTTTGGATTTCATGAGAGCTACACATTCCAAAAAAGTTGGGACAGGAAGCAGTAAGAGGCCGGAAAAGTTAAATGTACATATAAGGAACAGCTGGAGGACCAATTTGCAACTTATTAGGTCAATTGGCAACATGATTGGGTATAAAAAGAGCCTCTCAGAGTGGCAGTGTCTCTCAGAAGTCAAGATGGGCAGAGGATCACCAATTCCCCCAATGCTGCGGCGAAAAATAGTGGAGCAATATCAGAAAGGAGTTTCTCAGAGAAAAATTGCAAAGAGTTTGAAGTTATCATCATCTACAGTGCATAATATCATCCAAAGATTCAGAGAATCTGGAACAATCTCTGTGCGTAAGGGTCAAGGCCGGAAAACCATACTGGATGCCCGTGATCTTCGGGCCCTTAGACGGCACTGCATCACATACAGGAATGCTACTGTAATGGAAATCACCACATGGGCTCAGGAATACTTCGAGAAAACATTGTCGGTGAACACAATCCACTGTGCCATTCGCCGTTGCCGGCTAAAACTCTATAGGTCAAAACAGAAGCCATATCTAAACATGATCCAGAAGCCCAGGTGTTTTCTCTGGGCCAAGGCTCATTTAAAATGGACTGTGGCAAAGTGGAAAACTGTTCTGTGGTCAGACGAATCAAAATTTGAAGTTCTTTTTGGAAAACTGGGACGCCATGTCATCCGGACTAAAGAGGACAAGGACAACCCAAGTTGTTATCAGCGCTCAGTTCAGAAGCCTGCATCTCTGATGGTATGGGGTTGCATGAGTGCTTGTGGCATGGGCAGCTTACACATCTGGAAAGGCACCATCAATGCTGAAAGGTATATCCAAGTTCTAGAACAACATATGCTCCCATCCAGACGTTGTCTCTTTCAGGGAAGACCTTGCATTTTCCAACATGACAATGCCAGACCACATACTGCATCAATTACAACATCATGGCTGCGTAGAAGAAGGATCCGGGTACTGAAATGGCCAGCCTGCAGTCCAGATCTTTCACCCATAGAAAACATTTGGCGCATTATAAAGAGGAAGATGCGACAAAGAAGACCTAAGACAGTTGAGCAACTAGAAGCCTGTATTAGACAAGAATGGGACAACATTCCTATTCCTAAACTTGAGCAACTTGTCTCCTCAGTCCCCAGACGTTTGCAGATTGTTATAAAAAGAAGAGGGGATGCCACACAGTGGTAAACATGGCCTTGTCCCAACTTTTTTGAGATGTGTTGATGCCATGAAATTTAAAATCAACTTATTTTTCCCTTAAAATGATACATTTTCTCAGTTTAAACATTTGATATGTCATCTATGTTGTATTCTGAATAAAATATTGAAATCTGAAACTTCCACATCATTGCATTCTGTTTTTATTCACAAGTTGTACAATGTCCCAACTTTTTTGCAATCGGGTTTGTACATTAAAACAGTAATATTGTGACTGTTTTCTACTTTAATATATTGTTAAATAGAATATATTCCTTTTATGGCAAAGCTGCATTTTCAGCAGCCATTACTTCAGTTTTCAATGTCTCATGATCCTTCAGAAATCATTCTAATTGTTAACTGATGAGCCAAAACATTATGACCAGTCACAGGTGAAGCAAATATCGTTAATCATCTCATAATACGCCCACATATTAAGGTCTGGGTAAATTAGATGGTAAGCAGACAATCAGTTCTCATAATCAGCATGTTGGATGCAGGAGAAATGGGCAGGAATAAAAATCTTTGACAAGGACCAAATTGTTATGGTAAGGCAACTGGGTCAGAGTATCTCTGAAATGGTATGTGGGTTGCTCCCAGTCAGCAGTGGTTAGAATTTATCAACAGTGGCCCGAGGAGGTGCAAACCACAAACCAGCAACAGGGTGTTGGGTGCCCAATGCATGAGGGCTACAAAGGCTATCTCGCCTGGTCCGAGCCAGCAATAGGGTCTACTGTTGCACAAGTCACACAAAATTTTAATGATGGTTATGGGAGGAATGTGTCACAACACATGGGGCTGCGTAGCCACAGACCGGTCAGAGTGCTTATGATGACCCCTATCCACTGTTGAAAGCACCTATGGGCACACAAGCATTGGAACTGGACCTTGGAGCAGTGGAATAAGGTCGCCTGATCCGATGAGACCCTGTTTTCTTTTACATCACGTGGATGGCCATGTACATGTGCGCTGTTTACCTGGGGAAGTGATGGCACTAGGATTCACTGTGGGACGATGACAAGCCGGTGAAGGGAGTGTGATGCTCTCGGCAATGTTCTGTTGGGAAACCCTGGGTCTGACCATTCATAAATCTGACACGTGCCCCCTACCTAAACATTGTTGCAGAGCAGGTACACCCCTTTATGACAATGGTGTTCCCTGATGACATTGGCCTCTTTCAGCAGCATGATTCATCCTGCCACACTGTACACATTGTTCAGGAATAGTTGGAGGAATATGACGAAGAGTTCAAGGTGTTACCCATCTGTGGGATGTGCTGGACCAACAAGTTCGATCCATGGCGGCTCCACCTCGCAACCTACAGGACTTGAAGGATCTGCTGCTAACGTGTTGGTGCCAGGTAGAGTCCATGCCTAGGTGGGCAAGCGCTGTTTTATGTGTGTATGTACAGTGGTGGCCAAAATTATTAGAACACCTCACAGATCTGAAAATATTGACCTTTGAAAACATGATTTCATTTCATAATGTTCATGAAACATGCAGATGGTTGCTCTGACCATTAAATATCAGATGAAGTGAGTCGTACTGTTTCTATCCACTTTTAACTTTAATATGTGGTATGTCCACCTTTTGCAGCAATTACAGCAGCACATCTCTCTGGCATAGTGTCAATATATTTCCTCTGAGAACTTCAACACTAATGTTATCCCATGCCTTCTGCAACTGAAGCCAATGGCTTTCCTTTGAATGTACAATAGATCCAGTTTATTTTCCAACTCGCCCCAAATGTGCTCGATGGGGTTGAGGTCTGGACTTTGAGGGGGCCAGTCCATCATTTTCAATGTTCCAGCAGATTCCTCCGTCGCAGGTAGTTCCGGCAATAGTTTGAAGAATGTTTCGGGTCATGGTCCTCTTGGAAAATAAATCCAGGCCCAATAAGACGACTCCCAGATGCCAAGTGTGCTAATAATTTTGGCCACCACTGTATATATACTGTATACACCAACAGCATATTAGACAGGTAGTCATAATGTTCATTGGTGTATATACTCACCAGCCACTTTATTAGGTACACCTGTCCAGCTGCTCGTTAACGTAGATATCTAATCAGCAAATCACATGCTCGAGATAATCTGCTGAAGGTCAAACTGAGCATCAGAGTGGGGAAGAAAAGTGATTTAAGTGACTTTGAACTTGGCATGGTTGTTGGTGCCAGACAGGCTGGTCTGAGTATTTCAGAAACTGCTGATCTACTGCGATTTTCACGCGCAACCATCTCTAGGGTTTAGAGAGAATGGTTCGAAAAAAGAGAAAATATCCAGTGAGCGGTTGGGTCCGAATTTGGTGTACACAACATGAAAGCATAGATCTATCCTGTCTTGTATCTATGGTTCAGGCTGCTGGTGGTGGTGTAATGGTGTGGGGGATATTTTCTTGGCACACTTTGGGCCCCTTCTGATGGCTACTTCCAGCAGGATAACACGCCATATCCCAAAGCTCAAATCATCTCAAGCTGGTTTGACAATGAGTTCACTATACTCGAATGGCCTCCACAGTCACCAGAACTCAAACCAATAGAGCATCTTTGGGATGTGGTGGAACAGGAAATTCGTATAATGGGTGTGCAGCCGACAAATCTGCAGCAACTGCGTGATGCTCTCATGTCAATATGGACCAAAATCTCTGAGGAATGTTTCCAGCACCTTGTTGGATCTATGCCACAATAATTAAGGTAGTTCTTAAGGCAAAAAGGTTTCAACCCAGTACTAGCAAGGTGTAGCCTACCTAATAAAGTGTCTGTTGAGTGTATATATGTTTGTTCTACAACATAAATAAACATAAAAACGTAAGTTGCTATGGTTGCTTAAGTACACCTCATTCATCAAAGCAGGCATTAGTGTTGGTGCTGTTTTTAAACATTCATATTACCCATCTATTCAATATTTGAAAGGAATAAATTAGGACTACAAACTGAACAGCTTTATTTGAATTATTTGTATATCTTTTCACAATACTTATTCAAAAAAGCAGCTTTACAAAGAATAGTGCCTTAAACCCCTAGTGAGCAAGCCAACTCCACATTGGCAAGGGAAATCTCTCGATGATATTTAAATTTATGAGGAAAAACCCATGGGAGGCACCAAGGCACAGTTGGGAAAGCCCTCCTTCTCAGGCTGGGACATATTTAACTTTAATGTTAATGCAAACATAAATGCGTACATACAGGTACATGAATACATAAATGTTAATTTGAACAGATGTCATCCAGCTACATAATATTAATTATAATTATATTATTTACAAAATTGGCTAATCAATTTTCAATTAAATGTCATGAGCAGTGCTCTATTTTTTGCTTCCACAATTCACAATAGTGCCTCAGGAATACAGTGTGTTTGTTGGCATGGCAACTCTTATGGCCAAATGGGATCACAGTTATGGTCTAATTTTAATCTTAATTGCTTGCTTAGTGTCTGGGATAATTGTATTAAATTAGTTTTTAAGGTAACAAACGGAGCCATAGTTCAATTGGAAATACTGAAAACTAATGTTTTTATTAATAGCTGGTTAATAAGATAGTCAAATAAACAAATTGAACCGCATTGTCTTAAAATATTTGAATTAGCTTCCTTACCGAATCAGGGTTGTCATCTGGGGGGCAACCAGGAACATTGTCCCAGGCCCATTATGTTCTTCTGTGGTATACAGTAGTATTTCCCAGTGGTTCTTAAAGGGATAGTCCAAAATTAAACTCCTTGTCGTTCCAAACCTGTAGGCATATATGTTCTACAGAACATAAAAGAAAATATTCTGAAAAATGTTGGTAACCAAACAGTTTTGGTTTCCACTGACTAAAAATGCAATGGAAGTCAAAGGGAACTGAAACTGTTTGGTTACCAACATTTTTTAAAATATGTAATACCAAAATATGCTCTTTGTAAATGATGACAGAATTTTCTTTTTTGGGTGGACTAACTTGTTTCGCTTTGAGATCCAGATATTACATTGGAAATCAATTGCCAAATCAACATGGTATCAAAATTGTTTATCATACATAATTTACAGTTTCAAATATGAAAAATGTAACTAATGCGATCTTTTGATGCAAAGTTCTTGTTAATATGCTACTTACTGTACAAACATGTAATATGTAGGCTTAATATGTGTTTTACTTTGAAGTATGTCTGCATCTCCACTGGTTGGATTTTCATTTAGTTGAAGAAGATGAGTATGACATATTGTGTGCTAATAACATAGCATTAAGTACTTGCATTTGTCATGTGGAGAAATACAGAAGATGGCAAATTAGATATTGATCCATCTCTAGTGTATTCTTTAATATACTTCCACTTCTACTACCATGATGTGACCACTACAGGTCTAAACTCAATCTAGAGTTTGAGGTCTAGATTTAAATAGTTCCTTAATGTTCTTAAAAGCAAAACAATCTGGAGTTCTTTAAAGGTCAATCATTATCATTTTGGTGATGTCAGTACTGCAGAAATTACACTTAACTTTTAAGGTAGTTAAGAGTGGCTACACTGGAGTTTGTGAGTATCATACTGTAGAATTAAATGCCTTGTTTGTTAACCAAACACTTTCTTCAAACATAATAGAGCCCTGTTTTACAGTAATGTGCATTACAATAATGTAATGGTGGTGATGGCTCTTGATAAATGATCTTTATATAATGGTCTTTCCATTTGCCATTAAATGGACAGATGGGCTACTTCTATGAAAACACATTAATATCTCTGACCCAACCTGACTACATTATGTTACATTAGAGCATGATGCTACTGGCAACATCAAGGTCATGGGCTCGATTTCCAGGGAAAGCATGAAGTGATATAATGTATAACTTTAAGACAAATATAAGTTACTTTGAATAAGCATCTTCAAAACGCATACATTAACAAAAGTAGTTTTTAATGGACATATCAACTATAAATAACTCCTTATAAAGGATTATGTAAAGTTATAGAAAAAATAATTTCAAATGTTAAATCTCGCTAAACACACAAAAATGTTGTTGGTTTTTTTTTTTTTTTTTTTGTCAATACAATTAAAATCAGTGGTATCCAATGTAATTTAGACTTTACTTTAGACAAAATATCTTTTGTTTCAAAGAAGAAATGCATACAGGTTTGGAATGACAGGTTTGGGGTGAGTAAGATATATATATATATTTTTTTTAGTTAATACTTATCAATACTTTTATTCAGCAAGTATGTATTAAATTGATCAAAAGTAACAGTAAAAACTTACATTGTTACAAAAGATTTCTATTTCGGTAGCACTTTATTTCACAGTCCTGTCCCCCATGTACATACTATGTGCTTATTGTAGTAATTGCAATAACTGGGTAATAACCCTGAACCTACCCCTAAACCTAACCTTAACCCATGTAGTTACCACTACTTAGGTAAGTACTTAAGTGTACGTAAGTGCACGTACTGTAAAAGTGCAGCCTCTATTTCTTTCTTTTTGAACTTTCTATTCATCAGAAAATCTTTTGTTTACACAAAAGTATAAAGCAGCACAACCATTTTCAACATTGATAATGCACCAAATCAGCATATTAGACTGATTTCTGAAGGATCATGTGACACTGAAGACTGGAGTAATGATGCTGAAAATTCAGCTATGCAATCACAGGAAATAATGTTTCTTAAAATATATTAAAATAAAACAGTTATTTTAAATTGTAGTAATTCACAATATTACTGTTTTTACTGTTTTTGATCATATAAACGATGACAGAATTTATCTTCCTTCTTTTAAACACTTGACAAGAAAAATAAAATACTAATAAATGTATAATAAATAGTATGAAAATAACATATTCATCCAGTATCCAAAACCAAAACTATTCCAGTGAAATCCATGAGTTTACAGACTGAATCTGTGCAGTCTGCATTTTCTCTCTAGTATCTTTAGCTCATTGATCAAAAAAAATAACCTGCTACGAACAATCACAATAATATCCCTTTCAAGGGGTTCCTCGAAAAGCTTTGATCTAACAGAGCACTTGTCAAGTTGGCAATAAACAGCTCTACCTCCTCCATTATCAGCCTTCAAATTGTTTCTGACGTGCATTTGATGTTCTTCCTCGGACTATATAATTAAGTGATTGTCTTTGGTAATGAAGGCATTAAGTAATGTACACCTGCAATAAAGCCTGTGTGTGGTGGGTAGTGAAGTGTAGCGTGGTTATCACACCCAAGCTGTAATTACACCACTAATGGGCTGTTCCCGGAGGCAGTGCCCGCTCAGGGTCGCACGGTCTCCTCTGCGTCCCAAGCAGCCCGCTATTAAACCTGTGCAATTCAGAGGAAGACATACGGTCCTTAAATCCATACTTAATCCATTATCCTGCTAGGAAATGATATGTGTCCAATCAGAAATTGCAGCCCGCCTTGTGAAAACTCAACGCGTGGCTTTTTTATCTGTGTTGAGTGAATTTAAGCATGGCACCCATAAATGCAACATAGGCTCATTGGAAAAATATGCCTCTATCTACATTTTTGCAAAAATCCAAAGACATATTTGTACATATCGTAATCATTACTATTGGTCTACATTACTACATAAATCATTACTATTTGTCACATGAAAGATATGAGATATGAGAGATATGATTTATATGAATCATGTAAATAATTGCATATTTTCAATTCAAAATGGTGAAATTTGGCCATTTCTAATTATTAGGGGGGACTTGTCCCCCTCAATGTCTATGGTGGTTACTGCCCTGCGTAAGGTTGAACTTCCTTGCACTACTGTACATAATTCCACTCTTATCAACATGAACAAGCTTTTCTGAGAAAACAAATGTGAAATGACTAACCACTAGTTATTTTTTCATCGTCATCAGTGCCAAGAGCATCACCACAGTTGATCTCAGCCTTAAAGGTGCAGTGTGTGATTTTTTTTTTTTACATTTTTTTTTTTAGCTGCATCTAGTGGTGAGGTTGTGAATTGCATCCCCCCCCCCCCCCCCCCTTTCGGAGCACATAGAGAAGCTACGGGGCCGACACAGGACAAAAATCTCGTCGTCGGAGAGAGCAGAGAGTGACTAGCGCTCTGTAGAGAAGTTTGTCCATTTAGGGCTACTGTAGAAACATGATGACGCAAAATGGAGATTTCACTGTAAGGGGACCTATGGTGTATGGAGATAGAAATGGCTCATTCTAAGGTAATAAAAACATAACGGTACATTATGTAAGGTCTTTATACTCCACTAAAAACATAGTTATGTATATTATATTGCATTTCTGTCAGTAGATCCTCATAAATACTACACACTGAACCTTTAAGTGACATTTTTATTTCACGTGTGTGTGCTTGTCTTGGGATGTTAGTCAAACTGAGGAGGAAACCAGAGTGTATGATACCTGACTCAATGGAATATTGATGAGTCTGAGGAGAAATAAAAGCGAATAAAAGAAAAAGTAATGACAGAGTCTGGGTGGGTGAGTAAGCGCAGTCTGCCTCTGTGGAGCCACTGACTCAAATCAGAGTTTACACAGGGACTCTGGAGACTGCAGACTTAAGACTGGTCTTAATCCATCCATCAAAGCCTCTCTCTCATTACGCTCCACAATTACCGGGACTACGAAGGGCTTGTCTGTTAAAATCTAACTTCAAACAGTCTTTTTTGTATTTAAGCGCTTAGGCCCTCTTTCTTTCTCCTTCATCTCTGGCCTCATAATAAGGATTTCGAATGTGATTATATCTGCTCAAACACCGTAACTAGAGCTCTACTGTTTGGAGAGAGTGTTTACACCAGTGGCACATGACTCAGCACAGATGCAAAACAAGGTTGGATTTTATAAATGATCAAAACCGCACAATGGCCCTGTCCCCCAGTTCCACATTTGGGTGACATAGTACCACGTAGTCCTTCCCCAAATGACGCACCATTGTCCCTGAACAGTCTAATGTGTTATTTAATGGACCTGGAGATCCAAAATGGACATTCATTTAAAAAAAATAAATAAATAAAAAATTTAAAGCCTGTTCACACAGATCCGAAAAAAACGACTAAAAAAGCTGTTTTCTGCATGCCAGTCCAGTAGTTGCCGATGTCACTTTGTAAAGAAACACTACGTGCCTATAGACTGAACACATAATATGCATGCACATGATGTCACCGTATTCACAAATGTGCGTTTTTTTTTTTGTTTTTTTTTTTGTAGGGGAGAGTGGGGCACAACCTAACACTTTTAGAATCCACTTGGGGTTCAGAGTATTTATTTTTTCCCACATAATTTTCACACGTCTAGTACAATTATGTGGTTTTGTTTCATTAATGCAGTGTATACTTTTTTCTTGATTTCCCCCGAAAGAATGGAAGTGAAATGTGACAACGTGCCCCATAGGTGGGGTACACAGTAACGTGAGGGGCACGTTGTAACATGACCAAATGACAGCTTAAAATGTTATCTAATCAAAAAAATATACAAGACAAACTAAAATATTTTGTCAATAAAATACAATTAACTTTTTCATATAAAATTACAATTTACAATTGACAACAAACACACCGCAGAACACAGCTATACTGCATAGCTCAAAACATAATAATAATTAATAATTTCTGAACATTTACTCTCAGTCTTTATTCACCTTTTTCCTCATGGTTTCTCAACAGAATTTATAAAAGTATAGAATAGAATAGCATAGTTCTAATAGGGGCACATTGTAACGCAGTGTGACAACATGCCCCACCTGCACAACTGGGATTTAAACCCGGCTCTTGTCTTCTGCTGGTTAGATCAGCATTAAACAACTATCTCAACTGTTAAATAACAGATATGAGATTAAAATAATATCCGATTTGTCTAGTTTTAAATAAACACAAAAACAGAGATGAAAAATTAACTTCAGTCAGAAATTTACTTTTGCTATGGATAAATGTTCAGTGATTTCTGCCAAAGATTTTTTAATTTTGGCGCATTGTTTTCTCTATATAGTTGTGCCCCGCTCACCCCTAGTTTACAAGGAGACAATAACAAAAAAAAAAAAAAACAGCTTCAAATCTTTTAATAGTCAATTAAATATACAAGTATATGTAAACTAATAAAACTAATAGACAATGTTTTGATTATATTTTTTAGATACATACTGTGTTTTGTAAATGTATATGCCTATTATATGGTATTAAATTTGAAAGTAAATTACAATATTAATTTGTTATATCATAATCTGTGCGACCCCCATCGTTGCCTTTCTTTGATGACGTTGTAGGGCATTCCAAATGAACGATTATTGTCAGCGAAGTCCACTTCAACTGATATACCGTGCTCAGGGAGTAGGGAGCAGTGAACACTGCGTAGGGACCCTGTCGAATGGAACGCACCTATGGTTTCTAGGTATTTTCCCATTTGTTTCCATGGTTACTCATTTGTTAATTGATTAACCCCACCTGTTCCTTGTTGTCTCCCTTCACTGAGGGGCCGTTTACACGGCACTGCTTTCAACTAAAAACAGAAAACTTTTTATGTGTTTTGGACGTTCATTTACACGACAGCAGTGTTTTGGGGGCCTGAAAACGCAAACTTTTGAAAACTGTCATTTTGGCAATGTCGTTGTAATGTAAACGTACCCAAAGTCTGTGTATTTCATTTTCAGTTGTTTCCATGTCCGTTCTCGTCTTAAAGGGATAGCTCACCCAAAAATGTAAATCCTGTCATTTACTCACCCTCAAGTTGTTCCAAACCTGTACGCAAACAGCTGAACACAAAAGAAACACATTTTGAAGAATATGGGTAACCAAACAGTTGATGTACCTCATTGATTTCCATAGTATGGAAGTCAATGGGGTCCATCAACTGTTTGGTTACTTCAAAATATCTTTCTCTCATGCATGTTTGTTCAGCAGAAGAAAGAAATTCATACAGGTTTGGAATAACTTGAGGGTGAGTAGATAATTTTTGGGTGAACTATCCCTTTAAGTTGGTTCTGTTACTCCTGCATTTATCATGTTCTCCTGCGTGTTTGGTACTTTGTTTGAATTGTTAAATAAAGTGTCTGCTGTGATTAGATTCAGCCTCATTGCTGCAACCAACCGTGACCGCCTGATACGAGAACCTTTTTAAAGAGTTAGTTCACCCCAAAATTACAATTCTGTAATTTACTTACACCCATGTCCTTCTATAAGACTTTCATTCATCTGAAACACAAATTAAGATATTTTCAAAAAAGTTCATAAAGTCATCATAAATATAACCCATAAAATCTAGCAGTTCATCTAATGCCCGGTACACATTGTACGATTTTGGACTGTGCCAGGCGAAAGATGACCAGTCGTGGAGATTTCTGTGGTTGTGGCTCCTAAACGGTGGTTCTACGTCGTACAGTGAGAGAGGTTCAAAGACGGCCGTTATCACGGTCTTGCGTGTGTCAGTAATGTAGCATGCTCATCTCACAGTGTGTTTGCTGCTACGACCTACGTCTATTGAATAGTTAATAAAAATGCAACATGAAATGGCGTATTGATCAACGCGACATGGCGCTAAAACTTAAAACTACTTACCTCAAGCTCCATTTGCAAAATTGGCATGCCAAGTTGGCCTCTTTTCCCTAGCCATGACTACATCTGTATTCTCCTCTTTCGCTTACTCCTCTTTTTTTCAACGCACATAAAAACCACAATTGCCACTAGCGCATGCTGATGGTGTTTTATTCTTCTATACTAACTTGCATTGTAGCCTACGATTCAATAGGTGTCATCATCGTACAGTAAACATACATGTCGTACCCAAGTTTATTAGATCCATGCTGTACAGTGTGATTTGTAATGATCTTATAGGATTGCCGAAATCGCTGGCATTAGTCTTCTGAAGAGACTCCATTGCTTTATATGATGAACAGACTGGGGGAAACAAAGAAATTGTTTTCTTTGATAATCGACAGCATGTAACAAAAGCTGTTGATGCAGCTGTATGTACATAGCATTATTTCTAAACGTGTTAGAGCGGGACGATTGTAACTGTGGCACAATAATGTGCCAAGATGTTTAAGAAGGTTTTCAGTCATCCATAATGTAGAGTGTGAGGTAAAACTCGTTAAGAATTCAGAACTTGCTAAAGATGTTTTGCTGCTCATCCAAGCAAAACTAACAGAAAGCCTTTTTCTCACATTTGTATTTTAGAGAGGTGCAACAAAGATGGTTTTTCATACTCCATTCACACAAATATGCATACATACTGTATGTGTAAACATACACTACTGATTAAAAGTTTTGAGTTAGATTTTGAAAAGTATCTTATGCTCACCAAGGCTACATTTATTTGATCAGAAATACAGTAAAAAAAACTGTAATATTGTGAAATATTATTTCGAATTTATACTAATTGTTTTTTAGTTGAATATATTTTTGAATTGTCTGCATTGTAATTGTTAAGCCCAGTCTTTCTTGATGAGCCCATGAGATATACATTGTATACTGATAGGCAGCAGCATGATATAGAATAGTTTCAGGCAGACATGACTGACCTTTGAAACCATAAATGGAGTTTTGCTAAACCTCCTGTGATCATTTAAACTGGATTTATTCTGTCTTTCAATGAAAACAACTCCGCAAGTTGGACCTTTACTGCAGAGCTTGAAGCTAAAATGTTCATGGCAGTTGGTCAATACATTCCTCTGGTTTTAATTGTTTGTTTATTTATTTATTGGTTCTACTGAAGAAATGTGTATTGGCGTTAGCCTAGAGGGAAGTACAGTGTTGAGACCCTTGGAGTAAATTGTGTGTCTGGTTACCATGGCGGCACCATGAAAATGAGTGTTGCTTTGCGCTCTGAATCTATAATGATGGCGAGTTCCAGCCTGGAGATTATAAAAGAGATTTGTGAGTGCTGTGGCCAAAATATACACTGCTTTGACATCTGCACCTCAGGTTTTGTAAAGCAGCCATTTTTCATGTCTCAAAAGTCAATTCATATTGCAGAACGTTGTTAAAATTAATGTTTGATGACTCTTGACTTTATTGGACAGACACGGGATGAGTATGCGCGATTCTTAATGCAGAGAGGAGGGCTTTTGCATGGCTGTCTTTAAATATGCAAGAACCCTGAGACGTTGTTCTATTTTCATCATGAATAATTATGCTTTTTCTCAGCCAAAACAACAGCGTGGAAGTTTTGCAGGTGTAGGTTATGGCCCAGTGCCTCAAATGAACCTGAAATTCATAATGTGAACAACACGGGGTACATTTTAAAACTTGCATTGAATAACATTACAAATGTGCAGAAATGAAATAAAATTAAATCATTTTAATCTAATCAATTTATAATGTAAGGTAATTCAGAGGCCATTTACACGACACGACTTGTGTTGTCAATCGATTAAAAATTAAACTTGATTAAATCGATTAAAAATGAACTAATTGCTAAAAAAAACTAAATAACTAAACAAAAACAATTCTGTAATCGCACCTAAAAGTTATATATATATATATATATATATATATATATATATATATAATAGATTAATATATTATATTGTAGTAATTTCACATTAAATTTGCAAATTAATGTAGAAACAACATAAAGACAGTAGCCTATATTTTAAATATTTGTTTAATGACATCTTTTTATGAAAGAACGCCAGTACCACAGATACCAATACTACTACTGATTTCTCTATGAAATTGATTTTATTTTATTTTTTTCAATTTTAGCCATTCAGCATTACAGTTTAATTTAAAAGCTATCAATTTTAACATTTATTAGGCTTTAAAAAATAACAACTTTTAATTTAAGTGAACTTAAAACAATCTTCATATAAACCCATTATAATGAATGCCATATTTACCCTTGCCCTTCAATATATATGGGCTCATTTTTTTCTATTGGCCCAGCCGGACCAGTTCAGATTTTTACTTGCCCTGTCAAAATGCACAAAAAGTTACTGTTTTCGTTGTTTTTGACCCAAGTAACCTTGTAAACGGTGCCATATGATTTTCAGCAGGTAGGATATATACAGAAATTTAATAAAGTTATCAAACACTTCACAGTCTTCACTGCATAAATTATAAATTAAATAAAGATTGATCCTTATTTAAGCTACAAAAGTTATTCAGTCAAGAGCAGTCAAGAGTGATTTTCTCTTTTTCTATTGTTCTTTGAATTAGAAAAATTCCTTGATTATCCTTAATGACAGACAGCAGCAGGTTTATTAGGCTGCTGTCACTTTAAGACCTGCCCCTGCCGCACATGACGTGGATCTGACACGCATTCCATTTTCTCAACTCTTTGTTCATTTAATCTAAATGTTCTGTTGTTGGCTGTATCAATGAACAGAACGCGTTTTTCCATTCCACTGTGGTGTTATTTTGCCATTCCTTTTTCTAGTGTAAACGGACATGTTTGATGTTGCGCTTGCGTCTTGCATCTTTTACAGCGTTTTGAATCTGCCCAAACAAACACACTCCTGCCTTCATTGCTCTGCCCCCAAATGCACAAAGATGCAATGCAAGAGTGGATGTCTCTTTATCATAGCTGAAGTGAAGCAAAATGATGCTAAATAATGCTTAAGCAAAGATGACAAACGAACAAGGAAGGACAAAAAATAAGCATACAGTACACTACAAGCAAGTTGGTTGTCAGTTGCCAGCATCACACCAGCTCAAGACAAACAATGACACTCAAAACTGTCCAGTTACTATAGCTAACATTACAACAACAGCATATCTTAGTTCTGTGAAACAGTAAAACCAATGTTATTCACGTATGGAGCAGAAACAACACAACCTCGACCTTACAGCTTAGGTCTCTCCAGCGCTGCAGCTTTTCTAATACTGAAGCTCTTTTCTGATCATAACCCTTCTTCTTCCAGTGATATTCCTCTGACCTTTAACCTCAGCCATCTCTCTTTCTTCAAATCTCCCTCTTGCTCACTCTCTCTCCACCCCCATCATGAGTGGACACGCCCCCTACTGCTGATTAGCTACAAGTGTGTTGTGGTGCTTGGTTCAGTGTTTCTCAGAAATCGCTTACTGCACCATTAAACATCATCAAAGGAACAGTTTCCCTCACTCTTTCTCAATACGACTGTAATTTCGAATGTGCAGAAATGAACATTTCTGATACAAACTAGTGTCCTATTCAGCCTCAGTGTGGCTCAGACAACGAGGTTCAACAAAACTTTGGGACAATGTCAATGCCAGTGACCACTGTTTAATGCCTGTACTCTCTCATTAAGCATGAAAATAAAGGCCTATCTCACTGTCTGCCAAAAGCCAAATGCATTCAGACCGAGCCGTGTGACACACCTGCACTCTGCCTGACAACAACAATTAGCTGTCCACACTGCAGTGCACTCGATCCCTCGCAGAATCAGCAGTTTAATTAGTGTCATTCAAGCACTGTATTGTTAAAGTCTCTTTTCGAGATTGCATGTGGAGGAAATGGCTTCTGCATATTTATTATTGACCCATCCTAGAATTAAAAACTATTATGCTCATTCTCATATGCTCATGCCCGGAAAAGAAAACCTAGAATATTTATCAGGATATGGAGATGGACTTAGATTAATGTGTCTGAAAAATGGGAGAAAGTGTTTCTCTGATTGCATATTTGCAAGTTGCAAGCAAAAGACTAATTCACCCAGCTGTTGCTGTCAAAAGTATTAGTCAAATTTATGGACAGCCCTTATTTAGTAGCTTGAAATCCTGGCATTCTCTCCATTAGTATCTCCTTTTGTGGAAATCAACATGGTTCCTCATGGATGTCGTAACACTTTACTTTTACAGATTACTACATTTACTTTCAAACAAGAAACACATACAAATATATAGTGTAACTAGATATTTATATTGTGCAAAGGAAACAATTCTAGGGTGTTGTGGCCATTGTTATGCAGTGTTTCTGAATTATTGAAAAATAAATCCGCTCTGCGTCGTGGCCGCATTACCACCTCAGGTGTGCAGTATTTTTCTAATAAATCAATGGCCCGTCATCAATTATTCCTTACTTATATTTAAAGCTGCAGTCCATAACTTTTTTTGGTTAAAAATTATCCAAAATCAATTTGAGCAAGTACACAACAAGCCAGTATTCAAAACTATCTCCTTACCTTAGCCCCATTCACAACGGTAAGCTTGTAATAATGTGTTATTAGAGTGGTATGGTGGATTTCCGCGGGAAATTCAAGCATGTCTTTGCGTCATTACATCACGTCTGTATACATAAAGAAAGAGTCTGGCTAGTAGGCTATCGCATGTGAGGAGCGGATCGCATGTTCTTCAGCGGATCATTTATAGCCTTTTCTCACAGCAGCTGGAGAAATTAAATTTATCATTTTGATGGCGGATTGTAATCCAGAAAGGTCCAAACAGCAATCATCAGTGACAACTGGAGATTCACCCGTAGTCAAAAGCAAAATTGAAATCTACATGTAACGCTAATACACATTAAATACACGTAGTCACGCAATGCTAATGCTGCTAACATTAACAATTTGAGAACAAAGTATAACAATAATAATAATTTGCACGGTTTGATGTTATATCGGTAGATTTAATCACCGTTGGTAGTGCGATTTTTATTGTGATGTTTTGTTCCCAAAAGTGGCAGACATGTTACTTACTTGTTCAGATGACATTTTCCGGTGAAAATTCTTATTTAGGTTATACTCCAAGACGTAGAATCTGTGATTCTGAAGTACAGTATCCACACCGGTGCGCTGACTGACAGCAAGCCACACATACTCCTCAAAACATTAGAATCATCCGCGCTGAGGTGCCGCCGATGCACAACTCACGTACAGATGATAACTCCGCAAATAACTGCAATTGCAGGTTTCAAACAGAGATGGCGACACAGAGGCAAAACTTACAGACTGCAGCTTTAATAAAGAATTTAACATGCACTTTTATAAACCTTATTGTAAAGTGTGACCTATTTCAATGTTATTTTATGTGTTACTAGGCTCTTTACTAACCTTATTTAACAGGAAAAGCGCATTTAGGGGTATTGCTGGATCTTGAAAACTGTATAGCAGTGTTGTTCATTGCTAGTTTACATTAACTAATGATTCAACTAATGCTAACAAATTCAGCTATTAATATTAAGAGATACATTAGTATATGTATTTAGTATGTATTAGCTATGCTTTATATAGATGTTGTTAATGTTAACTAATCCACCAACTATTGTTAACACATACAACCTTATTATAAAGTGTTACCGAAATATAAATAAAAAAGTTATTTCAAATGTTACTGTTACGAAACTGCTCTGAAACACGGGTTGAGGATCCAAAAGCAGCTTTCATTGGGGCAATCCAGAATAGTAATCCATAAAACAGGCAATAGGGTAGGTCAAAACTAGTGATGTTACGTTCTGTGCCGAGGCTTCGGAGCGTGTGTCGAGAAATCCCGGAAGCTTTCAGTGAAGCGCGTATCGAGGCTTGTATCGCTTTAGACCAATGGCGTCATTGATGACGTCCGAAGCCTCACTTCAGCCTGACTGGTTCAGGAAACGGTTCGAATCTTGCCCTTTGCCCAGTTAAACCCTAACAGTTTCCAGTTTTAGAATAATGATAATATTGCCCCTCCTGAAAAGAATTGATTTACACACATTTGATAACCCCATTAATTTCAAGACAATATGTTTATTACACAGTTTTGTTATACAATCATTATATACCAACAGAAAATACACATTATATTCATATAAATAGATTTTTTTTTTTTCTTCACCGTTATATCTAAGCCTTAACTGGCGCAAAATACAGTGTATCACAGATCACATCAGGTCATCTGTAATGTATCTGCTTGTTTTACACTCTTTGACCACTATGTAGTATTGTGAGCAAATGAAGCCTCGAGAAATGAACCCTTTTGTGAACCATTTGGCTGAAATGCTTCATGAGGCTTCATTTCGCCACCACTAATCAAAACTACAGAGCAAACCATCTAGATAATAGCAAAATTCCAAGGCACAGGGAAATCCAGGGAGACAAGCAGTAGATCAAGACCACAAAACAGAACCAACACTCAGAAATGCAGTGTAACACCAACAAGACTTTGCAATGAGTGAATGAACACACCGGGGTTTTAAATAGGCAAACATAAACGAGATAATGATAAACAGGTGGAGTAATCAGAACATGATGAGTCCAGGCAATGGGTTATGGGAAATGTAGTTCATGAAGTGGTGGCAATGGACTAGGGAGGAGTGCCCTCTGGTGGAGATCAAGGGCACTCCAGCTGGTGGATGTGACAGTTACCTAAAAACTATTAAATTTAAATAATAATTTCTTAAATAAAACATACAAGACAGTTGCATTTGCAATGCTATTTAATAGTATTTTGTTGTGATATTATATTGTATATAAATGTTACATGTAGTTTTTGTATTTAAAAAAGACGAAATTGCTTTAAAATTGTCATTATTATTATTAGTATTTTTTTTATTAAATAATAATTATTATTTACATCAAAAACCCTCAATACAAAAGCATATAAATATTCATTAAACTACATTAAAATCTATTAAATTAAAATAAATAGTAATAATTTCTTAAACTCAAGTAATGCAAGTAGACATGTGCAGGAATTAGGGTACCAGTGAAAAACATACAGCACATCACATTTGCATTTATGCATGTGGCCAACACTTTTATCCAAAGCCATTTATGAATGCAATCAAACTACAGTATACAGAGGAAATGAAACCTGTTACTTCTCTTCCCATAGAGCTAAGTAAAGACTTTTGCCATTGGTGAAAGCCACAGAGGCAGGTAGGTTTTAGTTTGCCCTTGACAATGCATAAACCTTCTTGTGAATTATGAATGGCCTATTTAAGACACCTGGTGGCCTGGTGCCATTCCTAAGACAACACTGAATTACACATACAACAAGTTATTAGGGGCCAACTAAAGCTGCACGGTTAATCGTTAAAAGATCGCGATCTCGATTCAAACACCCACGCGATCTTATTTCTAAATGACAACGATTCCGCTGTCTATTACCATGGCTGTTTCACGTCAAAAGCACCAGAGGAGCGTGAGCAGCGCGTATTTTGTTGCTGCCCATGTTAATGAATGAGAGAGTCAGCCGTCACGCTCCAGATGTGAACGCTCTCATTCATTGATACGGGCAGCGGAAACACGCGCTGCTCACGCTCCGCCGAGAAACAGGCTTTAAACCAAGGACTTTAGGGACTTTGGTTACCCTTTTAAAGCATGATCATCGCACTGCAACATTCAAATCAGCGTTCGCGCTGCCGCTGATCCGGAGAGAGCAGCTGCCATGTAAATGTACAGATAAGCAGCTTCACGGTCTTTTCAACCACACATTTCGTTATTTATGTTACCAACATTTAAATAGCAGGGGGACAAATGTGTACTTGGATAAAAGTTCATAGTTTGGGTATGAACATTGATATCTTGCGACCAAAATAGAGCAAATCACCTTTTTGAAAGTGTTTTGTATGTATTAATACATACAAGTCATCATCGCTTATTACGCCAGTAGGTGACGACAAGAGACTGTTTAAAAAGTGTTTGTCACTGAATCATTGGTTTAAGAGATTCATTCACAAACGCTGATTCATCCAATAATGAAAAGTCTTTATGAATGAGACATGACTCCTTCATTCAAATTATTTTCTTTAATTGTTTTGTTCAAATTAATCAATTTAAATAGACTGGAGCAATTAAAATTGTCAGAACCTCTAGTAAATTACGTGTCATTTTGTTTAGTTGTCTAATGTTTTTTTTTTTCTTCAGAATCGTGGGAGAATCGCGATCTCAATTTTAAACAAAAAAAAAATCGTGATTCTCAATTTATCCAGAATCGTGCAGCTCTAGGGCCAACCAAGCACTGACGGTGCGAAGGCACCCATTAATTGTATTCATTAGTAGTGTTCTTCTTCCACTCTTGAAGTCTATGGCAGCCCATAGAAACGATTGCGGTAAAATTATGAAATTTGCACACAGATAGAGGACAGTCTGAACATTAATTCTGGAGTCTCTAACTCCATCCCTCTAGCACCACCAACTGTCCAAAAAGTTGCACTTACGTTTATGATAATAAGTTTTGAACCATAAGAACTAGAAATTATTTTTTTCCTCTGTTTCCTTGGCTCAAGACGATCCCCATTCCACCATTTTGAATTTTCCAAAAAACCTACAAACCCGATTCCAAAAAAGTTGGGACACTGTACAAATTGTGAATAAAAACAGAATGCAATGTGGAAGTTTCAAATTTCAATATTTTATTCAGAATACAACATAGATGACATATCAAATGTTTAAACTGAGAAAATGTATCATTTTAAGGGAAAAATAAGTTGATTTTAAATTTCATGGCATCAACACATCTCAAAAAAGTTGGGACAAGGCCATGTTTACCACTGTGTGGCATCCCCTCTTCTTTTTATAACAGTCTGCAAACGTCTGGGGACTGAGGAGACAAGTTGCTCAAGTTTAGGAATAGGAATGTTGTCCCATTCTTGTCTAATACAGGCTTCTAGTTGCTCAACTGTCTTAGGTCTTCTTTGTCGCATCTTCCTCTTTATGATGCGCCAAATGTTTTCTATGGGTGAAAGATCTGGACTGCAGGCTGGCCATTTCAGTACCCGGATCCTTCTACGCAGCCATGATGTTGTAGTTGATGCAGTATGTGGTCTGGCATTGTCATGTTGGAAAATGCAAGGTCTTCCCTGAAAGAGACGACGTCTGGATGGGAGCATATGTTGTTCTAGAACTTGGATATACCTTTCAGCATTGATGGTGCCTTTCCAGATGTGTAAGCTGCCCATGCCACACGCACTCATGCAACCCCATACCATCAGAGATGCAGGCTTCTGAACTGAGCGCTGATAACAACTTGGGTTGTCCTTGTCCTCTTTAGTCCGGATGACATGGCGTCCCAGTTTTCCAAAAAGAACTTCAAATTTTGATTCGTCTGACCACAGAACAGTTTTCCACTTTGCCACAGTCCATTTTAAATGAGCCTTGGCCCAGAGAAAACGCCTGGGCTTCTGGATCATGTTTAGATATGGCTTCTTTTTTGACCTATAGAGTTTTAGCCGGTAACGGCGAATGGCACGGTGGACTGTGTTCACCGACAATGTTTTCTGGAAGTATTCCTGAGCCCATGTTGTGATTTCCATTATAGTAGCATTCCTGTATGTGATGCAGTGCCGTCTAAGGGCCCGAAGATCACGGGCATCCAGTATGGTTTTCCGGCCTTGACCCTTACGCACAGAGATTGTTCCAGATTCTCTGAATCTTTGGATGATATTATGCACTGTAGATGATGATAACTTCAAACTCTTTGCAATTTTTCTCTGAGAAACTCCTCTCTGATATTGCTCCACTATGTTTCGCCACAGCATTGGGGGAATTGGAGATCCTCTGCCCATCTTGACTTCTGAGAGACACTGCCACTCTGAGAGGCTCTTTTTATACCCAATCATGTTGCCAATTGACCTAATAAGTTGCAAATTGGTCCTCCAGCTGTTCCTTATATTTACATTTATCTTTTCCGGCCTCTTATTGCTACCTGTCCCAACTTTTTTGGAATGTGTAGCTCTCATGAAATGCAAAATGAGCCAATATTTGGCATGACATTTCAAAATGTCTCACTTTCAACATTTGATATGTTATCTATATTCTATTGTGAATAAAATATAAGTTTATGAGATTTGTAAATTACTGCATTCCTTTTTTATTCACAATTTGTACAGTGTCCCAACTTTTTTGGAATCGGGTTTGTACTTTTCATCTTCAAACCATGCCGGCATAAAGTTATTAAAATGTTTTTGATTGACCAAACCGTTCTTGAATAACGTATTAGCAAATTTGATGGTATGGTGCCAAGCAGATTCTGAGGCTGTATCATGCAAGCCTTTGGCATATTGACACCAAACTTTGTATGTGCCATTGTCACCTCACACTGACCACACCATATCAATTTGGTAACAGCGCCACCTAATGTTCAAAAGAGATAAGAAATTACATCATATTAATAGTGATTGTATTCATAATTTTTCACCTAAAATAATCTAAAAATGTCTTCAAATACTCATTGTTGCAGTTGATCTGATGATCCCAACCATGCTTGCATAACTCATCGTGCCTTTTTTTTGTGCCTGGCCCCTTAATTGCTGCTTGCAGCTGTATTTTATTTAGTTTTTACTTTTTTTCTTTTTGACAGTGATGTATTTCTTCTCAAATGGTTTCATTGTACAGTACATTTCACAGTACATTTTTTTTGTACAGTACATTTTAAGGCCGGTTTTCCCAGCCTTAAACAATTATTGTAAATCTCTATGCTATATTATCACCAAATATTGGATTTTTGTCAGCTGGTTTCCTTTCAATTAGCACAGGTTTTGTATTTCTTTTTGGAACTGATTGATTGTAGGCCTCAATGATCTTATACAGCTCAGTTCTTTTGAGTAAACTTTTTTCACTCAAAAAATTGAGGAGTGTAAGCTCAGATCAGTGAGTTTCAAAAATAAATCATTGAAATTGTGCTAAATAAAGTTTCTAAAAAGACTAAAACCCCTATTTAGTAATAAAATAGCATAGCAAGAGATTTATAAGCAAATTTTTTGTAGGCTGGTCCAGGAACACCACAAGTGTACAAAAATTATCACAAAATTTTGGCAAGCTTTTGTACCCTGTGTGAGCAAAGTCAGTAGATTTTAGTCCAATGTGAAAACATTAACTGGCATTTTGGGGGAAAAGAAAATCCTCTGACACAACATGAGGGTTAAATCACTGGGAGGATGGTTTTTAAAGAACAGAAGGTATAGTCATGGGAGTGTTGAGTTCTTCTGTTTTGTGGCAACTCCTCTTATTGTGACATGTCTCTTTGTTGGATTTTAGGTGGATTAGCGAGATGCCTGCCACTCACCCTCGCCTTGTGATTCCAGACTGAATCTCCTCCTTCTGGGTTTTTCTTCCAGCACAAAGTGGATCCATGATTGGATATTGCACGGTTTTCTCTAAAAGCCCAACTAAATGCTCCTGCATCCATGAAAAAAAATTGTGGTGCCTATTCCACTACAAGTAAATATGTAATGTCACTTTAAATTGATTAATTTGTAATATATGTAAGTACTGTATAATAAATATCAAACTACAGAATGATTTCATGCAGCAAAGACTTTTCCTGAGTTCTTTAGGGAGCTGAAATGCAGTGAAGTCTGACTGAGCATTAATAACCTCTTAATAAAATTAGAATGGTGAAAGGTCAAATCCAGAATTGGAAAAAGTAAATGAGAATCGCTGCCTGATAAGCTGTTCACCACAATTAGACTGGCACAGGGTAGAATCCTGAAATCGTTCGACAATTAAATATATTTCAAGCCATCGTGGAAAGTTGAGATAGTTTAAAAGCATTTCCTCCATTAACTGGGCCACAGATGTCTCTTTGTAGTTCTTCATCTCAGAACACAGAGTGGCAGAAAACCATATGGGGCCTGTAGGCAACCGCAAAACTTCAATCAAAGGTGGTCTGTTGGGGAAGGAACTAAATATGGAAAGAAAGATTAAATGGGAAGTTTGTTTATGGACTTATTATAAAAGGAATATTTATTTTTCCAAACTTTACATAAGCATGCCATGAATGAACACAGTTGCTGTTATTGGTGGCCTATATGGACAAGCCTTTTCAAATCAACATGGAGCGGTGTTTACAATTCATTTCATCTCTGAAATCTGACATTTCCAAGTGAAACAGGATATTTATTGGGGAAAAAATGTTGAGGGAATTGATTGGATAAGTGTGGATTGTGAAAAGTGGTCTTTATATCACCACATTTACACTGGTGTTTGTGGTCAGGAGTTTTTGAATACTTTCTTTCAAAAAGGATGCATTAAATTTATCAAAAGTAAAAGTAAAACATTTATACTGTTACAAAACAATTATGTTTCAAATAAATGTTTTTCTGTTTATCAAAGAATCCTGAGGGGAAAAAACATGTACCATGATTTACACACACACACACACACACACACACACACACACACACACACACACACACACACACACACAAAAAACTAAGAAGCACAACTGTTTTCAACATTGATAATGATAATAAATGTTTCTTGAGCACCAAATCAGCATTTTAGAATGATTTATGAAGGATAATGTGACACTGAAGACTGGGGTAATAATGCTGAAAATTCAGCTTTGCCATCACAGTTATAAATTATATTTTACAATATATTCAGATAGAAAACAGCTATTTTAAATTGTAAACATGTTTTACAATATTACTGTTTTATCTGTATTTGTGATCAAAAATATTAAAAAACCTTATCTGACCCCATACTTTCGAACAGTGGTGTTATTTAGGATCATCTATTAGGAAAGTAAATAGGGCCAATTTTAGTGTTATGTTGACTTTAAATTACGCTAATACAATTATCGATCACAGATACACTGTGATGAGTCATGGTATGGACTGTGATACACTTCTATTATTTTTGTAACACCAATTTGCTCATTAAGCTAGCGATAATAAATATGTTAAGGAACACAATACCATATCTTTAAATAACACCCCTTTGCTGCAGCTCATCAATCAAATCTGCAGCGTTACAATGTAAAACAGTATCTTGAGGCTGTTTGATATTGACTGGTTGATTGTGATGGGAATGAGAATAGGAGAGCTCCCTCTATAGCCTTTGGAAGTTTGGACATATGCAAACACATCCAAACAGACATTAACATACACGCACAAACATGAGCGGTGAGGGCCAGCGTCTCCCAAAACTACCATCTCTGATAAGGCTGAAGAGAATCTCACTACAAGCAACACACACACACACCGCAAACGGTTCCCATCAGTTGTAATTATCATTGGTATACCCAGTGCAAGCGCTGGCAAGTTCAATCCAATCACAGCACTGCAGCGTGACTGAAATTGAATTGTATCGTATTTAAATGATCAGACTGATACCAACCGCATCAAGACAGTTTCCGTAAAACTGGAAAATGTAGAGTCGGGCGAAGTAATCCTCACAAAGCTGTTTAGTGTGTGCTGGAATTGTGCCTCAGTTTTGTTCCTCCAGAATAGTGGAGGCAGCACCACGTACACATCATAAAGCCGGGGCAGCTCTGTGTTTGTGTTTCAGGAGACTGCACTGCCCTTGAGCCCCAGGTACAGATGATGCTGACACCCACTATAATGAGAACTAGAAGACGCCATTAATTGCCTGGCATACATCGTGAAGCGGTCGAAAAAGCCTCTCAGAGCAATATCTATGCAGAAGTATAGAAGAGAATCATTATTTTTCAATAGTCTTCTCTAATTGCAGCTCTGATCAATACAATTCCACACGGCCGGATGGACCGGCGGAGGATTTTTCATGGCTTTATTGCATCACTGCCTGGATTAGTGCTGACCACAGGAGGTTTCTGTGCCAATATTGTTTGACAAAACATATCATTTGAATTGTATTGAGTGTTGTATTGAGGCTAGTCTAAATGAGAAGAGAGATATGACGCTATCATTCTGCGATTCTGAAGATTTATGTTCAAGATGCTGTTTTAAATGGGTCTTCAAGTCACAGTCTTGGCTTGCAGGCTCAAACGAATCTGCATACTTTTCACATTTCCTGTGCTGATTGTAGGGGGGAAATGCAAAATGGATTTAAATATGGTTGTATGTTAAACAAAAAATTTAATTATTAGGCATAATTAATGAGTCAAAATATATAATAAAGAAATGTGGATTGTGGATGACAGACTTTCCAATTCTGTTCAAATCTGCAGAGATTGTGTGTGGGTCTTTATACAAGTGTAAACTGATCCTGTCATTGTACAAATATTGTATATATATATTAGTGTTGTCAAGATACCAAAATTATGACTTCGGTACCAGTCTAAAATACCTCGATACCGATACTGAATCGATACCATGGCAAAAAAACTAAAAGAGTATAAGTAATTAAATATGACAGAACTTAAAATTCTTTGTTTTATAAATTAATTTTGACCAGCTTGACCAACGTGTTTCTCCTCTGCTTTTTGACCATTCCCACCCCTTTATTTAAAAAAATAAACAAATAATTTTATGCCACAGTGTGAACGGCCTGACAGAGATGATTGCAACAATCCCTTTATCAATCATGTTATCAATCACAATTGCTAACCTTTCACAGTTCTGAACAGGTTGGGATAGGGGTGGGTGATATGACCAAAATCTTATTTCACGATATGAGTAATTAAAAAAAATTTATAATTTAAATGTAATTTTATATCATAATATAGTTATTTAATTTTATTTAAAAAGAAGCACAATGGACAATAGGACAAATATAATACAAGAACGATACAAATGAAATAAACATTGCTTTAAATTTTGCAGGTAGGCTACAGTAGGTCTATTTAACATAGCATTCAAGTGAGAAATTGAATAATCAAATGTCAAAAAAAATAAATAATTGTTGGTGCCAGACAGGCTGGTCTAAGTATTTCAGAAACTGCTGATCTGCTGGGATTTTCACGCACAACCATCTCTAGGGTTTACAGAAAATTGTCCGAAAAATATCCTGTGGGTGAAAATGCCTTGTTGATGCCAGAGGTCGGAGGAGAATGGCCAGACTGGTTCAGCTGATAGAAAGGCAACAGTAACTCAAATAACCACTCGTTAAAACCAAGGTTTGCAGAAGAGCATCTCTGAACGCACAACACATTGAACCTTTAGATGGGCTACAGCAGCAGAAGACACACCAGTGCCACTCCTGTCAGCTAAGAACAGGAAACGGAGGCTACAATTCACACAGGCTCACCGAGACTGGACAATAGAATATTGGATAAATGTTGTCTGGTCTCGATTTCTGCTAGGGCTGTGCAATTAACAATAACATGAATCAAACGTTGTCACTGTTAACATTAGTTAATGCACCATGAACTAACATGAATAACTGTACAATACAGTTCATATTCATGTTAGTTCATGGTGCATTAACTAATGTTAACAGTGACAACGTTTGATTTTAATAATGTATTAGTAAATGCCAAAATTAACATGAACTAACATTAATAAATATTGTATTATTATTTCTCATTGTTAGTTCATTTAGCTAATGCATTAACTAATTGTAAACTAATAGGAACAGAAAGAGCAATCTATTTTTTGGTTTTGAATTCTGTTAGTTTTTATTTATTGTTATGACTGGAGTTTAGGTTAGTTAACCTTAATTTATTTTATGTTGTCTGTTTTTGTAATGGTTGAGATAGGCAAAGAAGCAGGCAGAGAAAAAGATCCATGTGCAGTATGATTTAATAGTAGTAATCCACAATATACACAAAAATAGGGTAGCCAGAACAGACTGGGAAACTCAGGACAGTAACAAGTTACAGCGAAGACACAACGACTTACAAAACACAAGAGAAACACAAGCACTATATATACACAGGGAAGACTAGCTTAACAAGATAACAAGGTGGTAAATGGGAAACACCTGGGGAAACTAATCAACATGAAAAACTACAAAGAACTACAAAACATAGCACAAGAAACAGGAAACACTTCAACATAAAAGTCTAGGAATCCACACAGGGAATATGTGAGGAACACAGGCTGGGATCATGAGTTTTTAAGACACAATTTATTACAATTTTGTTTATCAAGTAGTTAATATGTACAGTATATTATTTTATTGTGAAATGTGTGCACTAAAAAACAATGTTGACGTTTATTATTGTTATGACTGGAATTTAGTTTAGTTAACCTTTATTTTATGCTATCTGTTTATTACAGTTTCGCTTATCAAGCTGTTAATACTATGTTATTTCATTGTGAAATGTTTTGTTATGCACTTCTTGTGCACTGAATACATTTAGAATGTAGCATGTTTGAAAAAGCAAAAACCATTGTCAAAATCGCAAATAAAATCACAATTGCAATATTCATTAAAAAAAAAAAAAAAAAAAAAATCACAATATGATTATTTTTTCCATATTGCACAGCCCTAATTTCTGCTGCACCATTCAGATGGTAGGTCAGAATTTGAAGTAAACAATTAAATTTGGTTTAATAAGATGAACCTCAGTAGACTGTGACAAATATTTCCAAAAATTATATATACAAAATATATATAGACAAACATTTCTTTAAAAACTAGTTAAACAAGTCTTTTTATAATCTTCATAAAATATATATCTTTACATAATATAATGTATATCTTTATATAATTATTGTAACAATTCACCAGTGTGAGTGCCCCTGATCACCACCAGAGGGCACTCCAACCCGCACTGTCATTCCATCATAGACTACATCACCCATAATCCTTTGCCCGGACTCATCAGCACTCACTGTTTACACCTGTGTCTCATTTACCTCAATAAATGAGACATAGGTGGGTATCATGGAGGAGGATAGTGACATTCCCACTGCATCTGCTAAGCATGTGTCTTCGGACAACATGGCCGCCATTCCAGAGTCTCGTTCCGTCATGGCTGCCGTCCAGGGTCCAGCGACATCTCCAGCCACTGACCAGCACCCAGAGAGGGCCCCAGCCACTGACCAGCGCCCAGAGAGGGCTCCAGCCCATGACCAGAGTCCAGAGAGGGCTCCAGCCCGTGACCAGAGTCCAGAGAGGACTCCGCTTCCTGTCACGAGTCCAGAGAGGACTCCGCTTCCTGTCTCGAGTCCAGAGAGGACTTCGCTTCCTGTCCCGAGTCCAGAGAGGACTCCGCTTCCTGTTTCAGGTCCAGAGAGGACTCTGCTTCCTGTTTCAGGTTTCAGGTTTTCTGCCTCCTGAACTGTGTGGGCCACCCTGGCCTCCTGAACTGTGTGGGCCGCCCTGGCCTCCTGAACTGTTTGGGCCACCCTGGCCTCCTGAACTGTTTGGGCCGCCCTGGCCTCCTGAACTGTTTGGGCCGCCCTGGCCTCCTGAACTGTCTGCGCCACACTGGTCATCTGTCCGGCCTTCGCCGCCCTGGCCTCCTGAACTGTCTGCACCACACTGGTGATCTGTCCAGCCTGCGCCACCCTGGTCATCTGCCCGGCCTGTTCCACCCTGGCTGCCTGCTCTGCCTGGGTCTCCAGGCCCTCTTCCGCTCCATGGGCCTGGCCCTCCATCCCGCCCCCGGGTCCGCCTCTGCTCCACCTCCGTCCTAGACCATTTCAGGAGCGTCTGGAAGCCGCTCCTTTGAGGGGGGGCTATGTAACAATTCACCAGTGTGAGTGCCCCTGATCACCACCAGAGGGCACTCCAACCCGGACTGTCATTCCATCATAATTGTGCAAGTATTTCGTCATCCTCAACTTTCTTAACCATGCCAATGTAACGGACGCTCCTGTGTTTGGTTGCAAAATTAACTATGACAAAGTCACCCACGGACAGATCTGTGTTTTCTCGATCATGTCTCTCATCCTCAGAGCTCTCTTCGTCAGACACATTATCAATTGAGACATGGACATCACTCTCTTCAGAGCTGCTAACTATGATTTTCTTTTTGGTTGCTTTCTTTTTCGGTTTTCCCTTTTCTTTGCTATCTTTTTGCTTTTTCCCTGCCAGTTTCTTTTGTCTTTCTTTATAAGCCTTTTCAATTGTCTGCTTCTCAGGAGTATCAGTTAGGATGGCTGTCTTCACACGCTTTCGTTTGGTTTGTGTTCTGGGGGGACATTTGGGAAGTGGTAGGATTTCACCAGGAGACACATATCCAGGTTGGCTGGAAACACGTGGCATATCTGAGTCAGCTGACGAGGCACATCCATGTGGACCATGCGCAGTGGATGGAGTAGCATCACTGAGTGAATTATCTGCAGCGGGTGGTTCATCTGCAGGTGGATCATCTGCAGGGGGTGGACCATCCAAATCATCTGCAGGGGGTGGGCCATCCGGATCATCTGCAGTGGCAGGCTGCAGCTCAGGGTTTGGCCGGTCTGACACCATGGATGGTGCAAACGCTTCATCAGGGAAAATTTCTCGGTTATATGGGAAAATCCCAGTGGACCTAAATCCAGAAGTGATGTTGCGTGGTGTCACTGCTGACATGAAGGCCTCATTCACAAGTCCTGCAATCTGGTAGATCGAGACTGTTTTGCCAGGGTTGGATCTCATCCACCCATCAAGAGCTTGGCTGTATTGGGTCTTGAACGGGTCATACACAATCATGTCAAGAGGCTGCATGTGATGGGATGTGTGGGGTGGGAGGGTGAGCAGAACAATACCGTTGCTCTTGGCTATTTCTGCTGCCTTGAGTGAGATGTGAGCTTTAAGATTATCCAGGATTAGCAGCATGGGACGGTCAGGGGTGCAGTTAGTGTGCTGTATCAGGTGATCAAGGAACTCAGCCCAGGTGTCTTCATTCATCCATCCCATTCTGGTGGAGGTACCTTTGGCTCCTGGAGGTGCTCCTATCATGAAGCAGTCCTTAAACTTAACTCTGGGGAAGATAAACATGGGAGGTGTGGCATTCCCAGCAGCATTCACTGCACACACCACAGTCACCAGTTCTCCTCTCTCAGCCGATGTGACAGAACCAGCTTGCTTTTTTCATTTCTCTGTCACAACCTGAATCAAATAGAAAGTTTAGAATCAATGGCATGTGCAATCAGTAGGCTACTACTGGTCTAAAGGTACATTGTATTTCTTTTCAGTCCATTCATTCTTTCCATTTCACAGGTTCACAACATTACTAATAGCATTAGTTTCAGCATTCTGTCAATAGCTAGCTGGTCATTATCACAAGCCACTCAGTATCAGTCTGGTGCTCTCTAGTGTATCATGTGTAGCTTAGGCTACCTGCTGTGGCTTTTGTACTGTAAAGACGCCTGTTTCATCCACATTGTAAATCATGTGTGGAGGGAATGTATGCCTGTTAAAGATGAGAGGCAAGGGGAAGAATCTTATCAGAATCAAAACCAAATCTTACAGGTAAAGCCTCCATAAAACATTTGCAACTAAATAATTAATTATGTCACCTGTCCATCACTACAGCCATATTGTCAAAGAACTCCCCGACTGTAGTTTTATTGAAGGCTGTAGCCTTTCCCAGGGATGTTGCCTCTGGAGTTCGGACAGAGAGATGGCGACGTGCTGTGTACTGTGTATAATTATTATTTATATATAAAAACACACACACAAGCATGTATATATTTAAGAAAATGTGTGTGTAGCCTATTTATATATAAATAATAATTATACACAGTACACACATATATTATGTAAACACAAACTTTTATTTTGGAACCGATTAATCAGGGATATTGTTTTTCTCTGCATATTCAAATGCCAGTTGACGGCACTTAACTGGAGGAAGGCCATGGAACTGTTCAGCTAGTTGTTTCAAGTGTTTGGCAAGCTCCTCCTCCATCTCATCTGTCAATATTCTCTTTGCCTCAGCTACTGCACCCCAGGCTACTGATTTTACTTCCCCTTTCTCTTTTTTCTTTATGAATCTTAGGAGGCTTGACTTGTCAATATTTCTATCCCTTGCAACTGCTCTTAGAGACTTCTTTCCTTCCTTGACCTCAGCGGCTGCACTCTCCATCTCCTCAAGGGGTGTTTGGCCCCAGGTTGTCTTTCTCGTGTATTTCCTTGGCATGATGACTTTTCTACAATGTTTATGACATTAAAAATAAAACATTTGTAATGTAATATTACATTAAAATATGTTTAAGACTAAACTTAACTTGTGCCTCATTTCTCACTTTACCCCACAGCATTTGTCTCACTTTACCCCACTGCCACATTTTAGAAAAAAACAATCTCTCTTAGCAATTCAGACTAATCTTCAGCTAGCATCACCACATGGTTTTATATGTTGGTAGTTCATCAACATGTATAAGTTCCCTTTCGTTCAGTCACTCTGAGTAACGCCAGTGACTGACGAATGGGGGGTTTCGCCTAGAAACCTATCATCTTCGAGATCTAGAAAACGCCCAGTGGCAGTGCCAATGCCATGGGCATGCGCAATTTGCATAGAGTAACTCCGCCCCACAGTGTGGGTATATAAGGAAGTACGCTGGCAACATTGCATTATGTTTCTGCTTCGGAGCCAAGAGCATCTATCTCTTCACTCCTTAAGCCTTTTGAGTATATTGTCAAGCTTCTTCGAGACAAGCAGCTCTCCAGTTGGTGTTGGTGTGACGGCGCGTCCCAGCGATCACATACTGCCTGCCTGCTGATCTGTGCAGTGATCTGCAACAGCTGTGTGTGTGTTCCCTGGGCGCTTCAGCACTCTGCAGGGCTTTCTCTCACAAAAAGAGCTTGCGCGTGGCACGTCTTTTTAAAGACGGTTCGCCCGTGCACTTCTGGGTGCGGTCAATCTCTGTTGCCATCTGATGGGCACAATCACTGCTTGACGTGTTTGGGCTTCAGCACGCTCAAGCAGCGTTTGTGGATGAGTCATGTTCTCACTGCGGGAACATGACCATCGCGATGTTGCGTTCGAGACTCAATGACCTCCGTAAAGGAAAGAAAGTCCCCTCTGCCACACCCCAATCTACCGTCTCCGAGTGAGATGGTACTTTGGCTGGTGGCCAGGGTGGTCATTCCTCAGCCACACCCCTCTCTCGCACACCGCTACCGGCCAGTGGTCGGACTGAAACAGCGGGACCGTCTGCGGACGCCCCACGTGTTTCGTTCGGCGCTCCAGATGACGACGAGACGTCGATCGCAGCATCTCAAGGTGGGCTGGAGTCCTCTGCGGATGAAGATTCGGCTATGCTGCCGCCTTTCAGCATGCCATGGCCATCCTTCAGGTCTACCAGGCCAGGATGCTCGCGGCATGCACGAGGGTAGAGCTGTCCCAGGCCTCAGTCTTGGCTCCTCAGCAGGTAAACATAATGCGATGCTGCCAGCGTACTTCCTTATACACTCACCTAAAGGATTATTAGGAACACCATACTAATACTGTGTTTGACCCCCTTTCGCCTTCAGAACTGCCTTAATTCTACGTGGCATTGATTCAACAAGGTGCTGAAAGCATTCTTTAGAAATGTTGGCCCATATTGATAGGATAGCATCTTGCAGTTGATGGAGATTTGTGGGATGCACATCCAGGGAACGAAGCTCCTGTTCCACCACATCCCAAAGATGCTCTATTGGGTTGAGATCTGGTGACTGTGGGGGCCATTTTAGTACAGTGAACTCATTGTCATGTTCAAGAAACCAATTTGAAATGATTCGAGCTTTGTGACATGGTGCATTATCCTGCTGGAAGTAGCCATCAGAGGATGGGTACATGGTGGTCATAAAGGGATGGACATGGTCAGAAACAATGCTCAAGTAGGCCGTGGCATTTAAACGATGCCCAATTGGCACTAAGGGGCCTAAAGTGTGCCAAGAAAACATCCCCCACACCATTACACCACCACCACCAGCCTGCACAGTGGTAACAAGGCATGATGGATCCATGTTCTCATTCTGTTTACGCCAAATTCTGACTCTACCATCTGAATGTCTCAACAGAAATCGAGACTCATCAGACCAGGCAACATTTTTCCAGTCTTCAACTGTCCAATTTTGGTGAGCTCGTGCAAATTGTAGCCTCTTTTTCCTATTTGTAGTGGAGATGAGTGGTACCCGGTGGGGTCTTCTGCTGTTGTAGCCCATCCGCCTCAAGGTTGTGCGTGTTGTGGCTTCACAAATGCTTTGCTGCATACCTCGGTTGTAACGAGTGGTTATTTCAGTCAAAGTTGCTCTTCTATCAGCTTGAATCAGCCGGCCCATTCTCCTCTGACCTCTAGCATCAACAAGGCATTTTCGCCCACAGGACTGCCGCATACTGGATGTTTTTCCCTTTTCACACCATTCTTTGTAAACTCTAGAAATGGTTGTGCGTGAAAATCCCAGTAACTGAGCAGATTGTGAAATACTCAGACCGGCCCGTCTGGCACCAACAACCATGCCACGCTCAAAATTGCTTAAATCACCTTTCTTTCCCATTCTGACATTCAGTTTGGAGTTCAGGAGATTGTCTTGACCAGGACCACACCCCTAAATGCATTGAAGCAACTGCCATGTGATTGGTTGATTAGATAATTGCATTAATGAGAAATTGAACAGGTGTTCCTAATAATCCTTTAGGTGAGTGTATATCTAAATTACGGCACATGCTTTCAATGCAAAATGCTGAACAGTTAGTTCACGCGTTCATGACCTCAAGGCTAGATTATTGTAATGCTCTACTGGGTGGTTGCCCTGCTCGCTTAATAAATAAACTGCAGCTGGTCCAAAACGCAGCAGCTAGAGTTCTTACTAGAACCAGGAAGTATGACCATATTAGCCCGGTTCTGGCAACACTGCATTGGCTCCCTATTAAACATCGTATATATTTTAAAATCTTGCTAATTACTTACAAAGCACTAAATGGTTTAGCTCCCCAGTATTTGAGCGAGCTCTTAACGCATTATACTCCATCACGTCTATTGCAGTCTCAAAATTCTGGCCAGTTGATAATACCTAGAATATCAAAATCAACTGCAGGCGGTCGATCCTTTTCCTATTTAGCACCTAAACTCTGGAACAGTCTTCCTAGCATTGTTCGGGAAGCAGACACACTCTGTCAGTTTAAATCTAGACTAAAACACATCTCTCTACTATGGCATTCACATAAAACATTTTTAATTTATATTATTCAAATCAGTTAAATGATTGTTTTAGGCTGCATTAACTAGGTCAGCTGGAACCGGAAACACTTCCCATAACACCTGATGTACTCGTTACATCATAAGAAGAATGGCATCTACGCTAATGTTAGTCTCTCTGTTTATCCCGAGGTTTACTGCAGTCGGCCGGATCCGGGCAGTATCCGGACCAGATGGTGGACCTTAGCCTGGACATGATGATCGCATCCCTGAAGTGTCTGTAGAGACCGTGTCAATTAAACTCCCCCCTGTAAATGCCGCATCGACACGACATCCTCATTAAACCCGTCCCCGGCGTGACGACTCCAATCTTTCGAATAATCCTACGAATATCTATTGATCTAATATGACTTCTGACCTGTAATGTTGCCAGAATCATAATCATACACTATTTGTTCGTCGGCCAGAGGAGAACTGGCACCCCGACTGAGCCTGGTTTCTCCCAAGGTTTTTTTCTCCATTCTGGCCCTGAAGGAGTTTTGGTTCCTTGCCACCGTTGCCTTTGGCTTTTGGCTTGCTCAGTTGGGGACACTTAAATTTCAACTATATTACTGATCTGCCCGCATTGACACTATTTGATAATTGAAATGAGCTGGATGACATCACCGTTTTCACCAGAGCGGATGTACAGCCGAATCAAATTCTGTTGCATTATTTTCCTGTTACCACTGTGAAGCTGCTTTGAAACAATTGGCATTGTAAAAAGCGCTATATAAATAAAGATGATTTGATTTGATTTGATTATGAATGTGAAACTGGTCACGAAATTCACTAAGGTGCCAATGACATTTAGAAAAATTTCCACCACAGTGAGCATTCCAAGATATCAGATAAATCTAAATAGCTATATGCTAATCTTATGTTCTGACACTAAGAGCAAGACTGAATGAACAAAGTTTTGAAAAGTGTTATACAAAAGCCATGATTTGTATACAGCTATGTGGCTGCTGACCTTTGCAGTGCATTCAAACTCCCTCACAGCCTCAGACCAAACATTAGATTGTAGTGAAACTAGAAATGGAGGCGTAGCCAATGAGGCGAGATTTCCTTGTTTCTCAACTTAGCTCATCAGGCCTAGAAACTTAATGCGATCACGTCACACTTCTGTACATCTTCCATTTCGAGGCTGCGTTTTCACATTAGCGCCACATGGACAGCTAGCTTGCACAGACCAGTGCTCTGCGCCAATCCAAGCATTCTCTCCATATCAGCGCTGAAGAATTAAGTTACACAGAGCATCTTATAAAGGTTTTATGGATTTCACGAGGATATCGGGATCCATTTTGTTTATACATCATGTGTCTTGGTGCATGAAATTGCTTTTTTCCCCTATGTTTCCTGTTACAATAAAACATTGAGGTATAGACTCCACAAGAATATTTTAGCAGGAGGAAATGCCAAGACTCTTGATTATGACTGCAGCTATGAGTGACAAAGAGTTCACCTCAGGCCACTAACACCATAAATGACCAGATATGTATTGCAATTTGTTTTGTATTACATTGGGGATATTAAACATACCTACTCCACTTAAACTGCTTCAAGCATTTTCCTTTTTTCAGTTTAATCATACAAAAAGTGGTAACCTGCAATTATTACCCTAAAGTGCGATTTCTACCCGATTTAACCAATAAAAAGTATTGGTATATATTAAAGGGGATGTCTAAATTCTATTTCATGCATTCTGACTTATATACACCGTTGCTAAACATGGCCGAAGTTTCAAAAAATTAGTTGGACATATGACAGAGTATTTCTGTTCCAAATACACTCCTTCAGGATTCATATAAGTTTCGGAAAGTTTTTTTCGAGTAAGGCCTTGTATTACGTCATAAAGGGCGGAACTCCTTGTATGGGCACTTCTTCCAGATGAGTGCGTGCACGCATCAACCAGAGCGAGAGCTCGCCCATGAAGTGAACGCAAGCGTGCCACACAAGTCCTGAAAAGTGAAGCCAAAGCATCTCGATCGCCCCCAGGTGGTTGGTCCCAGTATAGCTCATAAACCCCGCCCTCTCCATGTAATGTAATGGGTCGTGGGACAAACTAAACAATCAAATTACACTTCAAATAATTTTTTTCCAAAGATGGTTTCTGTCATTTTTAGGTAGTTTTTAGTGTTCGTACTTTAAATAAGTTTGGTTCTAGTTAGTTATTTGATGCTATAAAAACGGGGGTGTGGCATCATGATTGACAGCTTCTCTGAGCGAAGCTGTCACTGAGGCACCAACTGACTTTTTTTGGGTTTTTCGGGAGGAGATTGGAGCTTCAACTTTAATTTCTAAATTTCCATAACTGTTTATTTCACACCAACATAATGAGTTGTTCTGCAGTAAACTGTACTAATAGATACTGCGGGAGTGTGGGCGGGGTTTTGATATCGCGGCTCTACTTCATGCTCTCTACTGCGCAGACTCGGGTCCCGTGTTTACTACTGCACAGACTCAGGTCCCAAATCAGCGCAAGATGTCAGCGCCATATTCTGACATTTGCGGCTTCACTTTTCTTCAGTGGAAGATAGTGAAGGCCATAATTTTTTACGGTCTATGCTACAACGTGCTTCGTTCGGGTTACGGAAGCCATTGGCAGCGTTGTCATTTTGTTTTAAGACCAAATGTTTTATAAACAAGGCCCAGTTCGATGCTGGATTTGCAGATCATTTGAAATTTTAAAGATGAAGCGGTCCCAGTGATAAAAGATCCCGGTCATGAGTCGAAACCGCAGGCGGTAAGTGAAACTGCATCAAATGTCTGTGTTTTGTTGGAAATCGGCGCGTAAGTGCATATAATGCAAACAACACGAACGTAGAGTGAATCAAAAGTTATCCAGAGATAAAAGGTGTGTTCGACATCAGCTGTGGCTGGATGTAACCGATCGGCGAGAGTTGCAGGCGGGGAGGAGCTGAAAACGGAGACGTGAAGTTGGACACTTTCTGCTTCCCGTAGTGACGCTCACATGGTGTTTGCATACTTTATCACAACTGAAGTAAAATAAATGCAATATTTGTCAAATACACAGATGTTTCAGAGACGTTTTCATTCAATACTTTATACTGCATAATACAGCATCTGTTTGTACAAGAATAAAGTTCAACATAAGTCTATACTGTCAATGAAGTGGGGTCTACGTTTTTTTTATCAGTTGTATTTTGATAAACATGACACAGTATAACATTGCGACTACATGAAAAGAGCTTTTACTGTTATAAAAAAATTATTTTTGAGCATTAGTGGAACTGAAGGATTTAGAATAAACACGAAACGCACGTGATCGCTGTCATGTAATGAATCCGGCCAATCGTGGAACAGCTGTGTCGTCATCAGAGCTTGTGCAGCTGCTCTGGAGAAGCTGCGCAGAATGAACCATCCGGCTGCACTTGAATCGCTCTCGCAGTACGTTGATGGCATGTGTCACAGTCACGTGGCGTCAGTGCTGTCTCAAGTCAGACAAAATTTCGAACCGGCATGCACTGCTTCAAGTCAGCCACCGATTGGTCTGCACAGCGCTGTATGAAGTCGAACAAGCCTTATGCGATTATGTATTGTGTGTGTGTGTGTGTGTGTGCCAAGTGAGCCGCACACATCCTGAAAAGTGAAGCCAAAGTGTCTCGATCGCCCCCAGGTGGTTGGTCTTAGTATAGCGCATAAACCACGCCCCCTCTATGTATTCTAATGGGGCGCGAGACAAACTAAACAGTCAAATTACACTTCAAATAATTTTTTTCTAAAGATGGTTTCTGTCATTTTAGGTAGTTTTTATCATGCTGATGTAAGTTCAAGTGTTCGTTTTTTAAAATAAATTTGGTTTTAGTTATTTATTTTATGCTATAAAAACGGGGATGTGATGTTATGATTGACAGCTGTGATTGACAGCTTCTCTGAGCGAAGTTGTCACTGAGGCACCAACTGACTTTTTTCAGGAGGAGATTGGAGCTTTAGCTTTAATTTCTACATTTCCATAACTGTTTATTTCACACCGACATAATTAATTGTTCTGCAGTAAACTGTACTAACAGATACTGCGGGAGTGTGAGCGGAGTTTTGATATCGCGGCTCTACTTCCTGCTCTCTACTGCGCAGACTCAGGTCCCGAGGTCACTACTGCGCAAACACAGATCCCAAATCAACGCAAGATGTCAGCGCCATACTCGTACATTGGCGGCTTCACTTTTGTACAATGGAAGATAGTGAAGGGGCGTCGTCCATCTTTTTTTACAGTCTATGGTGTGTGCTAGTGACTCTTTAGCGCCACCCACTGCACGCCTCCAGGAGCTCGGCTGTTTTCGGAAAGAATCAGTACAGCGTATCTGTCTTTTATAAATCTGATAAAACTAAAGACTCTTCAGAGATATGAAAGATGCAATACTACTCTATAGGTACTCAAGAATAACATACAATTGGCAGAAACTGTGTGTGTTATGTCCCCTTTAATGTAGATAGGTTTGTTCAGTGATGTTAAATAATGTTTTTGACTTGAATAAAACCAGTTAAATTAGATTGAACTTGATTATATTTACCTAGATTAAAATTTTCAGTGCTTTCTTTCTTAATACATTTTAGGTACCAAAAAATAATAATAATGATAATTAATATTAATAATAATAATTATAATATAAATAATTTCATTTAATACAGTAAACATGTTTACTTAATTTGGCATTAAAAGATTTTAAACAAATATATGTATTATATGTATTGTTGGCTATTGCCACAAATATACCCATGCGACTTATGACTGGTTTTGTGGTCCAGGGTCACATATGATATAATAATAATAATAATAATAATAATAATAATAATAATAATAATAATAACATTAAGATAATCAAATAATAATGTAACTATTTAAATACATATTCATTTATTTAATTCAGTAAACATGTTAACTTGGCATTAAAAGATTTTAAATATTATATTATTTAATATTATATATAATATTTTAAATATTATGTAGCGTTTTACTATTTTGATTTATTTATTCATTTATTCATTTTGTCTAGTTTATTTCCCCCAAAAGAGTGACTGTACTGTATGCATTAAAACAGAATACATTAAAGAAAACACTATTTATAGGCACATTTCACCCATCAAATAAATAAATAAATCAAGCATTCTGCGTTCGTTCAGGCAGGCCACGTAGTCAAGTGCGCTATCAGCTGACATCAGCTGATTGGCAAAATTCCAACCCCGCCCATATCAGCTGATCCGATTCCTAATTGGCAACTCTCAAACAGGGCGCAGCTTAAGTTCAGTCTGCCTGCTTGGCTGCTTCCACTGCACGCTGCTTTGCAACCCACCTCCTCCCCAGCTCCTCCTTAAACTGTGTTTAACTTAATCAATGTCATCCTGTTGTCATTGATGCATGCTCTGTTCTCAATGGGGGGATTTACGCTGCTCTCCCAGTTTAAAAATGGGAGGTTGTCCCCAGAAGCTGCTGCTGTTCCAGTCTTTTCATGGAGCTCATGATAAGGATGAGGAATTTAGAACAGAGCCATATCGCCAAATGTAACTTTTGCAAAATATGGCAATAAAAAGTTGACTAAAAGTTTGTCTATGGTATTTTTGACTTAAGTAGTCCTGACTGAAATAAAGTGAATTGTTATTGGTGCTCATTCAAACATGCAGGCAGAAAAACCTACAATATGCACTAAATGCAATCCAATAATGAAAAACATTATCTTTTCGAGCAGCATTTATAAGAGCTGAATTATGAGAATATGATTCCTGGTACTGGGGGGAAAAAGCATAATTGCTGGTGAGTACTGGCCCACTTTGAGGACTGCTGTCATGGTAACAGTTTGAAGAAAATCTAGCTGAGAAAGTTATAGTCAAAGTTATAGTTAGCTACTACACATCCAGTTTAATTGCACAGATATAGGTAACTCTATCGCCCCTTGAGTACTGGGATTTCATACCACCACAACAGCTGGGGTCTGTTCAGCAAAAAAGCAAAAAAGATAATTTGGAAGGCCCAGACTGTGCAGGTGAAGGCAATCAAATATGGGGGCAGAGAGATTAATGAAAGTGCATTTGTGGCTTTGTCACATTTAAACAATAGCAGAAAGGCAACAGTGTTGCTGCCACCTGGTGATGCATTGTTTGACATTAAGGCTAATTACACTATATGTATACGTTTGTAAACATTTCTTTATCCCCCTTTTCAATGTCCCTGCGTAACCACAGCATCATTTTCTCAAACAGACAGACACAAATTGAAATCCAAAGCTCATTTTAGCTCTTGTGGCCCATTATGTTGCATAGCGCATGTTTATGCATGATACCTGGAGAAGCTGCTTTGTACCAGCGGAGCTTGCAAAACAGTGCACTTATCTTTGAATTATTTAAAACAGTGCCTCAATGAAGAAAACATACAGCTCCAATTTATGTTCCACATCCACCTCACCACACATCAGGGAATATCTGCCTCCTGAGACCCCCACAAGCTCTGTGTTACTTTTTTTAGATCAAATAAGATTCCCTTGTTCTGATCGTAGACTTTTGAAAAGAAATAGAAAAAACGATATCGTTCTTTACTTGGACAATGCTTTTTTAATAATTTAATGTTAAACCATTTTGTTTTCTAATTTATTGAATAATTTAAATGAATTTAATCATGCAATTTAATATAAAACAATTAATTCATTAATTATTGAATATTTATACATTATTTTACATATTTATTTCATATTAAAAATAAAATGTATTGATGAAATGAGTATAAAAATATTCTAAAATATAAACAGTTATAAAATATAAACAATTTAATATTTAATAATGTGATATTAATAATAGAATATACTTATTTTATTAGATAAATATTAAATATTTATACATTATTTGGCATTTAACATATTTATTCATTTATTTAAGAATAAATATAATGTATTAATATAATGAATACACAAATATTATAAAATATAAAAAGTAAAAATGTGTTATAAAATATAAACAATGTTATATTTAATAATGTAATATGAATAATATAATTTATTATTTAATGTATTTAATTTAAATATTTATATAATTACATAATTAACCTATTAACTATTTATATATTATTTGATATTTTTTTACATATTACAATATTTTATTGATATAATAAATATAAAAATATGTTTTAAAAATTATACAGTATAAAAAGTAAAATTATATTTTAAAATATAAAAATATTATTAACAACAATATTCATTTTATTAAAAAGATGACGTTTAAATAAATAATTGTTCATTATTAAACACCAGTCCAAAGACAGACTGAGAATACTGTTCATTCTTGTTCAAAACTGTCAAAAAATTATGGCAGACATCTTTGAAATATTATTTCTTCTGTAGGAGCTTTATTTACGAATGACATCTAGTAATTTGCATCTGCTTGTTTTATTTATGATTTAGAAGAATTAAAGCCCAGGAGATTATTTGGACTACTTTGAAGTCTACTTTGGAGTGTTCCCTTCCATATTAACTAATTTTTACTTCTAAATGCTCATAAATGACGTAAATCAGTTGAAGACGCACACGCACGCCAGGAATATCTGCTTAAATGCGTGCATCCACATGCATCGTGTAAACGATATCAAAGAGAACACGTTCCCTGGGAAATGTTAGATATTATGCCTGGTACTAATTTCCATGGGACAGGATGAGTTACAGAAAGACAATATACAGAGGTGGGCGGGCAGAACACATCTTCAGAGGAGGCAGGATTAAAGTGATGTAGATGAACATCAAAACGTGCTGAGGGACTTGTGTTTTGTGTGGGAACATGAAAAAGAACTTCCTGATAGTGAGGCCTCTTGGCCCATTCTCTCACAGAATTTTAACGAGTCTCCAGCAGCGGTAGTTTTTTGTCTTAGCGTTCTTAGGGATGACTTTAATGTGCTCCTGAGAAAGGAGACAGCCTCTCTGCTTGAGTTTAACAAACTCGGCTTTACAGAGTCCTCACATCCATATGCAGTACCATCACTGAGCCTCTTTTCTAAGGTTACAGCGCTTTCCTCGCCATCAAAAACTCTCAGCTGCAAATCCAAGTGATATCCGAGAATATTTTGCATCAGTGGCCTACTACTCAACTGATTTGATGCAGGACTAAGATTTTACATTGGACGTCTTGGCACCCGAGCACAGTGCCAAAAATGTTTATTGTATAAAAGTAAACAAAAATGTCCTAAGAATAAAACTATGCATAAACTGCATGGTCCAAACAATAGGCCAAAAGAAAAATGACTTGGGAAATGTGACTTTTTTTTTATGCTTTTAACAGCTAACAATTCACAGTCCAAAACAATAAATAAATAAATAAATATGAACTGGTTTATTGTTGATGCATTTAGAAATGTCTACAGTATATTAACAAAAAATAAAAGTTGGCTAATCATTGTTAGTTATTTTCACATGTATTTGAGGGACACAAAAGCCCCTCATTCTGCAAAACAACACTTGAGAAGTTTTCACTTTACAATAAGGTCTCATTTGTTATTAACTAACATGTACTAACAATGAGCAATACATTTGTTACTGTATTAATGTTTGTTAGTTAATAAAAATCCAGCTGTTCATTGTTCTTTCATGTAAGTTCACAGTGCATTAAGTAATGTTAACAAATAAAACTTTTGATTTTAATAATATATTAGTAAATGTTGAATTTAACATTAATGTTGTAGAAGTATTGTTAATTCTTAGTTCATGTTAATTAAAGTAGTTAATTAATATTAGGCTTAACTAATGAAACCTTATTGTAATGTGTTACCCATTGTGTTTATCTTTGTTGCAAGTGAGTTTTTATTTAACATACTATAGTGTGGTTTCCGCATAGCCACACAACCTGTCCGTGCTAGAGCTGCATAATTAGATTAGCTTTTACAAAGTGTACCAACACAAGTTTGATTTGACAAACACCCTTTAACGTCAACTAAAACGTTGATATGCCAATTTATTTTGCTATTTAGCTTGTTATTTGCATACAAGCAAATTTATTTTATCCTGTTGTCCACAGCCAAATCTCAACAGTCCTGCACCCAGTTTTTTGGTTGTGATCCATCAGAAAACCACTCTTTTATATGACCAAGCCTTTTTGGGAAGCATATTCTGGCAGTAAAATAACTGAGATAAATACAAATGAAGACATTGTCCATTCTCTCTGGCTGTGGGGACCAATGCTTGTATATCTTAAGGTCCCTTTTGGTTACAAAACAGGTTATCAATCATGTTGCGGGAACGAGCCTTAGAAAATGTTGAATTACACAAGGTTCTTTATCTCTATGTAAATATTATGCTAATAAAGCTGAGCTAGTAATCTTAGATGCTGTGATGCTTTTCATAGTCGACAATAGAATGAAAAGGCAAAATGCGTCGGCTGCCTCGTGCTATATGGAGTAGACTGTGGCGACACATGATTGATGAGGTAATCCATCTATAAGGTTATCAGTCGAGAGCAGTTGTGTTGTGTCTTTTCATACAAGCAAACCCACCTCATAGCTCTTTCTTCCTCTTCCTCTCTTTCATTTTCTGTCTTTTTCAGTTTCCTTGGGCAAATAAACACGGCTGTCCAGATGCCATTGTGTTTATAAAGCATTGGAATGCTGTTATCTAAAAAAAAAAGACTCAATTTATTGATTCCACCACCCTGTGGGCTGTTCTTGGGTCAGTGCTTATTCTGGGTTTAGCCCAGACCTATGTGGATATGTATGAGGGCATCTTTTGTGGAAATACTGGAATATGAAAGACTTTATAAGGACTAGGGCCATTCAATGAAACTGGCTCTTTTTTGGTTGGATGTATATTTGGTGGAAATTGTTTGAAAATATATTATATTTTACCTATTCTAATAACTTTAAATCTTTAACTATTCAAACCATTCTGTTTAACCTATTCTAAATCATGGTGATAGGGCTGCCATTTTAAGACTGTAGAGAATAACCAGGGAACCTCAAAAACCAGTCCAAATCAGGTGCGTAGACCAAAACTCCAATCAGGATAAAGATTCAAAAATGCTCGCACACTCTAACAATGAAGAAAAACTACTTAAATGAAAAAAACGGCAAACGTTTCGGTCACGTGACTTTTCTCAATGAATTTTGGAATCTTTTTCAAGATAGTATACACACAAACATAAGAAAACAAGACAAAGTGAAAGAAAAAAAAAGAGAAATAAAGAGTTTACTTCTTGAAAGATAATGATGATGATGATGTCATCATGATGTCTTTTTCATTTTGATTTATAGAAAAACATTTTTTTAAAAAGGGGTAAAATATGATGGGTTGATGCATAATATGGGATTATATGAAATTAAATGAAATAAAATAAAAAATTTAGTTCACCCAAAAATGAAAATTCTGTCATCATTTACTCACCCTAGTGTCATTTCAAATCTATAAAACTTTCATTTATCTCCAGAACACAAATGAAGATATTTTGTTTACACTTTATTTTAAGGTGAGGGTGACATAGTTACTACATGTTTTAAGGTGACGTAGTTACTACATGTACTTACTATAGTAATAACAGTAAATTATGCATAATTACAAGTAACTAACTCTAAACCAAACCCTAACCGTAACTCTATAATGAGTGCATGTAGTTAATTAATATTACTCAGTACTTATTTGAGTACAATGTAACTACGTCACCTTAAAATAAAGGGTTACACTTTATTTTAAGGTGTCATTGTTACAGTGTAATTATATATTTAAGTACTGAGTAATATTAAACTACATGTACTTACTATAGGGTTATGGTAGGATTAGGGTATATATATATATATATATATATATATATATATATATATACACTCACCTAAAGGACTATTAGGAACACCTGTTCAATTTCTCATTAATGCAGTTATCTAATCAACCAATCACATGGCAGTTGCTTCAATGCATTTAGGGGTGTGGTCCTGGTCAAGACAATCTCCTGAACTCCAAACTGAATGTCAGAATGGGAAAGAAAGGTGATTTAAGCAATTTTGAGTGTGGCATGGTTGTTGGTGCCAGACGGGCCGGTCTGAGTATTTCACAATCTGCTCAGTTACTGGGATTTTCACGCACAACCATTTCTAGAGTTTACAAAGAATGGTGTGAAAAGGGAAAAACATCCAGTATGCGGCAGTCCTGTGGGCGAAAATGCTTTGTTGATGCTAGAGGTCAGAGGAGAATGGGCCGACTGATTCAAGCTGATAGAAGAGCAACTTTGACTGAAATAACCACTCGTTACAACCGAGGTATGCAGCAAAGCATTTGTGAAGCCACAACACACACAACCTTGAGGCGGATGGGCTACAACAGCAGAAGACCCCACCGGGTACCACTCATCTCCACTACAAATAGGAAAAAGAGGCTACAATTTGCACGAGCTCACCAAAATTGGACAGTTGAAGACTGGAAAAATGTTGCCTGGTCTGATGAGTCTCGATTTCTGTTGAGACATTCAGATGGTAGAGTCAGAATTTGGCGTAAACAGAATGAGAACATGGATCCATCATCCCTTGTTACCACTGTGCAGGCTGGTGGTGGTGGTGTAATGGTGTGGGGGATGTTTTCTTGGCACACTTTAGGCCCCTTAGTGCCAATTGGGCATCGTTTAAATGCCACGGCCTACCTGAGCATTGTTTCTGACCATGTCCATCCCTTTATGACCACCATGTACCCATCCTCTGATGGCTACTTCCAGCAGGATAATGCACCATGTCACAAAGCTCGAATCATTTCAAATTGGTTTCTTGAACATGACAATGAGTTCACTGTACTAAAATGGCCCCCACAGTCACCAGATCTCAACCCAATAGAGCATCTTTGGGATGTGGTGGAACGGGAGCTTCGTGCCCTGGATGTGCATCCCACAAATCTCCATCAACTGCAAGATGCTATCCTATCAATATGGGCCAACATTTCTAAAGAATGCTTTCAGCACCTTGTTGAATCAATGCCACGTAGAATTAAGGCAGTTCTGAAGGCGAAAGGGGGTCAAACACAGTATTAGTATGGTGTTCCTAATAATCCTTTAGGTGAGTGTATATATAACAAGGACATATCTCTGATGCTTCAAAACATTCATAAAGAGATCGTAAAATGAATGAATGAATGAATGAATGAATGAATGAACAAATGAACTGAAAAGTTTTTATCAGAGTATGTAAAGTGTTTCCTTTACATAAGCGACAGTTTTGTGTCTGTTGGTTTTCTGAATGTTTGGTTTGTTTAGAAGGCTATTAAAACTTACGAAAAATTTGAAAGATTCGTGGCATCTTTTCTTAATAAAACTAATTTTCTGCAAGTCTTAAAATTTCCAAATATATTCCACATACTATACACAAGGTGATTAAAAATATATGTATTTGAGCTGGTACAGTGACATGCCATGTGCAGATGCTCAGAATAAAAGCGTGATGTCCTGATCTCACTCTCCTCTCTCACTCCTACTTTCTCTTCTCACTTATTGTCTCATAAATAAAGTAAAAAAACATTTTACTAAAAACGTACAGCACAAAAGCCTCAGAAACCCGCCCACCCCTAGTGCCGCCCATGCTGCTAACCCAAAGAAACCATAAGAGAGTGGCTCACATCCCTAAATAAATTGCAAACAAACTGGTAGTATTTCAGGCAAAAACACAGAGCAAGAAATTCCAAGCTGTGTCGTTGCCGTCAGGCGAGCATGAGGGTGGATTCAGCGGTTTGGATGCTGGGTGCCCTATGGTGTGTAGTAATGTGTTTTCTTCATTCACGGGCACCTCAGGAAAACCATGACGAGATTATGCTGGTGCAGCGGCTTCCAAAGGATATAAAGTGACCTGGTTATGGTGATGTCACCAAGTAATGGCATGCGTGATGGCGGTTTGATGTTTAAGCTCCTGTTAGCGTGGAGCAGGAGGGTGCTATCGCAGCTTCTTAGCAGGTGCCTGAGGCAGCACCACAGGCTAGAATTCACTTAGAAAGGATAGTAAACTACTCTGATGTTGTTTGCAACGAAATGCACGCTGAAACTCAATAAATTATGCGCCCTCCTCAGGCTTGTTTGCTTGATAAATAGAAGCGAACAGACAATGAGTTCGTTTTGCGCTAGTGGTGTTTGGCGCTGAAAAAAAAAATTGTTTGTGTGATTACTTTTGCAGAATGTCAGAGTATAAGCCTCCCTGGCGCAATCAGTGCTAGAGGGGGGTTACCTGGAAATGTCCTGAATGCTTGAAGCATCTTGGCTAACAATCTCACCACTTCCGAAAAACTGCCAAAAAAGCTTTTCACTGTTTGATGTTTGGATTCCCATCTCTGTACTAGCTTGGGCTACTGTGCAATGGTAGGAATGTGTCAATGAGATCTGGCTTTGTTTATACCATTTTAAATGTATTTGTGTGGTAATCAGTGGGCAGAACTGTTTTATGTTATTTATGTGTGAGTGAGGAAGAAACAGTTTTGACACGTCAGTATGTATGTGTGTGTATACACTGTAAAACGTAAATAAATAATAAAAGTGTAAAAAAAGGGTCAAATATTTCTGTCTGGCAGCAGGGGCGCCATAAAATGGGCGCCAGAAAAATACTGTCAGAAAAAACAGATAAACTGTATAAAAAAAAAGTAATTTCCTAACCTATAATTACTGTTTATTACTGTAATTCTACACAAAATCTCCTTATAATCCCATAAAATCTTCTACTTTTAACATACATTAATTGTTAAAAAAAAACGGCAGCTGTGTTTGCCAGAAATTTACCGTAAAAAAAACCAGTAGCAACATTTTAGGTTTTACAGATTTAACTTAAATTTACAGTAAAAAAACGTATATCATTAACTAATATAACGTTAATTTACCAACCTAATGAAATACCAACATCTGTTTTGTACCTTTGTAATCCATTGACAACCACCAAGAACAAATAGTGATGAGAAAGTCACAATGAATTATACAAACAACTTTTCCACAAGGTGACAGGTGAAGTGAATAACACCGATTATCTCTTCATCACGGCACCTGTTAGTGGGTGGGATATATTAGGCAGCAAGTGAAAAAAAAAATTCCCTCAAAGTTGATGGGTTAGAAGCAGGAAAAATGGGCAAGCGTAAGGATTTGAGCGAGTTTGACAAGGGCTAAATTGTGATGGCTAGACGACTGGGTCAGAGCATCTCCAAAACTGCAGCTCTTGTGGGGTGTTCCCGGTCTGCAGTGGTCAGAATCTATCAAAAGTGGTCCAAGAAAGGAACAGTGGTGAACCGGCGACAGGCTCATGGGCGGCCAAGGCTCATTGATGCACGTGGGGAGCAAAGGCTGGCCCGTGTAGTCTGATCAAACAGACACACTCTAAAAAAATTCCGTAAAAATACAGTACAATGTACAGTAATAATTTGAAGGAATTTTCCGTATTTGTGTTTTACAGGTCTTTACCCGTATTTTAAATTAGGCATTGCATTGTGGGAACAAGAACTGGTCGGCGCGAAAAAAGCGAGACGCAAGCACACGCAGATGATCTCGGCCAAAGTTTCTTTTTAAAGTCAGATTTCGGATTTGTGGAAGCAGTTCTAACACTTCTGTGGTAAAAAGTGAGAATTATATTTTGTTAAATGTCAAATACACTGTTTACATAACATTATTTAGTTGTCATCTGGCTTGTTTGGAAAATGAATGCGTGAACCGTTTCATTTTATGCATATCGTCACACATTGAAAGATTTAGTTCATACTCGTGGAGGTTCCCTGATTGTATACGTGTTATAGTGTCTTCACTTGTAAATGTTTATTAACTTTTATTTGTCGGTGATGCGGTTCATTTTGTGCTGAGCGTATCGTTTCAAGCATCCAGGTGTAGTAACGTTAACCAGTTGTGGTAAAGTGCCGTAACGTTAGGCCTATATTGTGTTTAGAGCAGTTTAATGCCTTCATACAAAAGCTACCAGAGGAATTGTCAAGAAAAGGAAAGGCCATTTTCAGACTTGTTTGATTTGAAAGGGATGGAGATACAACGTGAAGTGAAGATACTGTACGTGAAGATCCAGTACAACGGATTTCTAGCATTGCGAAAGGAAACCACTATCACCTTTTGTCAGATGAGGTATGTTTAGACTTTTTATTGTCTTGTTTTAAACACACAGACATGTATACTTATGCCTGTAGTCATTCTTTACCAGATCCCTCGTTAGTTTAATTCATAGTGTTTCGGTTGTTTTCTTTTCTGTTGACAGGACTTAACTGCTGCTGTACTGTGCTTCCCCTGCATTCTCATTATGGGTTTGTATTTTGTTTTATTAACAGTTTTTTTTAATCATTATGAGTGTTAAATATCGGCAAAAACACATTTAAATTTAAAGTCTGAGGAAAAATGTTGATAGAAAAAGATGGTTGCTGAATACCCCTTCAAAGATTTTTATGCTTAATGTTATATGGACAGTAGAAAAACAAATTGTGTAGGGAAGATTTAAACATCTATGTTTGGAGCGGTTTTCTGAAGTGATCATGTAATGTTTTTCATTTTGTAATATCTTTTTTGTTTAAGGTGATGGGCATTCAAGATTGCTGTCATTAAAGAAGTTATTAGTGACCACATCTCCTCCCCCATTGTGGCAGTGAGCTACAAAATACCCGAAGAAGATGGCACTTATCCTGGAGTTCATACAAAGGTAAGCAACACATTTTTTATGAAATTGTGTATAGATCATTTTGTTGTGTTACTGTTTATTTAGTTGAAAATAATGAAACCACATAAGATGTAGTTGAAGTGACAAGCTAACATGTCATTCAAATGGAGTCCATTGGAAACACAAAGTTATATACAATGTTTGAATTGGAAAGTATTAGGGATCAATTGATAATTTAATGAACTTAAAATACTGTATGATTGATATGGTTTTCCACCTCAGCTTGGTCTGCATTTTACTCTGTAGTTCAGTTTCATTCATTTAATTTCTTGTGTAACTAAAAACAATAAATGTTTCTTTAAATAACTTTCCTGTGCAGAAATCCTGAATGAGGGTCGACAAGGCTGTGATAAAGGAAAACCAAATGGCTACACATTCCTCCAAGACTGCTGAAGTTCCTGTATGAACAACTTTGAAAATCCATGTAAAATTTTAGCTTTTGTCAACTCGCATAATGGAACTTTAAAGGGATAGTTCACCCAAAAATGAAAATGATCCCATAATTTACTCACCCTCAAGCCATCCTAGGTGTATATGACTTTCTTCTTTCAGACGAAGTTACAACAGTTAAATTAAAAATGTCCTGGCTAATCTGAGCTTTATAATGGCAGTGAACGGCAGCCAAAAATTTGAAGACCAAAACAGCGTATCCATCCATCATAAAAAGTGTTCCACACAGCTCCGGGGGTTAATAAAGGCCTTCTGAAGTGAATCAATGGGTTTGTGTAAGAAAAATATCCATATTTAACACGTTATAAAGTAAAATATCTAGCTTCCGGCGGACCGCCTTCCATATTCAACTTAGGAAGAACGTGTTATAACGTGTTAAATATGGATATTTTTCTTACACAAACCCATCGATTCACTTCAGAAGGCCTTTATTAACCCCAGGAGCCGTGTGGAGCACTTTTATGATGGATGGATGTGCTTTTTTGGGCTTTAAATTTTGGGCTGCCATTCACTGCCATTATAAAGCTTGGAAGAGCCAGGATATTTTTTAATATAACTCTGATTGTATTCGTCTGAAAGAAGAATGTCATATACACCTAGGATGGCTTGAGGGTGAGTAAATCATGGGGTAATTTTCATTTTTGGGTGAAATGGGTTTTTTTTTTTTTTTTACCCAATTAGTTCACCCAAAAAAAGGAAATTCTGTCATTACTCACCCTTATGATGTTCCAAACCTGTAAGAATTTTGGAACACGACTGAAGATCTTTCTAATGAAATCTGAGAGCTTTCTCTCCCTCTGTTAACAGCCTACGCAACTACCACTTTCAAGGTCCAGAAAAGTAGTATAGACATCATAAAAGTAACACCATGTCCTAACCAAATGCGATAAGATTCTAGCAACAAGCTGTTTTTCTGTCCACACCAAATGCGATGTGACCACGTGATGCGATAGTCAATCAATAACCACAGCCAGTCAGGAGATCTTGTGGGCTGGCACTACATAAAATGAATGCTGTTGACGTAGTAAATACAGTCCAGTGCTTCCGAGTTACGTCAGAGCTACGCCAGCATGCCGGCTTACCATTGGCCGATGCTGTTCACGTGAGCACCACGACGCATGCGTGATGCTGACACAGGAGCTGACCAACGTAAACAGCGCAGAAGACTGACACAGACGAGAAGAAATTGTTAAAAAACAGTCGTTGTTTTTGTTTGTTTTTTGAGCACAAAAAGTATTCTCGTCGCTTCATAAAATTAAGGTTGAACCACTGGAGTCACATGGACTATTTTAACAATGTTTTTACTACCTTTCTGGACCTTGAAAGTGTTCATTAAATTGCTGTCTATGGAGGGGTCAGAGAGGTCTCAGATTTCATCAAAAAGATCTTCATTTGTGTTCCGAAGATGAACGAAGGTCTTACGGGTTTGGAACGACACGAGGGTGAGTAATTAATGACAGAATTTTCATTTTTGGGTGAACTAACCCTTTTCCTATTGTGTTCTCTTAGGGTAAGGACACACCAAACCGACGGCAAAGAACTAGCGCTGATGAAAGCCGACCGTGTTGGGGTAAAAAAGCTGCGCTTGTACACTCTGAACGGACTACAGCCGACTGTCAACTTGCAAATGCGCTCTGCGCCTGTGTGTAAGGAGACAGCTACCTATTGCTTCATAGATATTCGTCTATATTCGTCATTCAGAAAGGCTGCAGATACACAAACCATAAACAAAGTAGCGCCTGCTTACCGTTTTGAATAACAATCATGCTGATCACTTTCTTTATTCCACTTCGCTCATGTTAATATTAAAATATTCACACTCAGGTAAGATGATGTAAAATTAGAACAGCCTTCTGTCTGTACTGTCTTGACTTCTTTGCTCACTGGAACCTTTCACTCTACTATTGACTATAAGTCTTTAGCAATTGTTAATGATACAAGCAGCAACCCTGTCTTTGTATTCTGTTTGTTTGCTGCTTTCTTATTGTATTAGATAGATAGATAGATAGATAGATAGATAGATAGATAGATAGATAGATAGATAGATAGATAGATAGATAGATAGATAGATAGATAGATAGATTTTACCCATTGAATGCATTTAAGAATGTTTACATAATATAAAAATAAACCATTTTCAATGAGTATATATTGTTCTTGATTTATTTGCTACCAAGTATATGCTATAATTTTATAGAAATTTCTGCATACTGATTGTATGTGAAAGTACAGTAAATGTACTGTAAATCTACAGAATTTTCCATTTCAGAGTTGAAGGAAATGTCCGTAACTATAACGGAAAATGTACTGGTAATTTTCTGTCAGTACATTATCTGTTTTTTTACGGATTTTTTTTTTTTACAGTGTACTGTAGCTCAAATTGCTCAAGAAGTTAATGCTGGTTCTGATAGAAAGGTGTCAGAATACACAGTGCATCACAGTTTGTTGCACTTTGGGAAGAAGGCAAGCTGGCGGAGGAAGTGTGATGCTTTGGGCAATGTTCTGCTGGGAAACCTTGGGTCCTGCCATCTATGTGGATGTTACTTTGACATGTACCACCTACCTAAGCATTGTTGCAGACCATGTACACCCTTTCATGGAAACGGTATTCCCTTTCTAACATAACTAATTAGAAAAATAAAAAAATAAATAAAAAAGAAGAAACAGTTATTTCAATGAAAATACAATAAATGTGTGATAAAAGTATCACGCAGGTTTTCACTGTAAATTAAACAATGACTTTTCTTTTTCACTTCCAAAAATGACAGTACTTTTCTGCAAAATTACATGAAATGTAATCTATTACAGTTATTCACCGTATATAGACCCTTTTAGTGCTGACGTTACAATTACGTCACAGGGTTAGCTGGAGGCAAAACAAAGGGAAAACTGGAGGCGGCCAATACAAACCAGCTACTGTAGTTTGTCAGCTATTAATATTTAGTCGGCTACATAAGGAGCTTAAAATGTCATCTTGAAGCGCTGTTAATTTCCATTTTTCTATTTTTACAGAAAAAAAAATCTGCAAAATATTAATCAACATTTTATGTAAAATTACACATTATTCTGTAAAAATACAGAAAATGTCCTTTTAAAAAACAAATTAGATGTAATACCAAAATATTCTTTGTAGCAATTCTATGTAAATTAATAGTGGAAATTTAAATTACAGCAAATATCTGTAAAACAACAGGTATTTCATTGTACAATGACAAAACGGGAAAATTCTGTAAAAAAAAAAAAAAAAAAAAAAAAAAAAATACAGACCATTACCTGTAAAATTACATTTATTTTTTAGAGTGTAAATATGATATAATTGTAATATAATATTAACAATGTAGAATATTATTATATTATATTATTAGTATAGTATAATATTATAATATCAATTATATATGTTTGTTTATAACTCTGTTTAAAAAAAAATTCATAATTTTTAAATAGTGTGATGCTGGTTTTACACTGATTGATGACTTTTCATTAACATACACATAAAAAAATATGTAAAAATAGGGCACAATGTACTGTATTAATTTTACGGTATTTTCGTATTTTATCTGTATTTACAATTTTGAACTTCATTGCGTTCTATGTTAGGGTTAACGGAAATGTCCGTAAAATTACTGGATAATGTCCAGGTAATAAGCTGCCTGGTTTATGGATGTTTATGGATGATGGATGTAAACCATCATTATTCATATATGAATAATGATGGTTTACATCCATCATTAACAATAACAGCATGTAACAAAGCAATAACAAAGCAGGTAAGCTAAAAGCAGGTGAGGTAGTAATAATAATAATAATAATAATAAATATTATAACCTAGTATTAGCTTACCTGCTGCAGAATTTTAAATTGCAGCATTTATTTTAGCATCTATGAAAAAAACATAAATGTTCTGCTTGACTGCTGAACAGATCTCGACTAGCCGATTGCTGGCTTTGAAACAGCTTCTCAATTCATGAAAGAGCAGAGACCTTGTAAACCTGTGAATAAACAGATGTCCTGTCAGCTAGTATTTGAAGTGGAAGGAGCTAAAACAACTCCAATTTGTTTAAACAGATTGTTTTTTTTTTATAACAGAAATTTCATTTTCAAGTCAGCATTAGAGACTAAAACCTAACCTCAACTCATTCAAAAACATCACTTAACACATTTACTATCAAAACACCAGAGGCTATTTAGAATGAGAGGACTGGACTGGAATTGTAATGTTTCACTTTTTAACGTGTATTAAACATTTTGTCCTTTGAAAACCTCAAACCAACATTATTTTTTTAATACCACACACACCAACAGCATACATAAACCAAAAGACCTTATTGTGAAAAGGCAAAGTTACAAAGTTATTATTATGACCATTTACTAACAAAGTAAGAATTATGGGGGGTTTAGAGGAGGGGTGTCACAATCTAACCATAGCAAAAATATCATTATCATGTCAATATAATTATGTAAAATTTGTTATAGATTTGCACATCATAAATGTATCATAAAACTCAATTTCCCCTTTATTCTCTATGGCAGCACAAGTAGAAGTCATGATAAATTACATAGATAAAGAATCAATTACACACCTAATGCATATCCTTTGCTCTTCATTTTGTTTCATTAGCCTAGTCCTTGTCAGTAAGTGAAAAAGCATTCTTTTTTTCTGACAAAAATCAATCGAACATCTTAATTATGACTTCCAAAGTGAGTAGGCACTTTCAGGCAAGATTTAAAGGCAGCATGACAGTATGAGTTTTATATATATATATATATATATATATATATATATATATATATATATATATATATATATATACACGTATTTTCTTTACCAACTGTTTCAACATAACTGACTGTGTTTACATGAATATTCGCCAAGACCAGCATTTTGACGTTGTTTTGTGTGTATTTGACTTTTTAAGCTCAACAACAAAGTGCGCGCACTTTGGGTGTGAGCACAAAATCTGGGGGAATGAGTAAAATTATGCACAATACGTGCAATCCGACGCTGAAAATAAAGCCCTGTAACACCAACAATATTCATCTGGAGCAAATAAAGTAGAGGAAGGTTTGTGAGTCAACTCGCTGTCGGAGAGATCATAGAAGGCGAGAAAGCGCAGCTGGTATCGTGTATGTATTCTGTGGAAAATGACTATTGGAAGCGTTTCAGATATTTCAGTAGGCCTAACGATATGTATAAAAAAAAAAATATTTTTGAAAACACTACATTGCACTTAGTTTATTATTTAAGACGCCTTTAAAAGACTACAATTGAAAAATGTATCTATTATATATAAAATTCAGCCTGCCAATGTGGCTAGGAGTGACTGCGTTACACGTCACTGCTGAAATCCACCCGCATTTGGCGGGTTGGCGGGTGTTAATGTCAAGCCCTGTATAAATGTGCAGTGTTCATCTTGTTGCTACACTGTAAGAAAAAAATCTAAGAAAAATGGAAAAAGGTACTGGTAATTTTCTGCCAGAACATTATTTGTTAATTTTACAGACATTTCCTTAAACCCTAAAACACTACATATTGCAGTGCATAATTCAAAATACAGGTAAAACACCTGTGGAAAATTCCTTCATATTAACACATTGGACCCTTATTTTTTGAGTGTGTGACTTTTTTATTGGAAGCTTTAAGACATGTAAGATTATAAAAGCTCAAATCAATATTTTATATTCCAGTATTTTGTCATGTACATTTAGCTAAATTTCGGATTTTTTTCATGAATTACAAACCTGAATTCGATGCAAAGCAATTTCATACACATAAACTGCTCTCAAACATACAGTTTTGTAATTAATGGTAAAAACCAAATTAAGCTTAAAGTCACCCTATATCAAAATTTTTACGGAATATTGCAGTATCTCACTCACATGAGATCACAGCAATAGGAAACCACAACAATAGCAAACCATTCAACCATCCAATTATTTTCTCATGGACTAAGTCACGTACCTCCCTACATTTTTTCTTGTTCGAGAAGTTTTAAACGTCACAATAAGGAAGAAAAATCTATTGCAACTGCCTTTTAATGCCGACTTTCAGTTTTGTAAAATGATAATCCCATTTTATCTGTCCAGCCCTTGTCTAAACTGCATAAGCAGGCTTTTTTACGACCCGAATCGACCCAAATCACTTCTTACCTAAACCCGACGTGCATAAATTAATAAAAAAAAAAGAAAAACCCAACCCGTGACCCAATAAAATTAGACCCGAGTCCAAAACCTGACAGAATTTTTTTTTCTAACCCAACTGGACCCAAATGTAAAAAGCAGCGATGTCAGTCTGCAGCCCTACACACCAATGGAAAGTGGGGACTTTTTCAACTGGGGATGACACAACACCATGGCAGGTGTGGATTTAAAAGTATGCCCAGCTTCCTACCTTATTTGAAGATGAAATTCATTCTATGATCCGTCTTTGTAATGTTTACATTAGCTATGTTTTTAACCCATTTTGCCAGATAATGTAGCCTATATAGCCTACTTAGTGTATGTTAAAAATATAGGAGAATATGTTTCCTGTGTGTAACACAGGTCAAAATTGAGCTGACTAAAAACCTAATAATTTGTAATAATTAGATTTTCACTCAAAACACAAAAAGGATTAATATAATGTATGATCAAAGATGTTCTGCTGCATTATGAACATTAAAATAACTATAATAATTAAAGTGTGACATTTGTCAAAAGCTGTGCATGACGTCACTGAGAAGAGACGCAATAATCACAGAGAAAGCACGCGCTTTGCAGATCGTGAGTGTCAAAGCAAATTAAAAGTTTTATGATTGATGATACTGAAGCGGATGGTAGCCGATTGTGAACCCTGTAGAATCCAACACGGTTGATTAATTCTGTATTGAAATTCCCCAGATTTGGTGAGTTTATTTTTTAGAGTCTGGAACAAGCTGTGATCCTGAGATGGCGAGCCACCCAGCTAGAGAACCCTAAAAGAGACAAAAGAAGAAGAAATTTTGTGATTTGTCAATCGATCAGTGCCTTATCTACTGTCTCAAGTGGAATTTATAGTGGTATTTACCTCAGCATTGAGTATCACACAGAACTGATTGTTGCATTAAAGGCATTTGCGCTACACTATACTACACTGTAAATATAAGAGACTTTCTTATTCATTGGATTCGTCGTTTAGATTCAAAGGACAATTTATTTATTTATTTATTTTATTTTTTTTGCACACATACACACACACACTTGTTCCATGGACTGAGAACTGTTCATCTACAGTGAACTGTTGAGTTTTGTACTATTTTCAGCTAAATTGTTATTTTTCTTGAAGTAATCTGTTTGAAATTGTATTTTCTTTTGTGGGTTAAAAGTTCTAATTCATTCAAGTTAACCGAATTTAAGTCAATTTAAAACACAAATTGATATACAAAAAGAAGATTTCAAATACCAAAGTAAACAAATATATTATGAATAGATATAACTAGATCAAGTAACTACAAAGAAGCTCAAAACATATTAATAAAATAGAAAAAAAGAGACAATTTCATTGGCGTTTATATCATTTTATTATTTTATTATTATTTCAGTAAATTTTCCTGCAGAGTAAAAGAAAACCATCTTGGTGAAAGTCATTTTCCAGGTCTGTCTGGTTTTTATGTTTTACCTCATTCTTTATGCTCGCTCTCTATTTATGCTTTACCTCATTCTTGCCCTCTGTAGCAAACCTAGTGTTCTGGTCCATTACTGTGTATCCTGACATACAGATTGATACACAAAGAAAAAAAGTAGCTACACCGCCCTACATAGCGCTAATAGTTTTGTTTGAGGTTTGGCAACCGTAGGCCTATATCATTTTCTGCTTGGGCGAGAAATAGATAAGTAACAGCTAAGTGTTATGTTTCTCCTCAAATGACAAGGAAATGTATATTTATGTTATTATTAAGAAGCAAATCCCCACACTCATCCTCTCGAATGGCTCAGGTATTGCAGAGCACAGTTTATGTAAAGCGCACACTGCTAAACACCAACAAACATATTTTAAAATAACTTGGGTCTTCTCGGTTCCATTCGGTAAAAGCACATTTATTTTTACAGAGACCACTAATAACAGACCCGACTCGTGTCCGAGGCACTCGTCAAAGTTTTGGACCCGAACCTGTTCTCTGATCCAAGTGGACCCGTGAAGACCATAGTGTGAAGTAAAGGTGGGTATTTGGAAAGCAGGTACTGAAGAATTTCCTGGCAGGCTGAAAAAGGCCGTGCACTGGAAATGAAATCTGTGTTCTGAGAATAAAGAAAATATGGCTCAGTGGCCCGTCACCGCTCCCTGGTCTGAGATGCGATGCCTGTTTCATAGGCCATTAGCCAGTCATGGGGAGAAAGGCAGGCGGCCTCCTCCCGCTGTGTGCATTCAGAGCGATGTCATTTTCCTCCACACGCCGACGATGGCCCGCACCGCAGTACCGCGGCGACATGACCTCCATCATCCATTTTCACATGCAGAGGAGTAGTTTAACTGCCACGGCCTCGCACGGCATGCATTAGAGACGCACCAGCATACTTATGAGGGCAGAACCAGTGGCTCAGATTCACTCGAGCTCAAAGAAAACTTTTAATGATGCCAGTAAGTAAAAGGGTGGAATTCCCGGAGGGAGAGCGCATTACTTTGTGAAAATTTTGTAGGAGAGACAAAGATGCCCATGGCTAGCAATGTTGCTGTGATGTTGGTGTCGCACATTCAGTGGCATCGAGTGTGTGACAAATACAATTTATTTTGTGGAGAAGCAGCTTAAGGGAAGCTTTCACGCTGAGGTCCAAAATCACAATCTAACCCAGAGCGATGCTGACAAATGCAGTACCTGTGGCAAATAGATGTGCAGAACTCTGGAATCATGTAGTGTTATTAGAACTAGTTAACAGGGAACTACAAATATGAGTAAATATAACAGAAAATAAAGACATAACATATTTCCGACAGTCACAACTAAAGGGTATGAGTTTTTTTTTATTTTCACCTTTTTTACCTCGTTTTTTTTTTTTAAACCGGCACATTTTTTCAAAACCATATTGTGTGTGGTAGTTTCAAATGTTATAAAAAAAAAGGGAACTGTTAAGAAAAGCATTTAAAAAATCAAGACAACATGATGCATTTACATTTTTTGAACTCTACATAGCAAATTCTGTTTTGTTTTGCCAATTTCAACTTGTTCATTCACTAAATGCCAAACGTCTCATTCAGCCAATACAGTTTTGCAACTTCATATTCATATATAATTTCATATTCAGGAAAATACCAATTAAAATGATCAATCACTGGCATTTTAATGTCACAAGATCATTCGTACATATAAGTTCCCTTTCGTTCAGTCACTCCGAGTAACGTCAGTGACTGACGAATGGGGGTTTCGCCTAGAAGCCTATCATCTTCGAGATCTAGAAAACGCCCAATGGCAGTGCCAATGCCATGGGCATGCGGAATTTGCATAGCGTAACTCCGCCCCACAGTGTGGGTATATAAGGAAGTACGCTGGCAACATCGCATTATGTTTACCTGCTGAGGAGCCAAGACTGAACTCCCGGCTGTTCCAGCGGTACAGCGGAAGTGGCAGAGGGACGTTACGTCTCCGTTCCCTCCTCAGGGAACGAGGGTTACATACGTAACCGAGACGTTCCCTTTCGTTCAGTCACTCCGAGTAACGTCAGTGACTGACGAATAGGCGAAACCCCCATTCGTCAGTCACTGACGTTACGTCTCCGTTCCCTCCTCAGGGAACGAGGGTTACATACGTAACCGAGACGTTTCACTATTTTGCAGCCTTGCAAAGCAAAGTTGGAAGCCCATTTTTTTCACATAAGGAAAAATGTTTTTTGGTAAATCATAATTATGACATAAAAAAAATCATAATTATCAGGTAAAAAGTGTAAATTGACATACTAAGTTATAATTATGAGATTAAAAAAAATTATTGTGATAAAAAAATAAGTTTAAATTATGACAAAAACAAATATTACGGTCAAAACTCTGACATAAAAATTTGAAATTATGATACCAGAGATAAAAATAATTATCAAAAAATTATTACAAAAAAATGCAACTTTTTTTATCTCGTAATGACTTTTTATGTCATATATACTCATAATTATGAGTATCTCATGATTTTGACTTTTTATGTGATAATGTGACAATGACTTACTTTAATGTCATAATTATGATTTAGCAAAGCATGATTTTTTCCCCTTTATGTGGCGGAAATGATCTTTCATTTCATATACAGTATGCACCTCAAAAAAAAAAAAGGAAAGAAAAGAAAAAAACACCAAAATTACCTGCAACACTTACTGCATAATTTATTCATGTTACAGTGCATGCTGGGAGCTTGCAAATAAGCAATATTGTTTAATATGAAATATTGAATAAATTTGCTCAGACAACTCTGTTGGTTACTCGAGACATTTGGGAGAATATTGCTGGTCTAACTTGTGTTTTTATAGCATGGGGATCCAAAGTAATTTACATTTTTTAAATATATATATCATATACTGAATAAAATGTAATTGCATGTTTTACAGTCTTCACTATGAATAATGCATTTCGCTTACAATTAAATATTCTAAATACTTAAACACTAAGTTTGCCTTTCACTTTTAAATGCATTGATACAATCTTTATCGCTATATCTTGAAATTTGCATAATTGGTAGATGGACTTTATGCTCTAGGCTTAATGATTCATATTAGATTTTTGTATTACTTGTTTTTAACCATCTGAAATGTGACCTTTAAAAACATGGTAATAAAAATTCTACAGCTTACTGGAGATTATACTGTTAGTACTGTTAAGACCCACATCAATAACAGCATCTTAAGCAGCAGAAACAGGATGTTTGCAATACAAACATCTTTACATGCGTTTAGAGCACATATCAACAAATCAGAGAAGCTCCAATGTGACACTTTACATGCAATAACTACTTCAATACATCATAATGTTAAAGAATGACTCTCTCAGTCTAACATTTTATTTTGGATGTATGTATATATCTCTCTTTTTTTAATTTAAGTGTCTGACAGGTCAGGGCAAGAAGGGGTTTATCAACCTGTCTATGAAATGGAGATAAAAAGCTATACATTTCATCAGCAAACGCTTATCAGGTAATTGTTACTATAAACATCAATTGATTAAATCTGAAAGACAGTTCTCCCTGGACCATCACAAAAGACTCAGATGCTATCAGATGTTGTGATCGTTGGTCCAATATGAATAGGTCTTTCAGGATGTGTATATGTATTTAAAGGAATAGTTCACCCAGAAATGTAAATTCTGTCATCGTTCACGCAATATCATGTAATTTCAAACCTGAAATACTTTCATTTTCTTATATACTTTTAAGAATTCTATTCCTTGTCAATTTCCATGCAGTCCCCATGGGGTATGAGGTTTAAAAACTTAACATAATCTTAAAAGTAGTCCATATTAAATGTTCACAATATACTGTATATATAAATCGAATATGAAAAACAAACCAAAGTTTAAGTCATTATTCAAAAGATAATCTTCCAAAATTAAATTTCTTTCATCATTTCCTCACCCTATTGTATTCCAAACTTGTGTGACTTTCTTTCTTTTTTTGTGAAAAATGTTTTGTTCTTTATTGTTCTGGACAATACTGACTTATATGGACAAAAACAGTTGAAACTTTCTTCAAAATATCTTCCTTTGTGTTTCGAGGAAGACAGAAAGTCATACTGTTTTGGAATGGCCAGAGGGTGAGTAAATGATGACAGAATGTTCATTTTCGGTGAACTAATCCTTTAAGGGCCACATTGAATGCTTGTCGCAAATGGATGAACAGACGCCAATGATGAGCCAGCAAAAATTGTCCTGGCATCACAATGGCCTATGCAGCATAACTTACCCCCATCATCCAGTATCTCATTAAAATGTGCTTATTGCATGAAGCTGAAATGATCCATTAATATGAGGGAAAGACTTCAAAGTAAATTGCAGTTTTGTGGCTTTTTGTAACACTTACAGCAAAACCACTGCAGTTCATGTCCTCTCCTGGCAGCAGAACCCTGCATTTCATCCGTTCATCACTATTCCGGCATGTTTGCAGCAGCTTAGGTGACCTTTAATTAACTGTGACTTTCAACATTGTAACAATTATGCCTTGCGCACGCCTGACTGGCTTCCATTTACTACAGAGAAGCTTTGTTATGACTGTTTATAATTGAGAATGTGGAGGCTGTTGAGATATCGTGGTTATCATTAACTGGGAGAGTGCATGTACGAGGAGTATGTAATTGCCGAAGGTTGGCTTGCTCTGTATGGTGTGCTTGAGCATCCATGCTGTTATGATTGTGCCATTTCATGTATTTTTTGACTGTTGTGTGTGAAAGACAAGAGATTGTTCTGTGGAGGAATGTGTTTCTGTGTGAGAAAGAGACAAAGGCCCAGATTTACTAAACAAGGCAAATTAGAATGAGAGCGAAATTCCAAAAAAAGCACAGATGGGAGTGGAAAGTTCTGGGACTTCCTCCTGTCCCAGCTTACTATGCAGAGGCAAGCTGCCTCAACCAATGGCGTGAGTTTGGGGCTAGGCTGTCTGTTGGCTAAAAGTTGGCTAAATACATTCAATTAAATTTAAACATTCAATTAAATTTCTATTTTTTATTATTTAAAAATGTAAAAAAAAAAAAAAAAAAAGTAAGAGCTGGATCCAAACTGGAGTTGGCATCCCGAGACAAAAAGCAAATGGAAATTAATTAGCGTAGCTGCTGTTCATAACATTAAGCAAAGATAATCATGTGCATTTGATCTGATATAACTGGAGTACAAGGTTATGAGGTGCATTGTGTGAATGGGAAGGCTATTCCAGAGTTTAAGTGCCAAATGTGAAAACGCCCTACTTTAGTGGACTTATATATCCCAGGTACAACCAAAAGTCCAGAGTTTTGTGACCCTAAAGAGCGTGATGGATTGTAGGGCGACAGAAGTTCGGTTAAATACACAAGAACATTTATGGCCTTATAGGTCATTAGCAATACTTTGTAACCAATACAGAACTTTATAGGAAACCAGTGTAGAGATGATAAAATTGGTGTTATATGATCATATTTTCTTGACCTGGTAAGAACTCTAGCAGCTGCATTTTGGACTAATTGAAGCTTGTTTATTGAGGATGCAGGACAACCAGCTAGTAATGCATTACAGTAATCTAGTCTAGAGGTCATGAATGCATGAACTAACTTTTCTGCATCAGAGACAGATAACATGTTCCGTAGCTTAGCAATGTTTCTGAGGTGAAAGAAGGCTGTTTTTGTAACATATGAAATATGATTTTCGAAAGACAAGTTGCTGTCAAATATAACACCCAGGTCTTTTACTATAAAGGATGAAGTAACAGTACATCCTTCTAAATGCAAATTGTATTCTAAGAAATTCTGTGTACAGGTTTTTGGTCCAATAAGTAATACCTCTCTCTTATCTGAATTTAACAGTAGAAAATTACAGGTCATCCAAAATTGTATATCTTTAACAAACTCTGCCAACTTGGATACTTTAGAGATTCCATCTGGTTATGATGAAATATATAACTGAGTATCATCGGCATAACAGTGGAAACTAATTCCATGTTTTATTATAATATTACCAAGTGCAGCACTCCATAATTTACTGATGTTATCTTAGATTTTTCCTTGATTAAATAGACAAAATGGCAAACCACCTTAATGCCTGTCCCTGATCAAGTACACTAAGATCAAGTAAAACTAGCACTGAGATACAGCCTTGGTCAGAAGCTAGAAGCAAGTAATTTGTAATTTTAACAAGCACAGTTTCTGTGCTATTATGATTTTTCTTTTTTTCAGGAAGGAGCACAATTGTATATATAGTATATTATATTAGACCTAAATGGAAGATTTGAAATGGGTCTGTAATTTGCTAATTCATGTGGATCTAGTTGTGGTTTCTTTACAAGAGGCTTAATAACTGCCATCCTGAACGGTCTTGGGACATGACCTAGAGATAAAGACGAGCTAATAATATTGAGAAGCTCTTCTGCCACAGTAACATCTCTTTTAGTAGTTTAGTAGGTACTGGATCTAATAAACATGTTGTTGGTTTAGATGCAATGGTAAATTTAACTCTTCCTGTCCTATAGTTGTAAAGCTCTGCAATTGTTCTTGAGGGGCGATAATTAAGGCTGAATCATAAAACGCTGTCAAAGGTTGTACATTTACAATTGTATTTCTAATGCGTTTGATTTTTTCAGAGAAGAAATTCATAAAGTCATTACTACTAAACTGTAAATGATTATTTAGTTCAGGTGATGCCAGTTTATTTGTTAAACTAGCTGTACTAAACAAGAACCTTGAATTGTTTTGGTTACTTTCTATGAATTTGCAGAGGTGCCCTGGCTGCTTTTAGAGCCTTTTTATAACCAGACTTGCTGTCTTTCCACGCGATTCTAAAGACCTCTTAATTAGTTTGTTTCTATTTACGTTCTAGATTACGAGTTTCTCTCTTAATAGCCTGAGTGATACTGTTGTACCATGGTGCAGTACTTTTCTCTCTAACCTTTTTTAATCTGATCGGTGCAACCGTTTCTAATGTACTAGAGAAAATGGTGCTCATACTGCTAGTCATTTCCTCAGGTTCATTTGTGTGTTTGGGTACACTGAGCAGCTGAGACAGATCAAGCAGGTTATTTGTGAATTTATCTATAGTGTTTGGGAGAATCGTTCTACCTGGTCGATAACGCGGCGCGATATGGCAAACATCAGCAGTACGCAGTATGCACGTTACAAGGTAGTGATCAGTGACATCATCACTTTGCGGTATGATATCTATATCAGTAGGATTGGTTCCATGCGATATAATTAAATCTAGTGTATGATTAAAACGATGAGTGGGTCTAGTGACGTTTTGCTTGACCCCAAAGGAGTTGAATAAATCTGTAAACGCAACCCCTAACGCATCATTTGTATTATCTACGTGGATGTTAAAATCTCTGACAATCAATGCTTTATTGACGTTGACCAATAGGTCTGTAACTGTTCTAATTTTATTGCACAGGCCAATTTTATCACACAGAATCTCAAAAGTTGGATTAGTGGTTCTGAAATGCCTGAGCCAAAGTCTGTCACCAAAAGAATTTGGTATAATTACCTTCCAGAGCACACACTTGTGTTCCAAAGCATCCAAACGGCTTCCCCCGATTGCAGCATCATCTATTTTCATTACAGATATTTTGCACCAATTTCCTAGGAAGTGACTATTTTGCTCTCTTGAACACATGGAATGGGAACGCTGCTTTATTCGCAAATGTTTTATGCAATATTCCAATTTTGCGCATTAGTTAAATTTGCAACTTTGGATGGAGACAGCTAATGTTATAACCGTATACTGCATTTCAATATCAAAATCTGCTTTTTACCCTAAAATGTGCTGATAACCATCATAATAATGCAGGTGGTACAATAAAAAGCCACATGATGAATCAAAGTGGCCTGACCATAAAACATACTCATTTATACTCGTATATAGACGTGCACAGAACCATGAGGGTAACACACACAAGTCATGACGTTACAAAATATTGCAATAAACAAGAAATAAACAACAGAAAATTTAACATGAAATAATCAAAATGTTATGGTTACTAATAACAAAAATAAGAAGAAACACAACTACTTATACAAAATATAATCATATGTGATGTGTCACATAGCTGGGGATTTCTATAGGAACATCATTTTGCTGTTTTCCACCATAAAAGATAAAGTAATTCATAGTTTTTACCTTCAAAAAACATACATTTTTACAGTATTTTACAGTAAAATTACATGCAATGAAACGTTAAATCATTTACAGTTTTTTACTGTATATGGTAAAATGAATGTTTTTCAACTCAAAAGTACTGCAATAATACAATCTGTTGCATTTTTTCAGTGTTTTTTTTTCTGCAAGAATAATTACAAAAATGTTTGTGTTACAAACTTGTATTTGTGGCCTCTGCTTGAAAAATGTACTTGTGCAATATTTCTTTAAAAGAAATATCACTTGCTTTAGATCCAATGCGATGGCATTCATGTATTTTTTTTTACTGTTGCTCAAATATATAAACACTTTTTTAAGCCACTGTATATTACATTTTTGTAAAAAAAAAAAAAAAAGAAAAAAAGATGGACATTTACAGGCAGATTCCACCTAAAAATAGAGGCACAATTTCACATCCTTCCTATTCTTTTTCAATACCAACCTCACATTCCTAACTTTCCCTTCTTTCCCTTTTCATCCATTAAAATCTTTAATCATCACCATATCTTTTTCATCTTCACAAATTTTTTATTATCTCCATAATAAAGTCTCTTAAATTCTCAACCAAACCATATCCTCAACTATTCCTATCTTTTATTATGTGCTTTATTAGTGTCTTCTATGCTGATATATTCCCGGGCCTGTAAAAATATTCTAAAATTTAGGATGTTAGAAGTTATTTTTACGTATATGCAAGACAGTACTATCAATATTATATTAATTCCCTTAGAACAGTTACTTCCACAAGGAATCATTTCTGGCTGGTTTCCCAAGAAAAAGAAAAAAAGGTCTCCTACACTTTGTTTTCTCATTCATATACTTATTTACTTTTCCCTGGATAGATTTCCACATTTATAATGTAGTGAACGAAAATGAGTGAGCAAATTTTGGGAAGTGCTGTAAATACAGTGTGCCGTAGAACATTCTGGATATGCTTTTGCAAGAAATCTCTTAATAGTTCAGAGGGGGTGCTAAAAAATATTTCAACAACTGTTATCAACAACTGTACACGCATTACGTCATGCACATGTGTATTACGTGTTCAGTCTATAGATGCATAGTGTTTCTTTACAATGTGACATTGCCAACTACTGGCCTGGCACAGCGCGTTTAGTCGCTTTTACTGATCCTTGTGAACGTGGATCATTTTGACAACGTTGTCGTCTGTATGCGAAAAAAGCAAAGGAAAAGCCTTTCAGTTTTTAGTACATTGTTGTCATGTAAACATACCCTTAGCAAAAAACACGTTGAAAATGCACTACAAACAGAATGTTTTAAAGTAGGCTTTTATTAAGCAAATAAAGGAGTGAAACATTACTCACCCTTTGCTTTAACCCTCTGGGCCCTGGAGGTGTTTTGACATGCCCTGACATTTGTGCTTATTTCTGTTCATTTTCATGCATGGCTGATTACATTGTATTTAGCACAAACTCTGCTACAATATTATGTGAGCAGAATGTATGTAAAAGTTTGTATTTTTGAGAAAATTACGTTTATGCATGGTTAGTGAAAAAATATGTATTTTAAGTCACTGAAATAAGACCATAAAACAGACGTCTGTTGGGCTTCATCACATGACAACGTCTTACACAAATGAGATTGGGGGAGACATTAGTAAGTTTGATTGGATTTACAAAAAAATAACCATTCAAACTTAAAATGTCTTTCTTTTCCTGAATAAAAAAATAAATACTAAAAAAATCTTTTGAGTGCTAGTTTTGTAGTATTATAATTTAGTCTAAGTAATTATGAAGATCTGTAAGTTAATAAAAAATGCTTTTATTGCAGAAGATCTGCTATCGGTACACCACTAACTAACAGAAAAGTTACATTTTTGTTGCTGTAGGCATTATAATATTGAAAAAAAAATGTCTTTTTAAATTTACTGTAGGTAAACAAATTAACAGAAAATTTCTGTTTTTTAATTACTGGACAAAGTCTGGGTAATGAGCTGCAAGTATATTTTCAGTTATTTTATGGAATTGTTTAACATTTGCAGTTTTTATACCATTAAATAACAGAAAGTGTCCTATTTTTTTTATTTTTATTATATGTAGGCTATACCATTAAAACACAGAAAATGTCCTGTATTTTTACTGTCTCAAACACTGTCAATTAACAAAAAACAACAATTTACCAGAAAATTTCTGTTTTTTTAATTACGGGACAAAATCCGGGTAATGAGCTGCCAGTACTTTTCTCGTTATTTTACGGATTTAGTGCACAATGGATTTAGTGCACAATGCAGGAAATAGGGGTTGATTTCGGGACACAGCTTTCTAAATTGGGATTTTCACATTGATGTGGGACCAAAAAATGTGTAGGCCTACTTGCGCACTTTGGACTCTGTATTTTATTGTGAATATCTCATTTGTAAATCCAAATGAGTTCAAAAGTAGGATCCATCTGGTTCAAGCTATTTCACAGATAGTGTTTCCATCAAAGCAGAAAAAAGTATTTTACAATTTTTTGTTTGTCTGCCCAGGGCAGTGTCCCAGCTGAGGGCTTGCCCGATCCTGCAGAGTGTATGTGTGCTTGTGCCTCATCTCATCAGTCCTAATGCCGTCCAAACCGTCTGCTTCTCATCAAATCCGGCAGAGCTGCCATCTTCAATTCAAGCTTAGCGCCTCAGCGTGTCTCTCTGGCTCTTATGGGCTCAAGTCTCCTCTCTGTACTGGCAGAGTATGAAAACACTCACTACAATTCAGGAGGTCTCACTTAATCTTGGCATAGTAGTAACACCTGGTTTGAATGAAGAAAATTTAGACAGCTCAGAGAACTCACACGTTTTCTGCTTGATGAAAACCAATTCCAGTATCATCTGATGCATATGTGATAGTTTTGAGCAGAGATATTCAAATATCAAAACTCTGGGACAATGTAAAAATATTCAATGTGAATTGCATGCAATTCTTACAAATTAACTCATGGGTTCTGTTCATGGTCTCAGATTTTTTACAATACATTTTTGTTGGGGTCAAATGTCATTAGAATGCATACCAAAAGATAAGGGCAACTTTAATAATATCTGCCTGCTAGTACAGAAAACACTTTAGAGATACAAAGACGGTGCACTCATATTACTTATGAATGGGAAAAAGTGCAACAGTTGAATAAGTCCCGCCTTCTATATAAAAGAGCTGCTGTTAGAAACTGTTAGGATGCTATCGAAACAGTCAGTGTTCAGAGATGCATGCTTAGGACTGCACACGGACATTAGCTAGTCTCGCCTGAAAAAATAAGCTTTTTTTAATGCTATTTAAGCAATAAACAGCATTTATGGGACAGTTCATGTCACATTTTGTTGCTGATTTTAAATATGTTATTTAAATGTGTGTTCAACAAGCAGTTTTTGAGATTTCAGGATTCCCCCATTCAAATAGATAGGACTTGGTCTTGGATGCCCGATATAGCTGCCAGAGGCATTGGAAATATGGCCGCAGAGGTAACAGACTTTCCTTGAAGGGGGACTTTGTAGTACAGCTAGAACAGTTACAGTCAAACCAAAAATTATTCAGACACCAGATATATTTTACTAGTGGGTGCAGGACACTATAGTTCATTTATGTAAGTGAGGATAGTAAAATAAAGTAAACGGTGACATATTATACCCAAAAATTCTTCATACAGTGGACTACCAGTAAAATTGATACAAATTTGGGACCAAAATTATTCAGACACTTTGACCTGACCATGTTTTGGTCACCTGAAAGTGTTTTTTCTTTAATTGCTAATGCGACCTTTTACACCACAGACTGAACAAAATGAAGCATTGCTTGGTAATTGGTTGACCAAAATTGGTATTATCTAATTGTGTACTTAAATTTAACAGCTGACAGCTGATTGGTTGATTGTAATCCATTACATAAATTTCTTTCAAAGTTATCTGACATTATCAAGATGAATTTGTTCTGACACAGTTTAACTCTGAGTTCTTGTCATATTTTATTAACATTTACTCAACTATAGTGAATAAACTGTGATAATGTGAGAAAATGTTGAAGGTGTCTGAATAAATTTTGGTTTGACTGTAGAACAATGTGAAAGGATAATAGGTTGATTTCAAAATTACTATATTTTTTCAAGTTCATCATCAGGGTCTCTGGGAGTCAATCTCAAAAGAGCATGATGGTTAATGGAGTACATAAACGCTTACAGTATGGTAATTTCTCAGTGGTGCTCTCAAATAATAAGTAGATTTAGAAGTGGTAAAACTTTGAAAACAAAAGTATATTTTGTATTAAATGAAACAGTTTGAGATTTAAATATGCAGCCTGTCAGTACACCAATCAGTGAAGACAGAATTTGCGTATGCTAATCAAGGATGTTAACACTAGGGCCTAATTCAGAGTGTGAGGGCATCACCAAATGATTTAAGAATCAACCTTAAAATATATACTGTATATATATCGATAGAATATATATATATATAATGAGGAAACTAATTATGATTATTAAAGAAGAATAGCTACACCTACCTTATTTCTCTACCAATTAAATGTAATTTAAATATAATTTTACATCCCATTTGCACTGCAAGAAAGATTCACAGGACAACAACACTATAACAATCCTAACAATTATAATCAACGCTGCATTATAATCAACACCATAATCTGCAGTGTAGACGTCTTTGATTATTTCACAGCATGTTATGGGTCATTGAAACTTTTAAAGGGTTAGTTCACTCAAAAATGAAAATTATGTCATTATTATGTCATTCTAAGTCTGTATACAGTTATTTTTTTTCTAAGTAGTTTCTCACACAAAGCTATTGTATAACTTCAGAAAACCTGGACTATAATGTATGGATAACTTTATTGGACCAGATAAATAACAGTATACTGGTTTGGAACTACATGATAGAATTTGAATTTTGAGGTGAAAGTAAGGGGCCAATAAGAAGAGCTCCTAGTGTTTTGTGGATGAACAACTCAGAGTTCTGTCAGGACCACTATCGTTAAAGATGATTGACTATTAGCATACAGTTTGGATTGGCGGTCTGGTTCTGTTCTGGGCAAGAACTCCCTGCGCATCCATGCAGCCTAGCATGGATAAGAGCAGGGAGAGCAGCAATAACCCCCCTTAGGGTAAACAGAACAGAACCAACATAATGTATTGCAGATATTATTAATGTCGATATTTAAATGTACAAAATAATCAGGAATTTAGTCTGATTCCAGGGGAATCAGAATACCAAATCCTGACTGGAAGAGAGGAGGAGCTGGGGATGGAGGAGGGTAAATAAGCTCTGGAGAAACGCGCTAGCTGCTGATAGTACTGAAGGAGCTTATATATGTATGCTGTGATAGACATCGTATTCAGGCGTTATGCAGGAACTGCGCAAAGCGACGGACCTCACCCTCCGGGCGACAAAAGTCACTGCGCGCTCCCTGGGTCGGGCGATGTCCACTCTGGTGGTCCAGGAGCGCCACCTGTGGCTGAACCTGGCAGACATGCGCGAGTCCGACAAGGTTCGGTTCTTCGACACCCCTGTCAGGCCGGCCTCTACGGCGACGCCATCGAGAGCTTCGCCCAGCAGTTCTCGGTGGCCCAGAAGCAGACCTGCTCGTCGCTGAGGGCGTGCCGACGCAAGGGTGCCGCCCAACCCGCTCAGGGTCCGGTAAACGGAAGGGTAAGCGGCCCTGAGACGGGCAGCTCAGGGACGGATGGGTCTGCTCGGAGGGAGATGGTGTCCGCACCCCTCCCCCCCCGGTCCTCCCCACCGGGGGGCCAACATCACTCTGCCGCTGGCTCTTCGGAGTGCAGCGTTACCCACATTTTCAATAAAACAGCAGTTTCCATTGTCCCTGGGCCCCAAGAGGGCCAAGCCGGCTGTGTGCGACACCCCCGGGCCTTGCCACTCCTGGCTCCCCCTCTTTTCGCCAGGGGGCGGTGTGAGGCTAGAGGACGCCCCCGGGCCTTCTCTCCCACACACTGCCCCACCCTGGAACGGTCAGACAACACTCCGGGTCGCCTCCGGGCCGTCCGGGTCGGGTCTGAGCGTTCCACCTCGCTACCCCACCCCAGGTACATCTGTGGTGCCGTTGGTCCCGCTTGCATGGTCTCTGGGGGCCTGGCTAGCGCTCCCCAGGCCGTCTCGCTGGCTCATCCGTACTATCAGACTCGGCTACGCGATTCAGTTCGCGTACCGGCCCCCCAAGTACAGGGGCATCCTCTTCACCTCTGTGCGGAGCAGCGATGCCCACGTCTTGCGGTCAGAGATCGATGTCCTACTGCCGAAGGACGCGGTCGAGCCGGTTCCTCCAGCCGATATGAGGTCGGGGTTCTACAGCCCCTACTTCATTGTACCCAAGAAAGGGGGTGGGTTACGACCAATCTTGGACCTGCGTGTCCTGAATCGGGCCCTGCACAAGCTTCCGTTCAGGATGTTAACGCAGAAACGCATTTTCGAATGCATCCGTCCACGAGATTTGTTTGCAGCGATCGACCTGAAGGACGCGTACTCTCATGTCTCTATCCTTCCTCGACACAGACCGTTCCTACGCTTTGCGTTCGAGGGGAGGGCATATCAGTACAAAGTCTTGCCCTTCGGGTTGTCCCTGTCGCCTCACGTCTTCACGAAAGTCGCAGAGGCAGCCATTGTTCCGCTCAGAGAACGCGGCGTTCGCATCCTCAACTATCTCGACAACTGGCTCATACTTGCCCAGTCTCGGGAGCAGTTGTGCGAACACAGGGACCTGGTGCTCCATCACCTCAGCCTGTTGGGCCTTCGGGTCAACCGAGAGAAGAGCAAACTCTGTCCCACACAGAGGATCTCTTATCTCGGCATGGAGCTGAACTCGGTCAACCAGACTGCGCGCCTCACAGAGGAGCGAGTCCGGTCAGTGTTGAACTGCTTGAATACATTCAAAGGCAGGATAGCGGTCCCACTGAAATATTTTCAGAGGCACCTGGGGCATATGGCATCTGCAGCCGCGGTAACGCCGCTCGGATTGCTTCATATGAGACCGCTTCAGCGCTGGCTTCATGGCCGGGTCCCGAGATGGGCGTGGCAGAGCGGCAAGTACCAGGTCCCAGTTACTCCGTACTGTCGCCAAACCTTCAGCCCGTGGTCAGACCCTTCGTTTCTACGGGCGGGAGTGCCCTTAGAACAAGTGTCCAGGCATGCTGTGGTCTTCACGGATGCCTCATCCACCGGCTGGGGGGCCACGTACAACGGGCATGCAGTCTCGGGTCTGTGGACGGGGCCCCAGCTGCATTGGCATATCAATTGCCTGGAGTTCCTAGCAGTACGTCTTGCCCTAAGCCGCCTCAAAAGGCCGCTTCAGAGCAAGCACGTACTGGTCCGTATGGACAGCACTGCTGCCGTTGCGTACATCAACCGCCAGGGTGGTCTACGCTCCCGTCGCATGATGCAACTCGCCCGTCATCTCCTCCTGTGGAGTCAGAAGCATCTGAGGTCGCTTCGGGCCATTCACATCCCTGGTGCGCTGAACCTCTGGAAACTCCATGTCTGGTCCCTGGACGGGACGCGGAGGTTCTAGGTGGCCTGCCACAAGCAGTGGCAGACACCATTGCTTCTGCTAGAGCCCCCTCTACGAGGCGCCTCTATGCCCTGAAGTGGAACCTGTTTGTTGAGTGGTGCTCTTCCCGCCGGGAAGACCCCCGAAGGTGTTCGGTTAGTGTCGTGCTTTCTTTCCTGCAAGATGGGCTGGAGTGAAGGCTGTCTCCCTCCACCCTAAAAGTGTACGTCGCAGCAATAGCGGCATATCACGACGCAATTGAAGGTAAGTCCTTAGGGAAGCACGACCTAATCATCAGGTTCCTCAGAGGTGCGAGGAGGCTAAATCCTCCTCGTCCACACTCGATACCCTCTTGGGATTTAACTCTGGTGCTCAGAGCACTTCAGAGCCCTCCATTTGAGCCTTTGCAGTCTGTAGAGTTAAAAATTCTGTCCATAAAGACAGTACTCCTGACTGCATTGGCCTCCATCAAGAGGGTAGGGGACCTGCACGCACTTTTGGTCAACAAATCATGCCTAGAGTTCGGGCCGGCCAACTCTCACGTCGTCCTGAGACTCAGATACGTGCCCAAGGTTCCCACCACTCCCTTTCGGGACCAGGTGGTGAACCTGCAAGCGCTGCCCTCGGAGGAGTCAGACCCAGCCCTGGCTTTGTTATGTCCCGTCCGCGCTCTTCACGCTTACGTTGACTGGACTCAAAGCTTTAGGACCTCGGAGCAGCTCTTCGTCTGTTACGGAGGCCAGCAGAAGGGAAAGGCTGTCTCCAAGCAGAGGTTAGCCCACTGGATAGTGGATGCTATCGCCTTAGCGTACCAATCGCAAGACGTGCCTTGCCCGTTCGGGTTGCGAGCACACTCAACCAGGAGTGTGGCTTCCTCCTAGGTGCTGGCTCAAGGCGCCTCGCTGACAGATATATGTAGAGCTGCGGGCTGGGCGACACCTAACACGTTCGCTAGATTTATAGCCTCCGTGTAGAGCCGGTTTCTTCCCGTGTACTCGCCCCCAGTGGCCGGTAGGCGCGAAGTGCCCGTTCGTGTGTCGGCTTGCAACGCTACTCCCGCCCGCTGGGCCGGATACGTGCGTCTATTGTCTCCAGTTGTGTTCCCCAGAAATGGCTAACCCTGTCGAGTTCCTCTGTCACCCCTGTGGTGTCAGACGTTGCGGCCGTCTGACGCCAGGTCTGCACCCGTATGCTTGTGGAACGTGTGTGTAGGCTGGGTTCCATATGTAGCGGTCCCTACGGCAACCCTATATGTGTATTCACCACGGGACCCGCTACCCTACTCGGCTAGCCCCGTGTCTTTCCCTTGACAGAGCTCGCTCTGTCGTCTCTGGTGGTGTTCTTTCCCCCCTGGGACCAGGTTGGATCCACCCCAGAGACTGCCATATGTTGCACTACCCTGCTAGGTTAGTCCTTATGAGTATTCCACCTCTCCTCCCCTGGAGGACGTCCATCTCCCTGAGACAGGCACGCTTTCCCAGCGTTATCCAATAGTCACACTGAGTGGGTCTTGCAGAAACAGCAGTGACGGACCTTCCCTGCTTGGAGCCCTGACTCCTGCTCCAACCTAGGAGTACTCCAGCGAGCTCAAGCAGGGTGCTGGAAGCACCAGCCTCGCTGGCATGTTGGTAGGGATCCCCAATTCGTCGGTCAGTTCCGATGTACATCGAACGTGAACGACTGAAAGGGAATGTCTCAGTTACGTATGTAACCCTCGTTCCCTGAAGGAGGGAACGGAGACGTACGTCCCGTCGCCAGGTGCTGTGCTCCCGCTGAAGGGCCGAGTCACTTTTTCGGCTCCTCAGTTGGAAAAGCGAGGATGCGGTATTCCACTTCCGTATTTATACCCGCGCTGCGAGGCGGTGCGTGGTCCGCATGCCAACGTTATTGGCTCATTTTTATACACTCGAAGTAGATTGGTCTCTGAAAATGATCCCCAATTCGTCGGTCAGTTCCGACGTACGTCTCCGTTCCCTCCTTCAGGGAACGAGGGTTACATACGTAACCGAGACGGTTACCAACATTCTTCAAAACATCTTAATGTTTCACAGTCAAAAGAAAGTCATACAAGTTTGGAGAGACATGGTTAAACTCTGCTTAAAAAAAAAAAAAAAAAAAAAAAACTTGATTAAACTCTGCTAACATCACAGTTTTATTCTTTTTTAAACTGGTCTTAACTTTGTCAGGTATTAATTGATTAAATAATCCGATTCTTATAATCTCTACCACTCTCTGTAGATCTGCCATTACAATTATGAAGCCCAACTGATATTTTAGTCTCCAAAGCCTCTTCCCCATATTTAATCATCCTCTTCACTCTATTCATCTGCTAATGCATTAGTTATCTTGGTGGGTCAGATTTGTAATTATTTTCAAATTAGCTCAAGATAAACAATTAACTGCTGCTGTGGCCTGATATAGTCGCTAAACTGCACTGGAGGTTTTATCGTTTTGGTCACGGTTCGAGGACAGCGGTGTCTGGCCATGAAGGCCTCCTTTTGTGACTGAAGCCATTTGTCATTCAATATGACTCCATTCTATTCGGAACACAGCAGGCTAGAAATTGGTGTAACAATGAGGCCTGAATCGCCAACCTACAAGAATACCCAGCAGACTCTTGAACTTACAAGTTTGTATTCAAATATTGCAATGCCTTTTTATTACAAATCCCAAATAACACAGACTACTTGCTCATCTAAAATACAATTATATAAGGACCGACTTTTGTGAAAGGATGACCGGCTCTGTACAATCATGGAGTGGCTTAAAAAATGTATTTATTTAAATAATCAAGGACAATAGGGGGACTCACTGAGGACTGTGGACGTTTAGTTTTTCAATTCACTATAGAAAGACAAAGCATGTCCTGGAGTAGAGAGGTGTTGTAAATTATGGTCACACTTTCGTTTTGGGTCCAATTCTCACTATTAACTAACTATTAACTACGCCGTTTGCCTCATTAAATTGCCAATTACTGCTTATTGATAGTATTAATTATTAATTATTATTATTTTCCAAAGTAATGAGAATGAGATTTTGTTTTTGCTTTATGATAATGAAAACGTGTGATTAATTAGCATGAAAATAATTTTTTTTGTCCTAAAAACTAACTTTTTATTAACTTCATTTGTTTGTTTGTTTATTGTGAGGTGAAATATGACCTGGACGACATTCACCCTTGTATAAGATGAAAAGGCTCTAAATCATGTTCAATTCATATTCGTTTCAAGTCATTCTGGTAGAAATAACAATGTTGCAAAAAGAAGTGATGCATCAAAATAGCTGTAACCAAATGCAAATAATATGCTCTATCCTTCTAGCATGTTTCACCTCTCAAGAGACTAAATAAATCTGAACTCAGATCACCTTACTCCCCTAATAGTCCCTGTTTTATAGTTAACCCCTCTCATTTCCCTCCATTTGTAGTGTTACTTTGCTACCAGCCTCTTAGCTAATTTGGAACAGGTCTTGTTCTTTCCGGCCCACTCGAAACCACGCAGAGAGATGTTGAATGTGTCCTTTTTTCATGTAGAAATCCACCATCCTGATAATTGACTCAACAAATGCACTCATCTGAAGCCAGAAGGGTAAATTGCCATTGATACAACCACCACATTAATACGATGTGGGAGAAAATTGCTTGAAAATTCAAAGCTAAATTTTCTGAATTTATTCAGACTTACAGTCATTGTAGACAGACACTTCAGATGAGGCATGCTTTTTAAGCAAGTGACTGTGGACAACTGGAAGTGCCATATTAATGAATAAATCACACGCACACACACACACACGCACACACAGAGAGGGAGAGAGAGAGAGAGAGAGAGTCGGGTTGAAATTCAATGCAAACGGAAACTTCAACTTGGCCATGAATTAACTGAAAGAGAAAGCAAGAAGGGCTTTCTATACCATCAAAAAATCAATCCAATTTGAAATACCAATCGGAATCTGGCTCAAAAATTTCAATCAGTCATAGAACCTATTGCACTATATGGCAGTGAAGTGTGGGGTCCTCTCCTAAATCACGAATTTGAGAAATGGGACAAAAACCCAATAGAAGCCCTGCATGCTGAATTCTGTAAGACTATCCTGAGTGTACAGAGAAACACGCGGAACAACGCATGCAGGGCAGAATTAGGTCAATACCCTCTACTAATCCACACTGAGAAACGAACCATCAAATTTTGGAAACATCTAAAAATGAGTGACCCCAACTCTTATCATTTTAAAGCCCTTAAAAACCATGAACACTGAGAAGAGTCCCCTGATTCAGCTGGTGCTGAAGCTGCAAAAACAAACTAACACGACTAACAACAGCCAGCATCAGGACACTGACACACTCATCCACAGACTCAGCCCAACCAAATTATAAAAGCACAAAAATAAAATTACCTGACTTATTGGACTGAAACAACACAAAAACAAAGTAAACTGGAATGTTATTTGGCCCTAAACAGAGACTACACAACAGCAGAATACCTGAGTACAGTGAAAGACTGTGAGTTCAGAAGAAGAATGACGAGGTACAGACTGAGCAATCACACACTGACCGTAGAGAAGGGCAGATACAGACAGAACTGGCTGCCCAGAGAGAGCCGCATCTGCCCGTACTGTACCGCTGGAGAAGTGGAGACACACACACACACACACACACACACACACACACACTGAATTCTAAATTGTTCATAGAATTCTAAATGTTTATTGATTGTTCAACTTATTACTATTATTACTATTATTATTTTTTTATTATTATTTTTTTTAATGTATGTATATGTACGTGTATGTTGATTCTCTGTAAAATTAGAAAAGCTTTGGCAATACATTGTAACAATTGTCATGCCAATAAAGCACAATTGAATTGAATTGAGAGAGAGAGAGAGAGAGAGAGAGAGAGAGAGAGAGAGAGAGAGAGAGAGAGAGAGAGAGAGAGAGAGAGAGAGAGAGAGAGAGAGATTTTAAGATTATAATTTTAATGGCACTCACAGTCTTTCATATTTCACAATTTGTTAGACATGGATGAAGCCAAGAATGACAGTGCATTACACTATACCCTAATAAATAATAATAAAAAAAAGGCTGTATGAGGCTTGTTATTTTATGTATTGCTTGATATTAAAGAAGAAGCCTGCTGATACTGGCAGGCAGTAGATGAGAGGCCAGTTATATTTGAATTATCAGTGAGAGTCCCACAGTGACAGTAATCTGAAGTAAAAAGCAGCTTATTTTTCTCACTATTTCCTGCAGCAAATAACTTCGTTAAATTGTGATTGCACTGTAAATTGCCCTGTTTTAATTAACATTTTTCTCTGCAGAAGACCTCATAGGACCTGCCATTATGCTACCAACAGATGTTCTCCAATGTTGCTGTTAAACACAAGTCGGAGGGATTTAGAGGTTGCGTTGCACACTCACAAATGAGCCAATTTAGCATTAGTATGCCTCTGAAGAGAATCATCCAACTAGATGCCCACAGCCGTGATCCATACAAATATTGATTCTTTGTTTTATTAGCTGTCTTAGCTCTAAACATAATCTTACCTCTGTGAAGTTACCCCACCCCATAAAACAAAATAATCCCCAAAACTATGCCATTCGTTTCTGCTATGTTTGTGCTGAATTGTGCTGCAAAAACAAACGTATATGTGCTGGTTTGGTGTTTGAGTTATTGAACATTATTTTTTGGTTGTGTGACATCACTCTCCACCCCATGTCGTTCAAATCGCTCCAAACCGGTGCATAAAAGGAGTTTATTTCTAAGGAGATTATTTCTAAGGAGTGCAATTAAATGATATTAGTTTTAACGGCACAAACTGGCACAAACGAATGACACCGGTTTGGAACGATTTAGACAAATTGGGGTGGAGAGTGATATAACTTTTTCTAAAGAAAGTTTTTTGTTATATTTAAGACAGGGTCGTAGTTACAGGGTTTTTTTAACGGCACAAACCAGCACAAATTGAGCTCAAATGAATGGCACCGGTTTGGAGCGATTTGTATGGAGCCGGATCAGCCTCAAAAATAATACATTTACAAAACAAAATTCATAAATGCACAGCACAATTCACATTTACAAAATCTGATTTGTAAATTCAAAACAAAATTCATAAATGCACAAGTAAAAGCATACAGTTGCAAGAAAAAGTATGTGAACCGCTTGCAGAATCTGTGAAAATGTGAATAATTTTAACTAAATAAGAGAGATCATACAAAATACATGTTATTTTTTATTTAGTACTGTCCTGAATAAGATATTTTACATAAAAGATGTTTACATATAGTCCACAAGACAAAAAAATAGCTGAATTTACTAAAATGACCCGTTTAAAAGTTTATGAACCATTGATTCTCAATACTGTGTGTTGTTACCTGGATGATCCACGGCTGTTTTTTTGTTTTGTGATGGTTGTTCTTGAGTCCACTGTTTGTACTGAGCAGTTAAACTGTCCAGTGTTCATCAGAAAAATCCTCCAGGTCCTGCACATTCTTCAGTTTTCCAGCATTTTATGCATATTTGAACCCTCTCCAGCAGCGACTGTATGATTTTGAGATCCATCTTTTCACACTGAGGACGATTGAGGGACTCAAACACAACTATTAAAAAAGGTTCAAACATTCACTGACGCTCCAGAAAGAAACACGACGCATTAAGAGCCGGGGGGTGAAAACTCTGTTTTTAATGCCTGATCAAAAGTTAATGCGAACCTGATACTACTACTAATAACAACAACAACAACAGAACACATTACATCATTGTTGTTAATAAATGAAATATCTGGACATTTAACACTTATTTAATAACATTACAGATTGATCTGAATAAACAGGGTATGTGCAAATTTGGTGTATAAGACAGCAGGCTAACCGGGTAGCTGTATTTTGTGCGAACAATATAAATCATAATGTGATCTTGTAGAAATTGTAATCAGGTGCTAGAAAAAGAGTACCCATTGAAATGTCTTTACATAAAGGACCCGATCATGGAACAATGCACAGTACAAGCGCAGCGTTGAGCTTCTTGAGTCTGTTTAGTGAGGAGCGTTTTGATTGGTGGATTAAAAGCTCACCACGATTGGCTAAACAGAACATCCTCCAAAAAAGATATTTATGAATCTTAACCTGCCAGGAAGTTCTCAAAAATACCACACACAAATGCAAAGCAGTCCATGCACGTGTGACGATTTGCAAATGCAGATTCAACGATCCATAAATACATGTAATATCTTTCTTAAATGTGTGATGGAAATTAATTCAAGAACTTGATATATACATATTTGTGTAAAGATTTTAAATTTATTCAGGTAAGATGCCTTTGTGTGAGCATTTGGGGAAATATTTATGCTTTTACTTGTGCATTTATGAATTGTGTTTTGAATTTACGAATCGGATTTTGTAAATGTGAATTGTGCTGTGCATTTATGAATTTTGTTTTGTAAATGTATTATTTTTGAGGCTGATCCAGCTCCATAGATTTGGACGGCATGGGTGGAGAGTGACGTCTCAGCTCCAAAATTATATTTGTTATTTTGGTAACACTTTATTCTGATGGTCCCTTTTGAATATTTTGTTGACTATAAGTAACTTTGCAACTACATGTCTATTAGCTCTCATTAGAGTATTGGTTGACTGTCTGCTTATTATCTGCTTTATTTTGATGGTCCCCAATAGACATTCTACTGACTTTAAGTAACTTTGCATCTACATGTCAACTTATTCTAACCCTAAAGGCCCGTTCACACCAAGAATGATAACTATAAATATAACTATAAAGATAACTATATTAGTGTTCACACCAGTGGACGATATCGTTCTGTTTATTCTAAGTGTGTGCTTGTCTGCCACGTTAAATGCTCAAGCACATTATCGTTATAGCTGTGGTGTGAACTCTGCTATACTTTAATACTGAGAACGATTTTTAGAACTATATGTTTATCATTATCATTATAGTTATCGTTCTTGGGGTGAACGGGCCTTAACCCTACCAGTCTACTAATACTCTACTAACACTCTAATGAGAGTTAAAGGGACCATCAAAATAAAGTAAAACCATTATTTCTAAGGAGGGGAGATAGATACAGTGTTCATTTTAATGGCACAAATCAAGCACAAATGAACAATACTGATTGTGTGCGACTTAGAGGAAATGGGGTGGAGAGGGACGTCACAGCTCCCGAATTATATTTGTTATATCTGATGAATGAAAATAGTTAATGTGTTTGTTTCAACGACACAAACCAAGCACAAATGAAAGATTAGAGTGATTTGAACGACATGGGGTGGAGAGTGATGTCACACAGCCAAAACAATTATGTTCAATAACTCAAACACCAAACCAGCGCAAACGTTCATTTTTGCAGGAAAAAAAAACAGCACAAACGTAGCACAGATGAATGCCATAGTTTTGGGAATTACTTAGTTTTATTGGGTGCCATCTTCATGGAGGTCATAATCTTCGTCATATTTTCAGGCTGATCCATAAGACGTTATTCCCCATAAAAAAATTTCACAAACTTAATAGAATTTTGTGCCTAAAAAACCTAAAGTGAACAGCTACATCCTTTAGTCTGATATAAGTGAAGGATAAGCAGCATCCTTATAAAATCAAAACACATCCTATTGCATATAGAGTGTTAGCGCTCTGCGAGTAACTTTTAACAAGCTAGTGTAGTGTCTGTATGATTTCATGAAACGTGTACCTCCTGAGAGCTTAAAGGAGCTGCTTTTTCAATATCTTTCTACTGTGAAATGTGTCTTACCACAGTTTGAATGTCATCTCGGAATATTTTTATGTGCTCTAAAGGCCATATTCCCTTAACAAAGGTCCACACAATGGAACACAGGTAGACAGAGGTGGGCAACAAGACCGCCGGAAGCTTATAGAAACCTTCTGTCGTTACACACGGTATAGTTGGTAACGCTTTAGATTACAGCCCGGAAAGTACTGTGTAAGTAAAACGAATTTACAGTGTAACTTTAGGTAATTATAGTGTAACTATAAAGTACATACGTGTAGGTATAAGGGAACAATATGTAATATCTGGGGAATAAAGGGGGAAATACCAGGAAAATTAACAAATTATTTATACTGTAAGTATTTTTTAATTAAGGGGTAATTATCAGTGTTGTTACAGGGTAAGTATGAATCTACGGGCTGTAAATTAAAGTTGTGTTTGTTACCCTCTTGTTTCATGTAGTTACAGGGTAAGTACAATAAAAACACGTACACAATCTGATATCACTCGGAAATCTTTATTTGAAAAACAACTTACCCTGTAACTACATGGAATAACAAGCACCACTTACCCTGTAACTACACAAATAATTACCCCTTAATTAAAAAATATTTACAGTATAAATAATTTGTTAATTTTCCTGGTAGTTACCCCTTTATTCCCCAAATATTACATATTGTTGCCTTATACCTACACATACATACTTTATAATTACACTATAATTACCAAAAGTTAGCTGTAAATTCGTTTTACTTACGCAGTACTTTCCGGGCTGTAATCTAAAGCGTTACCGTATAGTTTTCATAATGAACCCTACTGTGCGCAGCCATTCCACCACATTGATTCATTTCAACACCGGGTTCATTCGCATGAACCACACAAGCTCAGTTTTGCATAATCTGCTTTGTGTTTTATTATATTTTTCACGGCAGGAGATTCCTCTCCTTTGATTTCAATTAGTCGCTCATTGTTCTTCTATGATGCCTGCTTCCAGAGCTTCTGGGCTGAGAGAATCACAGTTATTCCACTCGAGCTGTACTTTCTAAGGAAATCTTTGCCCACTGTGCTCAAGTGTGCTCCGGGGGGAGGTACTTCAGGACCTGTAATGTGATGCTAACGGTGCAGGTCTGACTAAAGCCTTTGTCTCCTTCCTTACCATTGCAATGTGATGGAATGCTATCGAGCATACAAATGCCCAGCTTTAAGAAAACTTAAGATAAGGAGTGAGAAGAGCAGGGACCGAAGAAAATGGCAAGGTAAGTTTGAAGAAGAACTAATCGGTGGATTACCCAGTGTGCACGTCCCCCACCCCCCCCAAAAAAAGACTGTTCACAGAGATGGCTGTGTCTTTATTTGAATGCATTTTGAATGCAAAAAATGCTATTAAAACCAACTCTGGTTCATATGCGATGGATGAGCGATATTGGTGTGGAGGAACTTGACTGGCCTGCACAGAGTCCTGACCTCAACCCGACAGAAAACCTTTGGGATGAATTAGAGTGGCGACTACGATCCAGGCCTTCTCATCCAAAATCAGTGCCTTACCTCACAAATGCGCTTCTAGAAGAATGGTAAAAAATTCCCAGAAACACACTCCTAAACCTTGTGGAAAGCCTTCCCAGAAGAGTTGAAGCTGTTATAGCTGCAAAGGGTGGGCCAACTCCATATTAAACCCTACGGATTAAGAATGTCATTAAAGTTCCCTTTCAGTCAGTACACTACGAGTTACGTCAGTTACTGACGAAATGGGGGTTTCGCTTAGAAGCCAATCGCCTTTGAGCTCTACAAAACGAGCCAATGGCATGAAGATGCCATGGGTCTGCTGAATTTGCATAACGCAACCCCGCCCCACCGCGTGGGTATAAAGGGCGTTGCGTGGAAATCTCGCATTATGTTTCTGCTTCAGAGCCGAGTGTTACTGCCTGAGCGTTTTCTCTCTTCAAGACGAGTGTCTCTCCAGAGTGTTGGTTTTACGGCGCGTTCTAGCGAGTTCCGCATTCCTGTCTGATCTGTGCAGTGATCTAGCACAGCGTGTGTGTTCTCCCTAGGCGCTTCAGCATTTCTGCAGAGCAAAGACTCCTCTCTAAAAGAGCTGCACGCGGCACATCTTTTTCAAGATGTCTAGCCCGTGCTCCGTTTCTGGGTGCGGTCGGCTGGTTCCTCCGTTTGACGGGCATGATCGCTGTTTGGCGTGCTTGGGCCTCGTGCACGCCGAGCGCGCGTTCATGGATGAGTCATGTTCCCACTGCGGGAACATGGCCATCGCAGTGTTGCGGTCAAGACTCCATGATCTCCGTGCTGGAGGGAGGGTCCCCTCTACCACACCCCAATCAATTCCCTCCACGAGAGGGAATACTTTGGCTGGTGGTCGGGGTGACTTGAGGGTGACGGTGTGGGCCAACCCGACGAATCCTCCTCGGGACACACCCCCTTCTAGCACACTGCAACCTGTGGTGTTGCCAAATGAGGGCGCAGGTGTTTCCCATCCTGGGCCCTGCGTTTCATTTGGCGCACCGGCGGAGGATACTATGTCGATCGCCGCATCACAAGGTGGGCTGGATTCCTCCGGAGATGACGATTCGGCTGTGTTGCCTCCTTCGGGAGTTTCAGCATTGCCCGAGTCTGATCCAGAGCTCACAGCCATGCTTTCCCGGGCGGCCGAGGCTCTTGGGCTTGTGTGGAACCCTCCGCCATGTCCCGAGCGCTCTCGGCTAGATGATTGGTATCTGGGGGCGGCCCGTGCCGAAGGCGCCCGTCAGGCCCCAGTGCCCTTCTTCCCGGAGGTGCATGAAGAGGTGTCGAAGTCGTGGAAGTCTCCCTTGACTTTTCGCGATCGTTCGGCAGCCACTTCCGCCTTCACTGGTGAAAGGGTACACTGGGGTTCCCCCTGTTGAGCGCTCTGTTGCGATGCAACTGTGTCCGCAGAGCATTGCGACATGGCGTGGTGACCCAAAGCACCCGTCCAAGGCCTGTAGGTTTACGTCTACTTTGGTGGCGAAAACCTACAGAGCTGCGGGCCAGGCCGCGTCCGCCCTGCATGCGATGGCCACCCTTCAGGTCTACAAGGCCAAGGTGCTCAGAGACATGCACGAGGGCAATGCTGACCCCACATTAATGCAGGAGCTGCGGGCGACCACCGACCTCGCTCTACGAGCGACGAAGGTGACCGCTCGCTCTCTCTCGGTCAGGTGATGTCCACTTCTGTGGTCCAGGAGCGCCACTTATGGCTCAACCTGGTTAATGTGGGAGAATCTGAGTGAACCCGTTTCCTCAATTCTCCCATTTCCCAGAATGGGCTATTCGGCGGGGCGGTCCAGGTCTTCACCCAACAGTTCTCGACCGCTCAGAAACAGACTGAGTTGATCAAACATATTCTGCCCCGGCGGCCTGCTGCTGCCTCCACCCAGCCGCTGGCTCAGAAGCCTCAGTCTGCTCCCCGCCGAGGCCGCCCTCCTGCGGCTCCCGCCCCTCCCGCTCAGCCCCAGCAGCAGCCTTCACCCAGGCCGAGGCGTGGAGGACGCCGCAGGAAGGCAGCCCCGCCCGTCCCAGCCCCCCAGCCTGCTAAACGGCAGTCTAAGTGGCGGTCCTGAGACGGGCGGCTCGGAGGTGAACTCGGTTCTTTCCCAGGAGATGGTAGCAGGGCCACTCCTTCCCCTGGTGGAGGGCTGGGGGAGAATCCTTGTAAAGAAAGAACTGACATTTTCACCTCCGAGCCTCAAGAGGGCGCGGCTGGCAGTGTGCGATGCCAAGCAGCCTCACCACTCTCGGCCCCCTCTGTCGCCAGCCCCCTGGCAGATGAGAACCCCGTGGAGCGCTGGTCCTTCCCTGGTCTCCTCTGTCAGGGCGCGGAATTTGACCCCGCCCACACCTCGGGACGCTCCCACGCCTCCCATGTCTGGGCCGGTCATTCCACCTCGCTGCCCCATCGGGGGTACGCCTGTGGTTCGCATGACCCCGCTGGTTTCTGGGAGCCTGGCTAGCGCTTCCCAATCTGTCCAGCTGGCTCGCTCACACCATCAGGTTCAGCTATGCGATTCAGTTCGCACGGTCTCCTCCCCGCTTTCGGGGAGTCCGCTATACCATGGTGGGTGGCAATGCCCCTGTCATGCGTGCGGAGGTCGCCACACTACTGGTGAAGGGTGCGGTCCAGATCGTCCCTTCAGCCGAAATGGAGTCCGGCTTCTACAGCCCTTACTTCATTGTACCCAAGAAAACCGGTGGGTTACGGACAATCCTGGACCTGCGCATCTTGAACCAAACCCTTCACAGGCTTCCATTCAGGATGTTGACAGCCAAACGCATTTTCGAATGCGTTCGTCCATTGGATTGGTTTGCAGCGATCAACCTGAAGGACGCGTACTTTCATGTCTCCATTCTTCCTTGACACAGACCGTTTCTACGGTTTGCCTTCGAGGGGCAGGCATATCAGTACACGGTTCTCCCATTTGGGCTAGCCCTGTCCCCTCCCCTCTTTACGAAGGTCGTCGAGGCAGCCCTTGTGCTGCTCAGGCAACACGGGGTTCGCATCCTGAACTATCTCGACGACTGGCTGATTCTAAGCCACTCTCGGGATCAGGTTTGCGAACACAGGGACCTGGTGCTTCAGCACCTCGCCCGTCTGGGCCTTCGGGTCAACTGGGAAAAGAGCAAACTCTCCCCAGTGCAGAGGATCTCTTTTCTCGGTATGGAAATCGACTCGGTCGCCATGTTCGCGCAGCTTACGAGCGAGCGTGCGCAGTCACTGCTGACTTGTCTTTGCCAGTTCGAGGGCAAGAGTGCGGTTCCACTGAAATATTTTCAGAGGCTCCTGGGGCATATGGCATCTGCAGCCGCGGTAACGCAGCTCGGTTTGCTTCATATGAGACCGCTTCAGCACTGGCTTCGCGATCGAGTCCCGAGATGGGCATGGCAACACGGCACGCTCCGGGTCCCAGTGACTCCAGCCTGCGGTCAGACCTTCACCCCGTGGGCGAACCTCAGTTTTCTACGGGCAGGTGTTCCCCTAGAACGAGTTTCCAGGCATGTTGTTGTATCAACAGATGCCTCTGCCACGGGCTGGGGTGCCATGTGCAATGGACATGCTGCTGCGGGGTCCTGAAGAGGACCCCACCGCCTATGGCATGTCAATTGCCTCGAGTTGCTGGCCGTATGTCTTGCCCTGCACCGCTTCCGAGCCCTGCTCAAGGACAAGCACGTACTGGTCCGTTCAGACAGCACGACAGTAGCGTACATCAACCGACAAGGTGGTCTACGCTCCCGCCGGATGTCACAACTCGCCCGCCATCTCCTCCTATGGAGTCAGAAGCATCTGAGGTCGCTTCGTGCCGTTCACATCCCGGGAGAACTGAATCGTGCAGCCGACGAGCTGTCACGGTTTCAGCCGCTTCCGGGGGAATGGTGACTCCATCCCCAGACGGTTCAGCTGATTTGGGAACAGTTCGGCGACGCACAGATAGATCTGATTGCCTCCCACGACTCTTCCCATTGCCGCTGGTATTACTCCCTGACCGAGGGGACCCTCGGCACGGATGCACTAGCACACAGCTGGCCGCGGGGCCCACGCAAGTATGCGTTTCCCCCAGTGAGCCTTCTCGCACAGGTTCTGTGCAAGATCAGGGAGGACAGGGAGCAGGTCCTTTTAGTCGCCCAATATTGGCCCGGCCGGACCTGGTTCTCAGAACTCGTACTCCTTGCGACAGCCCCTCCCTGGTCGATCCCTCTGAGGAAGGACCTCCTTACTCAGAGACAGGGCACCGTATGGCACCCACGTCCCGACCTTTGGAACCTACACATGTGGGACCTGGGCGGGACGCGGTAGGTTTGAGTACCCGGCCACCTCAGGTGGCGGCTACCATCACTTCCACTAGGGCCTTGTCCACAAGAAAGGCCTATGCGTTGAAGTGGAACCTCTTCGTCACCTGGTGCTCTTCTCGCCGAGAAGACCCCACGAAATGCTCAATCGGGTCCGTGCTTTCCTTCCTCCAAGAAGGGTTGGAGCGAAGGCTGTCTCCCTCCACCCTGAAGGTCTATGTGGCCGCGATTTAGGCTCACCATGACCTGGTGGACTCAAAAACGGTAGGTCAGCACGACCTGGTCAGCAGGTTCCTTAGAGGGGCGAGGAGATTAAATCCTCCTCGCCCTCCTCAAATACCCTCTTGGGATCTTGCAGTGGTTTTATCTGCCCTGCAGAAAGCTCCCTTTGAGCCTCTGCAGTCTGTGGAGCTGAAGTTCCTTTCAATGAAAGTGGCGCTCTTGATTGCTCTGGCTTCCATCAAGAGGGTAGGGGACCTGCAGGCATTTTCAGTTGACGAAGCGTGCCTGGAATTCGGGCCGGCTAATTCTCACGTGATCCTGAGACCCCGGCCTGGATACGTGCCCAAGGTTCCCACCACTCCCTTCAGGGATCAGGTGGTGAACCTGCAAGCGCTGCCTGTGGAGGAGGCAGACCCAGCCTTGGCACTGCTCTGTCCAGTACACGCCCTTCACGCTTACGTAGACCGGACGCAGTGTTTCAGGACCTCAGACAAGCTCTTTGTCTGTTACGGAGGGCAGCAGAAAGGGAAGGCTCTCTCCAAGCAGAGGTTGTCTCACTGGATAGTGGACGCCATTGTCCTGGCATATCAGGTTCAGGGCATGCCATGCCCCCTTGGGGTTAGAGCACACTCCACTAGGAGTGTTGCTTCCTCTTGGGCTTTAGCGCATGGCGCCTCGCTGACAGACATTTGTAGAGCTGCAGGCTGGGCAACACCCAACACATTCGCAAGATTTTATAATCTCCGAGTGGAGCCTGTGTCCGCTCGTGTACTCGCCCCAAGTGGCCAGTAACTGGACAGGCTCAGGTGTCTTCGCTTGCTGCACCATTCCACTCCACGGACTGGATGCGTGCGCATTTTCTCTCAGGTGAGCTTTCCAGTAAGCCCTGAGTTCCTCCAGCAATGTTGATGTCGACACCAGAGTGCATGCCCGCTTGGTCAGCCCTCGTGTTCGGTTAGGTGCCTCCGTGTGCATGGTTCCCCCGTTGGGCAACCCCCACATGTGTATTTCCACGGTAAGTCTCTCTGAGCATGTGTCTTCCCTTGGCAAGACACCTTGCCACACCTGGGGTTGAAAAATTTTCCACCTGCGGCTGGATACCCCAGAGTGCTCCATATGCAGTCCCTACGGGGGTCATATGTGTATTCTTAAGTCCTCCCTTCGGGCAGGCATTGTGTTGCATTTCTCCACGTGGGATATGCTTCCCAGTGTACCTTGGTATCGGCGTTGAGCCTAGCCCCTCATTCGTGCTAAGACTCACGGCAGGGAGCTCTGGTCAGCGCAGGACGCTGGAAAACAGCCGTCGTGGCGAGATTGTATTGGGACCCCCATTTCGTCAGTAACTGACGTAACTCGTAGTGAACTGACTGAAAGGGAACATCTCGGTTACGTATGTAACCCTCGTTCCCTGAAGGAAGGGAACGGACCGCTACGTCCCCATACCACTTCCGCTGTACCCCTGGAACGGCCGGACGCTCATGCCTCGGCTCTTCAGCAGGTAACATAATGCGAGATTGCCACGGTGGGCGGGGTTGCGTTATGCAAATTCCGCAGACCCATGGCATCTTCATGCCATTGGCTCGTTTTGTAGAGCTCAAAGGCGATTGGCTTCTAAGCAAATCCCCCATTTCGTCAGTAACTGACGTAACGTCTCCGTTCCCTTCCTTCAGGGAACGAGGGTTACATACGTAACCGAGACGTTCATGTGCATGTAAAGGCAGACGTCCCAAAACTTTGGCAATATAGTGTATATTTTTCCTATACATATTTAGTTTTGACTTGGTGTGTGCCAAATTTGGTGTTATTACCAGGGATTTTAAGGTATGGTTGCTAGGTGATTTTGTTTTAGAACCTTCAGAACACTTTAACTCGATTTTAAAGCTTTTGTAATAGAGAATGTGAAAATTTACTCATTGTGACTCATTTTGCTAGCACGGGTCACATATGTTCACAATTCTGATATTCACTTTATTTCAATGGTCCACTTTAGACATTCTACTAATTACTGTATAAGTATCTTTGCAACTACATGTCAACTAGCAGTCATTAAGAGTATTAGTAGATTGTCTGCTTAATATCTGCTAACACTTTATTTTGATGGTCCCCCAACAGACATTCCTCTGACTATAATGGCTTGTTTCCACCGAGTGGTACGGTTTGGTACAGTTCAGTATGGTACGCAATTTTTGCCTTTTCCATTGTCAGAAGTTGTGAATGGTACCCTAATTCCGAACCGTACTGTAAGGGTGGGTCGCCTACAGTGGTTCAGGCTGCAGGGTTGCCGAAAGACTAAAGAAACGTTATCAGCAAGATTGTAGAAAACTGTACATTTCTCGTCTTTACCACCCACTGCAACTTATACCAACGACGGAAATAAGCGCAGCTACAATAGCAAAATATATGGGAGAGCATTGCTAGAATGTGACTATATTGTATTGCAATAGGTAGCACTTCAATGTCAATACCAAATCAAAACTAGTTAGCATTTCTATTTGTAATAGAATGGATTTAATGACAATTTCTGGTTATGGTTACACTTAAAATAGTTACAAAATAGATGTATGAGATGATAAAAACTTATACCATTAATCGTACCCAGCATGAATGTTACCTGAGGGATAGAAAGGGAGAGAGAGAGGGAGAGAGAGAGAAAGAGAGAGAGAGAGGGAGAGAGAGAGAAAGAGACAAAGAGAAGAAGAGAGCAAAGAAGAGAAGAGCCAAAGAGAAGGCCCCCAAAAAGAGAGAGAACCAGAGAATCAAGAAAGCCAGAGAATTAAAAAAAGAGACAGAGCAACAGTTAGATCTTCTTTTTATCTGTTCCTTGACCATGTGACTGAAACCCTAATGTGAGACATTCAAACTGACCAATCAGACCAAACTTCCCCCACTGTACTAAAGGTGTGACACATTTTGGCCTACAGGCCTTCAGCATCTCTTTGTCTTTAGGAATTCCAAATGGCCCTTCTGATAAGAAAGATGGGGGTTGAAAACAGTGAAGCAAATGTCTTTGTTCAATTTCAAATATCAAATATCTTTGATTATTTTCAATCCTACAGTACCGTACCACTTTTTTGGCACCCTTCCGTTGGGGTACCTAGCACAGTAGTCTGGTACTAAAAGGTGGAGCTAGACTCACTGCAGAATGTTGATTGGTTGACAGATAATCGTCACTTACGCGTGCTTTTTTGGCTGTTTTTCCTTGCAGCCTTTGCTCAAATGTCTTTTGTCTTCTTGTGACAAACAGCCACATGCCAAGAAGCAAGAACAAGATCTGCTGTATGCCGTCCACTGTCGCTTTCTACTTCACGTGAGAATTACGTCGATCGCTACACCATGCCTATCAAATAAGGGTGCTGTTGGTGGTGGAAACGCAAGCCGGATCAGGGTTTAGTGTCCCGAATTGTACTGAACTGTACTGTACTGAACTGTACTGAACTGTACCGCTTGGTGGAAACGAGCCATTAGGGACTTTGCAACTACGTCAACTTATTCTACTGACCCGAACCCTAACACCTAATCCCAACCTAACAGTCTACAGTCAACTGACTCTCTAATGAGAGTTAGTTGACATGTAGTTGACAAGTTATAATTGTTGTCATAATCAGTAGAATATATATTAATAAAACAGCTTTTGTTAATCAGTTAGCATTATGCTAAGCTAGTAGGCTAAGGGAAAATGTTTCACTGGACCATTTTTTTTTTTGATTCAGTAAAATGATATGTGATATATGACTTAAAAGCCATTAATTAACATATTTTTATAATTAAGACAATATACAAAACTATTTTCTATTATTTCTAATCAGGCACAGATAAAACGTTGTCTTAGCCAATGGAATCTCTCTGGGGTCCAAGGGGGACAGGATCTAAATCCCAAGCTTTTTTAGTCCCAGTCAATCCCTGCACTAGTCACACGTCTGGTTCTGCAAGGCTATACAGTATGAATACTAGTTGATTGGCATAGGCATGATTACCTTCTGCTGAGCAACCAAAGGCATTAAGTCCCTTCCTTACAGTACATGCGAGACATGTTCCAGTGATAGACAGACAGAAGGAAAGAAAATGAGAAGGATCAGTAGACAGGGCAGTGTTCACACTTTCCTGCAGCCCAGAGCCAATTAATTGCAGCACTGAGTGTGAGTTGACTAGTGTGGGTGTTGTGACCTTCTGACATCTGTCTGTACTGCGCTCAAACTTCCAAAAACTGAAGCACCATCTGAAGCCTTCATCTTTGACCCAGACCCCCCTGTTGACACAGTCCCCTCCATTAGAGAGAATGAAGGTCATTATTCAGTCTACATATTTACTAGACGAGCTGATAATGATGAGACAAACTGTTGTCATTCATTCATTCATTCAGACAAGGCCCTTGATGTTGTCCAGGATGCATCAGAACACAACATATTACTATGCAATGCAAATATATAAATACATTTTTTAAAAACAATCAAAAAAATAAAAACAATACTCACTTTATTTTGATGGTCCCTTTAACACATTCTGTTGACTATAAGTATAACGTTGCACCTACATGTCTACTAGCTTTCATTAGAGTGTTAGTAGAGTATTAGTAGACTGGTAGGGTTAGGGTAAGAATAGGCTGACATGTACTTGCAAAGATATGTATAGTCAGTAGAATGTCTGTTGGAGGACCATCACAATAAAGAGTTAGCAGATATTAAGCAGACAGTCTCTAATACTAATGAGAGTTAGTTGACATAGTTGCAAAGTTACTTATAGTCAACAGAATGTTCAAAAGGGACAATCAAGTTAAAGTGTTACCGATTTTACATAGGCTATGCTTTGGAGCCCAAACAAACCCTTTCAAAAAACAGTAAGGTTAATAATTTGAAGGTTATAACTTTGGGTTTCTTAATGTAAGGGGTTTGTTTTTGTCTCATCATGTTTATTATGAAAGTTCACTTCCACCACTTAAAGAAACAAAATATCGCTTTGGTATATCATAATTATGACACACTGTTAAAAGTGGTCACCTGCAATTGTTACGTTAAAGAGCTATTTCTACTTGATCTTACTCTTAAATGTAGTTTTGTTGGTGTAACCTAATATATTTAGGTTGATTCAGTAATGTTAAATAACATTATTTTTTATTTGAATAAAATCAATTAATTTAAATCCATGAGCACATGAAGCACATTTTAGTTTACCATTTTTAGTGCATAAAAATTCAGAATTATATCATAGAATTATAAATTATGAGATACTGTCATAATTGGGAAATAATTAGTCATAATTTTCTGATAAAAAAATAATTTATTTAAATAGATTTTTTTTTACATTTTAGTTCATAGTTATGACTTTTTATGTCATAATTTGGACTTTTTATCTTATAATCATGACTTATGTCATTTTCCAGTGTATTATTTTGAATACGTATGAAGACACACTGATAATTATTCCACTCTAAGGAGTCTTTTTCTGTACATCAAAATACGGTGGCTTATTTCTATATTATTCATTATAAGTTAAAGGGGTATTTCCATCATTCATTTCTCACCCTCATGTTATTCCCAATTCCTGTTATTTATTTTGCTGTAGAACACAAAACAAGTTATTTAGCAAAATGTCTAAGCTCTTTTCCAATGGAAGTGAATAAAGTGTTGTATAAGCCTTGGGATCATACAGACCAAGGCATAATGTTATTACTGTATAGTTGATCACATTTAAAACAATCTCTCCCTACAGTATATAAAATACTATAATCTTTCTGCATTTGTCACTATAATTTCATATGATCATTTATTTTCCTCTGCTGTCCCTGACTGGCTGAAGCTGTGGCATTTCTGTGCCATTTATCAAATAGTTAATAGTCACAAAATGACATCAGCTTTAAGCAGAAGGAAAAAGGTTTGAAGGAAGCTGACACTGGCTCAGAAAATATTCTCAGAGTATTAAAAACGCTAAAACTCCTCTTCATCATAATATTTTCCACCACATGATTCTCCAAACGCTTTGCAACACATCTTTAAACATTTCATAAAATGAATCCCTCTTTAACTGTGCTTGACAAGGTCAAATTGATTCTCTGAAACTTAAAAAAAAAAAAAAAAAAAAAAAAAAAAAAACACAGGCCAAAGCATCATTGCTTTACTTCTGGCTAAGTCTAATGCAAAAGATGATAAGGAACACTCGGCTCCAGTGCTCTCTGACAAAGTCATTTGATGAAGACAGATGGTGGAATTGGCTGCCAGCTTGGTTGCTGAAATCACATTAAAACCTTTTTTCCCCAAGGAATGGATTATGATATATGGGAGCCCAGCCTTGAGATATTCACCCACTGGACTGACCTTGAACCTCCACATATGGGCCGGAGCTCATTCTCATAGCATCAGATCCTCAGAGATCCGTTGAGAATTACTGTGCTTGTCATCAGTGCTCCACACTATTGTCCTCTCCTTGAGACAAAAATTAGGAATTAATGTTAAAGCAATAGTTCACCACCCAAAAAACTGTCATTTACGTAGTCACATCATTCTATACCACCAGTATGCTACATGAAGACACAAAAAGTTACAATAGCAAGATATAAAGTGACATTGTCTTATATAAAGTCGCATTGTGAGCTACAAAGTAGTAGTTAGGAGGAAAAAAAAAGATTTCAACTGTAACAGTCATATTGCAACATATAGGGTCACATTGTAAGTTATAGTTGCAATTATGAGAAAGTTTAAAGTTATACTGCGATAGTCACACAGTGTTCCAAAATTAACAAATAGGAGATATAAAGTTGCAAATGTGTAAGTTATATGTGTAAGACACTAAGTTATAAGGTCGCAATTATGTAAAAGTCACAATGGTGCGATTTAAGGATACATTGAGATATATGAAGTCACACCATGAGACATAAATTCGCAATTGGGAGATACAAAGTTGCAAATTAGGGATGCACCGATATATCGGCCGAAAAAAGCAATTATCTGCACTATCTAGAGCTGCACGATTAACCGTTAAAAGATTGCAATCTCGATGCAAACATTAATGCCATCTTATTCTTAAATGACTACAATTCGGCTGTGTCTATTAAACTTTTGACAAGTACAATCACAGCGAACATTCAAATCTGCGTTGGCACTGCTGCTGAGCCAGAGAAAGCAGTTGTCATGTATTAAAATGAAACAGCTTCACAAACAGTATTTTCAACCACACAGTGCCATTATTTAATTATTAAATAATCACATAATTAAATTACCACAGAAGTACTGGGATAAAAGTTTATAGTTCAGATTTTTAAACACTGATGTAATCAGTAATCAAAACAGCAAATCACCTTTTGAAAATAACTTTCTTAAAAATACCAGTAGGTGGCGACAAGTAACTGCTAAAAATGTATTTGTCATTGAATCATTCATTCAAGAGATTCAATAAAAAATGCTGATTCATTCAAGAATGAAACAAGTGAAGTCTTAATGAGTGAGTTATTGACTCATTCAAACCAATTTAAAAAAAATGAATTCAAATGAATTAGATATTTTTTAAATAGACTGCAGCAATTAACATTTTGTAAGAACCTCTAGTAAATGACGTTATTTTGTTTAGTTCTCGTGCGAGAATGGTGAACTCTATTTGAAACAAAAAAAAATCATTTTCTCCAGAATCATGCAGCTCTAGCACTATCTGATATCGGCTTATTGTATCCTGCCACTCAAAAGACGGCAGAAAAACATATCAGGCTGTAACATATACTGTGTGTGAAGAAGATGTCCCTTGTGCAGAAATTAGGGCTGTCAAAGTTAACGCAGTAACAATGCATTAATGCAATCTCACTTTAAAGCTGTTACAAGCACGCCAGGCTCCACCCTCTCCCAATCACAGCGCACTCCATCACCAGAGTACTGATCACACACACCTGCACATCATCACCGGCAATCACCATCAGCACTTAAGCCCACACATTAATTCAGTCACTGTCTGGTCTCGTTTGCACATAGCTTTGCTACTGCTTACCTCAAGGACTCCCCGGTGATACTTACCTGCCTGTTCCACACTCCTCCAAGTCTCCAGTGTTCTCCGTGTCCTGTCTCCTAGTCTCCGTGTCTCCAGTGTCTCCTCCCTTTGAGTTACCCCGCACTATCTACAACGACAAGAGTACAGTATCCTCCAGTTATCTGCTACGTTCCTCTGCTCACCTCTGCTATTCACTCACCTGCCCTGTTTGCCTCTGGTTGCTTAATAAAGACTGCTTCACTTACCATCTGTTCTCCGTGTCAGCCTGTTTGTAACAGAAGACCAGACCCCATCGCAGAGCACCAGATGAGCACTCCGGATCCCTTCCAGGAGCTTGTTGATGCATTTCGACGAGCTCTCACCCCAAGTCCGCCTGCACCTGCACCTTCACCAGCGAGCATTTCCGCAAACAACACCGCTCCTTCCCCACCGGTGTATGCCAGTCCCATGGCCAAACCGGCGCCCTTCTCTGGTTCGGCGGAGGATTGCAATGGATTTCTCCTTCAATGCTCGCTGGTCCTGGAGATGCAACCGCACTTATTTCCTAATGATCGCGCTAAGGTAGCATTTATTATCTCCCAGTTAACAGGCCAAGCACTTCGTTGGGCAGAGACTCTCTGGTCCCAGGACAACCCGATTACTCAGTCTCTCTCCAGTTTCACTTCTCACTTCAAGGAGGTTTTCGGGAAGCCAACATGGGATTCAGCTATCGGTGAGCAACTGTACCACCTAAAACAAGGAACGAAGTCTGTAAATGAGTATGCCCTTCAATTTAGAACTCTCGCTGCTGCCAGTGTATGGAACGAACGGTCCCTGCTGATGACTTACCGGCAGGGGTTGGATCCCTGAGTGCGGTTGCATCTTGCTGCATACGAGGATACCATCGGGCTCGAACGTTTCCAGCTGTCCATCCGTTTCGCCACTCGTATGCAGTCGTGTATAGAAGAACACCAGGGCCAGCCACTATTTTCCCCTGTCCTCTGTCGACCAGAGCCTGTCAGCCCTCCAGAACCAGCCCACGAACCCATGCAAGTGGAGAATTCCCGGTTGACGATGACTGAGCGGCAGAGGCGGCTGACCCTGAACTTGTGTTTATATTGTGGCTCGGCAGGGCACATCATTACTGAATGCCCCATTCGTCCTATGGTGAGTGCCGTTATCCCCTCTCTGAGTAAGATGCAACCACTCACCACAATAATAAACCTTACTGCTGCCAGTGTTTCTCTTCCAGTCTCGACTCAGGGTCAGCCGGTAACTTCATCTCGGGTACCCTCTGCCACGGAAGCTTTTGAGGCCCTCAAGACCGCCTTCACCACCGCTCCCCTCCTTGTCCATCCCAATCCGGATCTGCCCTTTGTCGTGGAGGTGGACGCCTCGACCACCGGAGTGGGAGCGGTCTTGTCCCAGCAGCAGGGGAACCCCAGTAAACTCCACCCATGTGCCTTCTCCCGCAAGCTCAGCCCGGCGGAAATCAACTATGACATCGGGAACATGGAACTCCTGGCTATCAAGCTCGCCCTTGAAGAATGGAGGCATTGGTTAGAGGGCGCTCAACATCCCTTCCTCGTCTTGACAGACCACAAAAACCTAGAGTATCTTCGAGATGCTAAGAGGCTGAACCCCCGCCAGGCACGTTGGGCATTATTCTTCACCCGGTTTAATTTCACGATTTCCTATCGACCAGGTCCCAAGAACGTCAAGGCGGATGCCCTCTCCCGCATTTACAGCCCCGAGGAGAAGATCGAGGATTCCGAGCCCATCTTGCCTGGTAAACTGTTCGTGAGCCCAATCATCTGGTCAGAAGAGACTCTGCCCTCCTCCAATGCCTCCCCCAACGTTCCGCCGGGCTGTCCACCTGGCTTGCAATACCTCACTCGGTCCCAGTGCACTCCACTCATCCACTCCTCCCACACCTCTCTGGGCACTGGCCACCCTGGGTTCAATGAAACCCTCTCGCTGCTCAAACAGCGCTTCTGGTGGCCCAATATGGCATCGGACGTCAGAAGGTACGTGCAGGGATGCCAGGAGTGTGCCATGTCCAAAAGCTCTCGTCATCTTCCCGCCGGCAAGCTCCATCCTCTCCCCATTCCTAACCGTCCCTGGTCACACCTAGGAGTGGATTTCATTTCCGACCTCCCTGTCTCCAACAATTGTACCTGCATCCTAGTGGTGGTAGAATGATTCTCCAAAGCCTGCCGCCTGCTCCCTCTGAGAGGTTTACCCACTGTGATGGAAACTGCTGAATTGATGTTTAACTACATATTCCGTTATTACGGCATTCCCGAAGACATCGTATCTGACAGAGGTCCTCAGTTAATTTCAAGAGTCTGGAAAGCTTTCTTCACTCTCCTAGGTGTGACCGTCAGCCTCTCCTTGGGTTACCATCCCCAGTCGAATGGGCAGACGGAATGCAAGATCCAGGAGATCGGCCGCTTCCTCCGTACCTTCTGTCACGGCCACCAGGACTCCTGGAGCCAGTTCCTGGGTTGGGCTGAGTACGCCCAGAACTCGTTGCATCAACCTGCCACCGGACTCACTCCCTTTCAGTGCGTACTCGGTTACCAACCCCCTCTGTCGGGGTCGGGGGATCCCTCTGACGTCCCTGCAGTAGATTACTGGTTCCGGGAGAGGGTCTGGGACTCAGCACACCATCGACTCCAACGGGCTCTTCGCAGACGCAGAATGACAGCAGACCTTCGCCGCTCCAAGACTCCCTCCTACCAACCTGGGCAGAAGGTCTGGCTGTCAACACAAGACATCAGGCTGTGTCTGCCATTCCGGAAGTTGAGTCCCAGGTTCATTGGCCCCTTCGCTATCATCCAACAGATCAACCCTGTCACCTACAAACTCCAGCTCCCACCTCACTTTCGTATTCATCCCACATTCCATGTGTCCCTCCTGAAACCTCACCATCCTTCTGTTCATGTCTCAACAGAGCCTGGCGATACCCCGGAGCCCCCCCTTCCAATCATCCTGGAAGACGGTGCAGCATATGAGGTCAAGGAGATCCTGGACTCCCGGCGTCGTGGTGGTCTACTAGAATATCTGGTGGACTGGGAAGGCTATGGTCCTGAAGAACGCTCATGGGTACCCAGAAACGACATTCTAGATCCGAACCTGCTTGACACTTTCCATGCCTCTCATCCTGACAGACCAGCACCACGAGGAAGAGTACGGCCAGGGGGGGGGTGTAATGTTACAAGCACGCCAGGCTCCACCCTCTCCCAATCACAGCGCACACCATCACCAGAGTACTGATCACACACACCTGCACATCATCACCGGCAATCACCATCAGCACTTAAGCCCACACATTCATTCAGTCACTGTCTGGTCTCGTTTGCACATAGCTTTGCTACTGCTTACCTCAAGGACTCCCCGGTGATACTTACCTGCCTGTTCCACGCTCCTCCAAGTCTCCAGTGTTCTCTGTGTCCTGTCTCCTAGTCTCCAGTGTCTCCTCCCTTTGAGTTATCTACAACGACAAGAGTACAGTATCCTCCAGTTATCTGCTACGTTCCTCTGCTCACCTCTGCTATTCACTCACCTGCCCCGTTTGCCTCTGGTTGCTTAATAAAGACTGTTTCACTTACCATCTGTTCTCCGTGTCAGCCTGTTTGTAACAAAAGCAGTTTAAAAATTTGCACCATTAACACAGGTTCTTTTTACCCTTATGAATCACACGTATTTCAAACCAGGGTCTCAAGTCTGTGGGTTTTCCCTTCACCAAACATCATTTGTACTAAGCATCCCATCCAATAATCACAGAGAGCTTTGTGCTTTGTCCATTTTATCACAAAATTCAAACAATAAATGCTGTTTTGACACTCTTTAATGTGATGGATCACTTTAGCTGCCTCAGTTCAAGCAACAACTCAAATCATTTCTTACACTTTATTACAAGTTATAGCACAAAATAAACATGAATGAACATCAGAAGGTATGTTGAAAGATACAGTACAACTTCTAAACTGTATCCTCTCATGTAATCACCCAATCAGTGTTTCAATCATGGAAAGTCCGCTTGTGAATGTCACTTAATGTTACATTTACTTCAGGAAAGTTATCCAGTGTTCACAGTTCGTTAGTTAGCTTTAAAAATCACTATGAAAAGCTTATCTACTGTGTGTTTGAATGAATCTGTCAATAAGCAAGTTGTTATTAAAACTACCTTATATGCCATTTAAATGTTCGTATACAACTCAGATTTTATTTGAGTGTGATTATATCTGAAAATAATTAGCAGTTGAATATAATAGTTTGGGCTCTGTTATTAATTTTAACATTTAATATTATAGTAATGTACCAAATGAGAGGGTTCCCTGTATAGTTTACAGCACTATTTGTGAGAGATTTTTTTTTTTATTAATGAAAAATTAATGTGTAGGTCTACATGCAATATTACCTAATGAATCAATATTTAATTAAATTGTGTAATACCGTGATATTTTCATAAACAGTTTTTGTACTGTCTATAACAAGCATTTGACAGCATAAGAAAATTCAAACCATACAGCACAAAAGCATGGACATTAACTATCGGCAACAGCATCTACAGATGTCATTATAATCGGATAAATAATTACATATCGGTATTGGCGCTGAAATTTTGTATCAGTGTATCCCTATTGCAAATGCAAAATTTAATGTCGCAATTGCAAGCCTTGAAGTCACACTTTGACAGTCACACTGAGTGATAAAGTCACAGTGAGATTTAAAATAACACTACAACAGAGTTACATTGTGATATATAAAATCAATAAATTATAGCTACAATTAACTTTTTATTAACTGCTCTGAGTAAGAACTGGGGTTCAGTACTGGGACAGGTGTAAATATTGGACAATTGGAATATTGCATTTCCTAAGATAAATTATGTAGCAGAGTTTATATATTATGCAAAAGTAGAGTGTAAAGTGCAGGCTGTGAAATATGTGAATGTACAATTATGGACAGTATATATCAGAGCATCTGTGATGATGGTATGTTTTCTATAAAATCCTGACACAAACATGTCTCATGCGGCACAAGTACAAACCTGCATGCTTCCCCATGTTAGAATGAACGTGCATAATTCAGTACCAGCAGTTTCTTGAGTATACAGTGGATACCACATATTGTTTCTACATATTGGAAAAGAACAAAACAATAATTCAGTCTTGGTAAAACATTACAGCACATTTTCATTATTTATGGTTGCAGCCACATCGTATTCCAGTCAATATTTGGCTCCTCTATGAATAGCTCCCACACAGAGCTCCCACACATTAGGTTATTATTCATTTACATGTATAATAACAGTGTGATAGGAGGATAGTCTGCCATGTCTGAAGTGATTAGAGAAAAAGCATAAAGGAGGGTTTCATTAGGCCCCAATGATTTTTTCATGGTGTGTGTATATATAACCTTCACATTAATATTTCACCTGTTTCACCCTGCGCTGGAGGCATTTCGATGTTCGTTTTTCCAAACCTTTTAATAAAGGGAGGCAGATCTAGTTCAGGATAATTCATGATACAAAGTAGAAACATCATGGTGCACCGCTGTGCCATGCTAGAAGAATGCATTATTGAAGCTCTTAGAAGATGCCCCGCTATTGATGAATTATGGAGCACGACTAAAACTAGAATTTTGTAACTTTTCACATTTATGATATCTGAAGTTTCAAATGAAATGACTCTCTGTGTATCATCCTGTGTGGCTTCCTCTTCAAAGAAACGACATTCATTACTGACATTTTGAACTGTTTCTCTTGCGCGCAGTGCATATAAAGATACGCAACTAAGCCAAGTTCACACTACAAAACAAAGTTTTGTCTTTAAAGGGTTTGCCATTCTTTCATGCTCTAAGTTTGTGACTAATCTGCAACAAAAAGCTCCAGACTGAACTCAACTCACAACCGGAGCTGCTACAACAAATTTCAAACTAGTTAGAAATCTGACTGAACAGTCTTCAGGTTTGCGCACTGTCCCAACTAGCATGAGAGCAGCGCAGGGCAAAAAGGTGAATGAGCACAAGAGATTGCATTTACATCTTCATTTTAGTGTGATCAGATAAAGATCTGATCGCACATACCAATTCAAAATGCACTGCATCATGAGAGGTTGCATTAAAAACATTTCAATAATTTCCCAAACTTTAAAAAAATAATGATGGTTAATTCAAATTGTTTTCTACAGAACCCCTAAAGGGACATGTTAATGTTTCATGAGATCAGTTATATTACAATGCTTTTACATTCACTCACAAAACTTTTGCATTCCCCCAAGAAACTTAGTGGTCAGTAGCAAAACGTTTGATTTCGCTCACAAAAGATTGGCGTTCCCCCGAGACATTTTTGGCTCATCAGTGTATATCCATATAGCTACTACTTATATGTTCTTACAAACATTTGCTTTAAATGTGACGTACTTCAGGCTTGGCTTAAATTATGGTTCGAATTGACTTTGCCTGTCGAAATGTTTTACAGATAAGAATATGAGCTGAATCTTGTATGTTGATATATTGCCATGTTGAATGTAAGGTGCGTTTTGTACTTGGCATTGCAAGTATTTATGGTACATAGATTTAGACAGATGTCTTTAAGCCTGGAGCTGTATTTATGAAACATCTCAAAGGATCAGGTTCCTTTTCTCACACTGAATCACAATATCTGTGATGCTCCAGCATCTGATATTCATTCAGAATATGCCTTATGAGGTTTCCTCTTTAAACAGTTGTGTACAGCTGCTATTTGTTCATGCAGAACAGAGGAAGCAAGAAAAGTGAGGAGAGCTGCTCTCAGTGACATATCGGAGAGTGGAGGGAAAAAAAGATGCCCCCTGTTGTTTTTCTCTGTAATTAAAATGTTTATTTCAATCAGGGACCCTTTTTGCACCAGCCAAACAAACACCTCTGTTCTGCATATGTTTAGAGCTAATAATCTCAAAGCTGAATAATAAATGATGCTTTCTCCCTTGAAATTCTGTGTGTCAGAAATAACAAAGATAGAATGTTTCTGTGGTTAATTGAGATAGATTGCTGATCTATGGACCAATAAGCATCATACTTAATTAAATAAGATTATGATTTCTGTTGAAGCATATAGAGCATGCTCTCATTGCACATTAGAGCGGTTGTGCTAATAGGGGTGCAGGTTTGAATCTGGCTCGCTTCATGCTCTCATCCCATCATCGCTCTATTTTCACGTCTGCTGTTCACTGTTCTTTATACGTGTTACGCAGTGGCAGGGAAGAGGAGAGGCGAGGATCCAAAAGCAGTTTAAATTTATTGAAAAACACCAACAAAGAAAATCCAGACAGGGAGCAGGAACAAAATCCAAAGAAAGAACGTGAACAAAATAATCAGACAGGGAACGAGAACACAACCGCTTTACAAACATGCAAAGACAACAACTGACAACAGATTACTGAAAGACAGGGGTATAGATACACAGGATAACAAGGGGCTAACAAGGAACAGGTGAGGGTAATGAATTACTATGGCAAAAAAACAAGGGAGCTAAGGTCTGCTTCCAAAAACTTAGGCGGCCGACTTGTTGCCTCGCTGCCCTATCAGACTGCCCTATCGTGAGGTACCTTCATACACAAAAGCTGCCTGCAAAGTCATTGCCTATAAGGCAGTGAGGCAACAAATCAGCTGCCTAAGTTTTTTCGGACACAGCTAATGACTTTGCAGGCAGTTTTTGGCCCGGTTCTATAGGGGTGCTAGAGGGTGCTAAGCAAGCGCAAATGCAAGCAAGAGCACCCTCAGTTGATACTGTAATAATATATTGGCGAAACTTTTGGAGGCAAACGCTCCAGTGCATATTTGTTTGCACTCTGGAGAAAGTCAAATGTATCTATTTACAACGTGTTTTTTATACTCTTAAATACAGTGGGAAGAACAAGTATTTGATACACTGCCGATTTTGCAGGTTTGCCCACTTACAAAGCATGTAGAGGTCTGTAATTTTTATCATAGGTACTCTTCAACTGTGAGTGACGGAATCTAAAACAAAAATCCAGAAAATCACATTGTATGATTTTTAAGTAATTAATTTGCATTTTATTGCATGACATAAGTATTTGATACATCAGAAAAGCAGAACTTAATATTTGGTACAGAAACCTTTGTTTACAATTACAGAGATCATATGTTTCCTGTAGTTCTTGACCAAGTTTGCGCACACTGCAGCAGGGATTTTGGCCCACTCCTCCATACAGACCTTCTCCAGATCCTTCAGGTTTCAGGGTTGTCGCTGGGCAATACGGACTTTCAGCTCCCTCCAAAGATTTTCTATTGGGTTCAGGTCTGGAGACTGGCTAGGCCACTCCAGGACCTTGAGATGCTTCTTACGGAGCCACTCCTTAGTTGCCCTGGCTGTGTGTTTCGGGTCGTTGTCATGCTGGAAGACCCAGCCACGACCCATCTTCAATGCTCTTACTGAGGGAAGGAGGTTGTTGGCCAAGATCTTGCGATACATGGCCCCATCCATCCTCCCCTCAATACGGTGCAGTCGTCCTGTCCCCTTTGCAGAAAAGCATCCCCAAATAATGATGTTTCCACCTACATGCTTCACGGTTGGGATGGTGTTCTTAGGGTTGTACTCATCCTTCTTCTTCCTCCAAACACGGCGAGTGGAGTTTAGACCAAAAAGCTCTATTTTTGTCTCATCAGACCATATGACCTTCTCCCATTCCTCCTCTGGATCATCCAGATGGTCATTGGCAAACTTCAGACGGGCCTGGACATGCACTGGCTTGAGCAGGGGGACCTTGCGTGCGCTGCAGGATTTTAATCCATGACGGCGTAGTGTGTTACTAATGGTTTTCTTTGAGACTGTGGTCCCAGCTCTCTTCAGGTCATTGACCAGGTCCTGCCATGTAGTTCTGGACTGATCCCTCACCTTCCTCATGATCATTGATGCCCCACGGGGTGAGATCTTGCATGGTGCCCCAGACCAGGGAGATTGACCGTCATCTTGAACTTCTTCCATTTTCTAATAATTGTGCCAACAGTTGTTGCCTTCTCACCAAGCTGCTTGCCTATTGTCCTGTAGCCCATCCCAGCCTTGTGCAGGTCTACAGGTAAATCGCAAATATCAAAAAATAAAGTGGCAATTATTAAAAGTCACAATTAACTTTTTTTTTCCCTCTGAGGCAGAAACATGCATCCAAGAATATTAATTTCTAACAACAAACAAAAATTCTAATAAAAACAAATAAACATAAATAAAACATAAAACACTCCAGGGGCCCGTTTCAATAAGGAGGTTTAACCAACTCTGAGTTTAAACTTGAACTCTAAGTTGACTTACCCTGAGATGGGAAACTCTTGAGTTTTGGGTTTAAGAACAGCTGAATTGGGTTAGTTTAATCAATTCTGAGTAGACTGACTTTGAGTTAAGCACGTGCACCACGACTATGAAAAGCCATGATCAATGGAGCTCCGAAATTATGATTCACCATGGCAACAGCACCCGACAAGAGACGTCCGCATACTTCCGGGTCAATATGTAAGTTTAATTCTAAGTTTTTAATTAGTTTAATTAAGTTTAATTTTCATGGTATCCCACAGGCAAAAAAAGAATGTGGCAGCAGCTAAAAATGAAGTATAAAAACATAATTCAATCAGGTAAAGCTTTAAGTATAAAAGGTTCATGGGTGTAGGTTTCATGACTTTACAAACATTTGACATATTAAATAAATATCATTCAGTGTCTATTTCAATGTGCAGCAGCTTTTCCCACATAGGTTGGATCAGAGAACATTTAATTATGTGAAAAGAGCATTAGACTGTTACATTTCTTAATTAAGGTAATGAAATTAACATTTGACTACTACTCAGCCAACAGCAAGAAGGCAGAGGCTCGCAAAACACCAGTACCACTGACAGATGAAGAGGAGATGGAGAAAGAATATTCAAATCCAACAGGAAAAAGAATAAAGCATTTGTAGGAAATAAAGATGACCATATAAATTGTGAATAATTAGTGTTTATTTAATAGCTGTGGTGGTGGTTACGGCATATATCTCAGACTACCCTTCCATCTGACATCCTTCCATTCTATACAGTAATCCGTTTTCAGAAAGTGTGATGATGGGAATATACCTATCATCAGTGCATCCAACCACTGGAAATCCTAAAGGAAATTCTAATTATTAGGTTACTTCTAGAGGTTTATCAAGTGAACGTCAGGATCCTTTATAAAAGGACATGCCATTTTTGTCACTTTGACCGTGTCCTCATGATGAAAATATGAGCAATGAATGAATGTTCCTGCACTGCAAAAAAATGTTTTTCTTACTTAGTATTTTTGTCCTGTTGTTTCCAGTCAAAATTTCTAAAGATTCTTAAATCAAGATGCATTTTCTACATAAGAAGAATGACATAAGGTATTTAGTCTTGTTTCCTGGGGTGAAAAAAAAAAAAAATGCAAAAGTGCATTTTTCATATTTTGCAAATTATCTGCCAGTGGGGTAAGAAAAATAATCTTGTTTCCGTTTGCATTAGGATTATTTTTTTTTACCCCACTGGCAGATAATTTTACTTGTTTTAAGTAAAATGCGCTTACTTTAGATTTTAGATTTAGATTTAACTTATAATTTTTAGATATTTGCACTTGAAATAAGACACAAATACTCAGTAAGAAAAGCATTTGTGCAGCGTGAATGAACGAATGAAGTATTTAAACACCACTGACGCTTTAAAAATGGGGAGGAGACCGAAAGAAACTCTGGGTTTACCAAAGAAAACCTGCTCCTGACCAGGTTAGGTTCACAGAGTAAGTTACCCTGGTAACGGACTCTGAGTATAAGTTACCTCTCTTTCAGAAACTGGCTTGACTTACCCTGCTTTCTCGGGTTTGACATACCTCCCATTCTGAAACAGAAAACGCCTCGGTTACGTATGTAACCCACGTTCCCTGAAGGAGGGAACGGAGACGTACATCGGACATCACCGACGAATTGGGATCACTTCTGGGAGCCCCTATCAGCTTCGAGTGTATAGAGAACGGGCCAATGGCCATTGGCGTGCGAGATTTGCATCTCGCGCTCCGCCCCGCACCACAGGTATAAACAGGAAGCGGATGCAGCGCACATTTGTTTTTCACTGAGGACCCGAACTAGTGACTCGGTCATGCAGTGATGGTACAGCAATCACTGCTGTACCATCACTCCGTTACTTCCTTCAGGGAACGAGGGTTACATACATAACCGAAACGTTCCCTTTCAGTCGGTCACGTTCGACGTACGTCGGACGTCACCGACGAATTGGGATCCCTATGGAAAACGCCACAGTTACTACCACTTCCAGCGCCCAGCGAAAGCCCCTCAGACCCCCGTCTGTTCGAGGCGGGGAACTCACGCAGGGAGAGTCATTGCTGCTGTTCCGCAAGACCCACTCAGCAGAGTATTGGATAACGCTGGGAAAGAATGCCCAGGGGGGCCGCTGCGGAAGCCACATCCTACCCGTAGGGAGGTATCATGTGGAATATACATGTATGGACTGGCCGTGGGCAGTACAACATACGGAAGTCCCAGGGGTGGCCCCGGCCAATGCAGGCGGGGAACTACACCACACAGAGACGGCAGAGCGAGCTCTGCCAAGGGAAAGACACGGGCTCGCCGTAGAGAGCCGTACTGTGGAAGAATACACATATGGGACCGCCGTAGGGGTCACAACATATGGATACCCAGCCTAACACAAGTTCCACTAATGCATACGAGTGTTAGACCTGCCGTCGGACGCTCCGCCACGTCTGACTGCCGCGGGTTGCGGAGGAACTCAACAGGGTTCGCCGTTCTGGGGAACTCGACTGGAGCATATCAGCGCACGTATCCGGTCCATGAGGAGGGGAATGGCGCAGCAAGCCGACACAAGAGCGGGCACTTCGGTGTTACTGGCTATTTGAAGCGAGCACACAGGAAGAAACCGGCTCTACACGGAGGCTATAGAATCTAGCGAACTTGTTAGGTGTCGCCCAGCCCACAGCTCTACATATATCTGTCAGCGATCAGGAAGAGGCCACACTCCTAGTGGAGTGGGCCCTCAACCCGAGCGGGCAAGGCACGCCTTGGGTTTCATACGCCAAGGCGATGGCATCCACTATCCAGTGAGCCTTCCTCTGCTTGGAGACAGCTTTTCCCTTTTGCTGGCCTCCGTAACAGATGAAGAGCTGAGGTCCTGAAGCTTTGCGTTCTGTCCACGCATGTCCGCAGAGCTCGAACGGGACAGAGAAAAGCCAGGGCTGGGTCTGCCTCCTCCGAAGGCAGTGCTTGCAGGTTCACCACCTGGTCCCGAAAGGGAGTGGTGGGAACCTTGGGCACATATCCGGGCCGGGGTCTCAGGATTACATGAGAGTTACCCGCCCCGAATTCCAGGCATGATTTGTCTACCGAAAATGCCTGCAGGTCCCCTACCCTCTTGATGGAAGCCAATGCAGTCAGGAGTGCTGTCTTCCAAGACAGGATTTTTAACTCTGCTGACTGCAAAGGTTCAAAGGGAGCCCTCCGCAGTGCGGTTAGCACCAGAGATAAGTCCCAAGAGGGTATAGAGTGAGGGCGAGGCGGATTTAATCTCCTCGCCCCCCTCAGGAACCTGACGATCAGATTGTGCTTCCCTAAGGACTTACCATCAACTATGTCGTGATTTGCGGCAATGGTGGCAACATACACTTTGAGGGTGGAGGGAGACGGCCTTCGCTCCAACCCTTCTTGCAGGAAGGAAAGCACAGAACTGATCGAACATCTTCGGGGGTCTTCTCGTCGAGAAGAACACCATTCGACGAATAGGTTCCATTTCAACGCATAGAGGCGCCTCGTAGAGGGGGCTCTAGCGGAAGTGATGGTGTCTACCACAGTCTGTGGTAGGCCACCTAGAACCTCCGCGTCCCGTCCAGGGACCAGACATGGAGTTTCCAGAGGTCCGGACGCGGGTGCCATAGGGTGCCCCGTCTCTGAGTCAGGAGGTCCTTTCTCATAAGAACGGGCCAAGGAAGTGCTGTCGCGAGGAGCACTAGTTCAGGGAACCAGGTCCGATTGGGCCAGTACGGAGCAACCAACAGGACCTGCTCCTCGTCCTCCCTGACCTTGCACAGTGTCTGCGCAAGAAGACTCACTGGGGGAAACACATATTCACTGCGGCTGCGGATGCCATATGCCCCAGGAGCCTCTGAAAATGTTTCAGTGGTACCGCTGTCCTGCATTTGAACAAATTCAAGCAGTTCAACACCGACTGGACGCGCTCCTCTGTGAGTCGCGCTGTCAGATTGACCGAGTCCAGCTCCATACCGAGAAAAGAGATCCTCTGCACGGGGCAGAGTTTGCTCTTTTCCCAGTTGACCCAAAGTCCCAACCGGCTGAGGTGACTGAGCACCATGTCCCTGTGTTCGCACAACTGCGCTCGCGACTGAGGCAGGATCAGCCAGTCGTCGAGGTAGTTGAGGATGCGAACCCCACGCTCTCTCATGGGAGCAATGGCCACCCCCGCAACCGTCATGAAGACACGGGGCGAAGGGTAGGACTCTGTACTGATATGCCCGTCCTTCGAACGCAAAGCGCAGGAACGGTCTGTGTCGAGGGAGAATCGAGACATGAAAGTATGTGTCCTTCAGGTCGATCGCTGCAAACCAATCCTGGGGACGGATGCACCTGAAGATGCGTTTCTGCGTTAGCATTCTGAACGGCAGCCTGTGAAGGGACAGATTCAAGAACCGCAGATCCAAGATTGGCCGTAACCCGCCGCCTTTCTTGGGTACAATGAAGTACGGGCTGTAGAAGCCTGTCTTCATATCGGCTGGAGGGACCGGCTCTATCGCGTCCTTCGCCAGTAGGACTGCGATCTCCGCCCGTAGCACGGGGGCGTCCTCCTTCGACACGGAGGTGAAGTGAACGCCCCTGAACTTGGGGGGCCGCCGGGCGAACTGAATTGCATAGCCGAGTCTGATAGTACGAATGAGCCAGCGGGACGGGCTGGGAAGCGCTAGCCAGGCTCCCAGCGACCGAACCAGTGGGAACAACAGTACCACAGACGTACCCGCAGCGGGGCAGCGCAGCGGAGTGCAGGGACCCGACTCGGACGGTATGGCATGGGAGCGTCGTACACCGCCAAGCGCGCTCTCTTGGCACCCAGAGATTTTGGAAACAGCTCTTTTCGTGAAGTTTTGGGTACCACTGGCACGAAGGCCAGTGGCGGAACAGAAATCAAATTCGAACAAAAGATTCTCTCCCGGCCCTCCTCCGGGAGAAGGAGCGGTGCTGTCACCACCTCCTGAAGAGCTGTCCCCTCCACATCTCTGGGTGGCCTGTCTCAGGGTCTCTTACAACGGCACTTGCCACCTGGCTTGGCAGTGGCCTGAGCGGGCTGGACGGCCTTCCCGCGGCCGGCTCCACGCCGTTGCCCTGGTGGAGGCTGCTGCTGGGCTTAGGCGGGAGCGGGGGCGGCGGTGGGCGGCTGGGCAGCAGCTGACCGCCGGGGCAGGATGTGTTTGATGGCCTCCATCTGCTTCTGGGCGGCCGAGAACTGCTGGGCAAAGCTCTTGACTGAGTCGCCGAACAACCCAACCTGGGATATGGGGGAGTCCAAGAACCGATACTTATCAGTCTCCCTCATATCGGCCAGGTTGAGACAGAGATGCCCCGAGAAACCAATCGTTCAGCCTAGAAGGCTCGGGACACGGTGGAGGGTTCCACGCAAGCCCGACCTTTTCGGCGGCCCGGGAAAGCATAGCCGTCAGCTCGGGGTCTGTCTCGGGCAACGCCACTCTCCCGAAGGGAGGCAACGCAGCCGAGTCTTCATCCCCGAGGACTGAAACTCCCCCTCCGATGCAGCGATCGACATCCTATCGTCTGCTGGAGCTCCAAAGGTCACCGCTGGACCCCCCCGACTTCCTCCGGAAGCTCAACCGGCTGCAGCGCTTCAGAGGGTTTAGGGGCCCACAGAGGCTGGCTCGGCGGGTGTGCCCTAAACGTGATCCTCAGGTCACCCTGGCTATTCGCCGAAGTAGGTCTATTCTGTTGGGCAGGAATAGCACTAGATCGGGACATAGGTAAGGGGACTCCACCCTCCCGGAGGTAGGCGAGTCTCGACCTAAGCGCCGAGATAGTCATGTTCCCACAGTGGGAACATGAACTATCCACAAACGCTGCCTCAGCGTGCTGAATGCCCAGACACGTAAGACAACGATTGTGACCGTCAGCTGGTGACAGGGAACGACTGCATCCAGAAACGCACGGGTGGAATGACATCTTGAAAAAGACGCAGTGTCACACCCGTGTTGCTCTTTTAGAGGAAACGCTCTTTTAGTGCTGAAGCACCCAGGGACAACCGCGGCAGGCACAGGAATGTAGTGCAGCCTGTGTCTGCTCTCACTGTGGAACGCCCTCACCAAACCAACAATAGTGCTCACAATCTCTCTGCTTAATAGGCGCAGGAACAGTGCTTCATCAACGCCATTCGGCTCCGAAGTGAATGACAAATGTGCGCTGCATCCGCTTCCTGTTTATACCCGCGGTGCGGGGCGGAGCACAAGATGCAAATCTCGCACACCAATGGCCATTGGCCCGTTCTCTATACACTCGAAGCTGATGGGGCTCCCAGAAGTGATCCCAATTCGTCGGTGACGTCCGACGTATGTCGAACGTGACCGACTGAAAGGGAACCCAGAGTTTCCCTCATTTCAGGGTTAACATACTCAGAGTTTCCACTTAACCTCCTTTCTGAAACGGGCCCCAGAACACTCAAGATTGTTCATATTCAGGACTTGAAGAGTCTGTCATTATTCACTTACTCTCGTGACATTCCAAACATGTATGATTTACATTCTTCCATGGAACACACAATGAGAAGGTTTTCTTTTTTCAATACAATGACAGCAGCAGTAGTTGTCAAAAACAAACCATTCAATGAAAATTGTACTTTTTGTTATATGGAAAAGAGCACTTTAAGCTTATTTTTTTATGCTACACAACGAGCACATAACCACTCCATGCTGTTATTTGATTGTTTTCTCTTTTTGTTTCCCCCCCCGGAATCATGCATACTACATCAACTTAAAGACTTAACTTCCTTTTTTCATGTGTTTGTGCAGCTGTTTTCCCAATGCTTCACACATTATTTAGAGGCTACTAGCTCTCACCGCAGAAAACTGCCTTGCTTCTCGTTTCTGGTAATCTTCATTGTGGTATAGCATTAGTACAGCTGTCATCTCGCATTCACTCTTCTATCGAGACTAATGACACATTAGGGAATGTGCTTCAGGGAGCCAGAAACTAAATCACCATCATCTAAACTAGCAATGAAGTTTTGTAAATTAAATCTCAGCAGAGTAGCAGGCTTTGATGTATGTAATGGAAAGATCTACGAATTGAGTGAGGGTGCAAATCATATTGGCAGAATCAAGCAAGCTTAGTTTTTTTTTATCCTCGAATTAGATTGGCATCCTTAGATGTAATTTACCTCTCGCTGAAAACATTCCTGATGCAATAGTTTCTCAACAGCTGTCGGTGTGGAAATGAACACTATGCTTTGACACGTTGCATGTAATTTGATCTAATCAACCAAATAATCTCAGAATTGAGCAAGGAAATTGTTTTTGGAATTAAATTTTGAGTACTTGATAACTGTCTGTTTAATTGTTTCTTTTAATTTTGAAAAAAAAGGTAGCACATCTCAGCGAAGGCCTGCGAATCCATTCCTCTGATTCTTGAAATGATGTTTCAATGGATTGTGGGTAATGTTGGGGATTTTAAGTGCTAATGCTGCTTTCAAATTTGCATACTATCCTTCGAAATTAAAATTAGTGTGTCCCAAATCATAGTATGTTAAAATAAGTATTCCAAAGATACCTGGATGGCCTACTTTTTCCGGTTAGAATCCGGATGGCAGATCCATGCACACTCTAACGGGTAATATTGCTCACAACCCATTACGCGTTGGACGAGGATTCAATTAGAACTACACACATGAATAAAAAGTGTTAAAAAACTACAAACATGGTGGATGCATGAGACCGTCAGTTAAGTAGAGAGGTTTACGCTGTGTTCACGCCATGTCGTAATTACAGTAGTCTCGAGATGACAACACATGATGTTATATTATTGGGAATTATGGATTGGGAATTATGCGTTTCAATCTGGGGGGTGTTTTGGGGGTGTTGGAGAGCCGAAATCGTATGTACTGGGGGAAATCAACCCAAGAATTTTTTTAAAATTTTGTATTATTTGCTTTATGACATGCTGTGAACACACCTTTAGATAAAGGGGTTTGAGTGATTAATAATCATTATCTAACCTGACGAAAATATATTTATTCAATAATATCCACATTATATTTCATCTGCAATAGCATTGGGAACATATATAAAGATACAATTGGTCATTAACTTTTAAATGCATCATGCAAACAAATGAGGAGAATTCTCTGTATGAAAGACCCACGACTGGCAGAGCAATGCTATTACATTTCTCTCTGATATGGGAGGAAATTAAATTAAATTTAATGTGGAGAATTTTAGCTGTGACAAGATGATTGACAGGGCAGTTTAAATGGTGACAGGATGCATGTAACTAAAAGCGAAAGAGTGGTCTGTTAAAGAGACACTCAAAAGTATGTACTTTTTCTTCACAAAAACAGTATACTTTTAGGGCATAGTATACATAGGCGAATTGGGATGCAGCAAGGGGTGGTCACACTACACTTTTCATTCCATTGACTTTCATTCATACGCATGCAAATGCGTCAGACCGGAAACGCAAGCTCATGTGAAAAGTTTCGCATTTTGCTGCGTTTCAAAGTTCAAGTTTGGTGAACTCTGACCTGCAAATTCACATCATGTGAAGACGTGTTACCAGTAGAAGATCGATATGTCATGGCATGATCTCTTGGCTAAATTAAAAGAACAATGTTTTAGCAGTAAAGTCGAGTTGATTGTATATTTTTTATGTTTATAAAAAAGACACTGCATATCACATCCATTGCAGTGTCTGTAGAAATGTCACATGCTCAAAGTGTGACCGCAGATTTATTGTTAGTAAAAAGTATTCCTTTTTGGTAAAAATTAAGTTTGGCTGCCAATGTGAAGTCAAGTACCAGCGGTAACCTTCCAGACAATGTTGGCTCAGCAGGTTAATCCACATACACTGTTTGTTTGTAACAACATGAAGGCGATAATGACAGATTTTTCATTTTGGGTGGGAACTTGAAATGATAAAATTGGAAAAGTGTGAGTCATGTTGTGCACTGCTGCCATCAGGATTATTTTTGCCTCACTATACTGAGACAGAATTGGCTGGGACGCTATCTTTTTGACAGTTAATGTTGTGAGAGTGCAGAACATTCCTTGATTAAGAAGAATACAAAGCATGCTTGACATCATAACAATTCCAAGCAATTTTATTGTGTACAAGTCTTATCAAAGTGCAAACATTTGCCAGTGAAATGGAAGCCTATACAAGGCATGTAAAATGAAATCTTGCCTTGTCGCTGAATTACAGTGGCTTTGGCCGACCATAATAATCCAGTCTCCATCTGTACTCGCTGCGATATGCAACATTAATGCAGCAGTAACCTGATCCGAACTGTAAGCAAGCATAATTCAGCCCATCTGGCCATCATTCAGAATGCCACTGATCCCAAAATAGAAAGACAAAATCACCCTAAGACCTACAGAGATATCAATATGTGCTCTAATCTGGAGGAAAATAAGGCTGGAGGAACAGTGTTTCTGTTTCACTTTTGCAATTTGATGTATTTCAGAGTAAAACAAGATATTTTAACTAGAATGCTGCTATTAATAAAATAGCTTCTCCACAATATATTTTTCAGCAACGAGGAGGTAACATCGCTGTTTTTGAAGGAATTAAACTCACAACTTCATTTTTAGTAAGAGACGCTGCATAGACGCAGGTAATTCACACACACATTTCTCAATAAATCTCAATAATTAATTCAAATAAATGCTATAATTCATTCATTCAAATAATTGTAATAGTTTTTAAATAGTAATAGCACTACTATATCTCTGTGTCTGATTTAAAGTTGGCAAAATGCTGGCTCTAACGAGCTGATACTGTCGAAAATAACTGTCAGCTTTATCCATCCGGTCGAATATTGCACTGCAAACATCAATAAGAGCTTTAACTTGTCAATTTTGGCAAATGACCATGGTACAAGTGGGATAATCCACGGCTAGCTGTGCATTAAACTATCTGAATGCTTCACATCGGGTGGTTCTTAGCCTCCGCGTCATGAATTAAAATAGTTTAATGCACAATTAGCTGTGGATTATGCCTTAGGTGGTTGGATAATAATGTGGACCAAGAAACTGTATCAATAAAATGAATTTGATTGGTTGACCTACTGCTTAGATATGGCTTTTTATAATGGAATACTAGCTGTAACTGTATACTACACAGTACAGTATATAGGGAAATTTTTTTTCTCTCTTGACCATTGATGGCACAAAATGTCAAAACATTTAGTGAATTGCTATGCTATCTGAATATCAACATTTTTGATATTTAGTCAGTCTGAACATTTTTGAGTTTAATTAATCTAATTGTGTGTCTCTGGAAAGTAGGGATCTATGACACTTTGAACCCACAGTATCAAGGCAAAAGCCGAAGAAGAAGAAGCTTGTTGTGTAGGTTGTCGGAGAAGCAGCAGCAGTAATGGCAGCAAATAGACAGCAACTTTTGTTGCAGCTTGAGTTGTTAAATATCGAAAAACAGATAATCAGCAAGTGGAAATGCGTATGAAGAAATCAGCCTTTAGGGTAAGATGGCCCCGAGTGGCATGTTGTTAGTGTTGTTATTTTTTAATGTAATACTTATTGTAAATCATAGGATTATTATTTAATAATACCATAAGTTAGATGTGTATTTCAGACATATATGCTATTCATTAAAACCTAATTGAGTGAAATCATTCCATTTGAATTGTTGCTATTATAGCGTATCTTCAATTAAAACACAATTAAATATTTATATATTCATATACCTGCATATAAGAATATCATAGAATCACAGAATAAATGTATATTTCAGTTGAATTTCTTTTACTGGGATTCTGCCTTGTCTGTCATCAATTATTCAAATACATTTTTAAAACACAAATGTAAATAGAATAGTAGATTTAATATTAATTACACTTTAAAAATATATAAATATTAATAAGAATGATGTCAAAAGTAATTTACTAGTAGTAGTACTAGTAAGATGGCCTCTTTGAATAATTTTACATTCTATGCTATGACAACTAAATTAGCAAATGTTTCTCTTTATTTCCCTTAATAACACATTGGCTGATGCATCATAACCCTGTACATGCGAAACCTGTCCAAATATGTTATGTAAATGCATAACATAAATGCATGTTGTTCTGATGAGAGGCATCTTCTCTCATCTTACCCTACTTTATACTGACCAGTACCCACTATGTTTTGTAGATGTAAAACAGTACGGAAAATGCAAAATTACAAGTTTAAAAAAGCAATATGCTACACTGTTGTTAAATGACCGTACCACATTGCATATTTAAAATACGGTTACTTAGTATTATTGGTAGTTTTGTTCAAAAACTTTTGGCATTTCAATCAAATAATGTGCTTATGGTTGATATTCACATTACAAATGAAAGGGGGAATCAGTTTCAATCAAATGCATTGCACTGTTGGATAGATTCCCTTAAATTTGATTTAAAAATGCATCTCAGTAACTCATTTACAAGAACCAATAAATTCTTGTTACATAATTCCCACATTAGTTGTAATCTTTGAAGCAGCTTTTAGGAGCAACACTGCACACTGACACAAAAATATATATTAGTATATATAATCGATCATATTTTGCCATTAAAAAGTGACATCTTGGCTTCCTCATGCACTCTTTAAAGCACCAGCAGGCACTGATACACAGTATGAACGCTATATACAGTAATATAGTGGTGTGGAAATATGCCATTCTGAATACTATACATGTTTTATAGTTAAGTTTTTATTAAAGCTGCAAGATCACACAACATGAAGTACATATTTCATTTTTCCAAATTCTCTTAAGCCCTAGGGTGTGATGGTTCTGATGTTCTGATGAAGTCTATATATTTTAAAAATAAGAATAAATCAAATGCTGTTTTAATGAATTTGAGTGTGAATTATGAACTCAGCCATTGAGTAATAAATACCAAACTTAGCATGACACCAGAAAAGTGGCTCCATAAATATTATATAAACATTACTCAATCTTTAATAAATGCAAATGTAAATCTATGAAAGGAAGTTCTCGCTCGCTGTGTCTCTCTCCCTTCCTTCAGTGAGGGCTGAAATACGTCAGTCAGGAAGGAGTCACTACCACACAGATCTAAACGAGGTCTCCTTGTCTGAGGCCTCTACAGTTTTTAGTGTCAGAACATGCTGACATTGCATATTGGTGTAAAAGGCACACGGTCTGTGACAATACGTCAGAGCAGCTGTCAGAGAACAGCTAATTCCCCATCTGTATTCATGCTGCCTGTCCAGGTGAGGCATAACTCTGAACATCCTGCACTGTACTCTATTGAATGCATGTGTTTAACTGCCAGGTAATTTTCTCATATGACAACAACAAACCAGTTGATTAGAATCTACTGCACAAGTCAGTCATTTATTTCCAACAAAAAAAAAGAATGCGGTATGATTAATCTGAAGCAATGAAACAGTAAAAGTACTAGGGCCAGATAGTACTAAAAAGTACTAAACAGGGCAAATTAGCGTGAGAGCACAATTCCAAAAAAAGCGCAGATGGGAGTGGAAAGTTCTGCGCGTGATCTACTGATGCAAATTAAAGTACACAGACGCAGCCGGATCATTTCCATAATGACCAACGCAATCTACCAAGAGCAGCGCAAATTAGCGTCTGGTTTAAGAGTGCTTTTTGGGCGGTAAATAATGGTGAAAATTCCAATAAATTGACTAGCGCAAACCTTAGTAAATCACCTTGCATATACTCTCCTCCCATAAATTTAGCACCTGAGAAGGAAAATCCTACAAGTGCTTATGCAATAATGTCAGCCGCAAAAATAACCCTGTCCACGCCTTTTCAGCTCTAATTTTACACTGCATGTCTGTAGTAAATCCTGACAGTAGTTTTTTTAAAACCAAAAGAGGGTTTGCGCTGGAGCAAGCTGTTAGTAAATCTGGCCCTTAATCTCTTACTTATAATACTTAGGTTACTTAGTTTGAGCCACTCTTTAGTTCTTCAAAAATCTTGCATGACCGTCTCAAGTAGACCTCTGGCACATAATGCCAAAATGAGTCTCTGAATCTGCAGTTGTAGGATGTGATCCAGTTCCTACAGACGGACCTGATTAACTTGTTGGCCGATGTGAGAGGGTCACATCTCCATTTTGGAATGGTATGCCAGTTCTGCTTTAATGTGGTCGCTCGAGAGCATCCAGATCTTGGATGGTCATTTGTCCTGCCAGCATCCTGAAACCTGCTGTGCAGTTTAGACACAGTGACATGGCTTACTCCATATGACTGGCACTGCCTACCGCATGTCAATGGCTCGTTCTCTTGCTAAAACACACAGGAGACATACTAAGTGTGCCCTGCACCTACAGTTACTAGTGTGTTTGCTTAATGCCCCAAGTCAAAAGAGCCCCGAAATACTCCTATAAGGTTAGCGCTAGCAAGCACCAATGATCATGTTTACATGGACTTTCTTAACCTGATTATGCTTAATAAGCCGACAGTGCATGAGGTCATGTAAAAGTGTTAACCCGTTTTCCTTTATCAGAGTAAAGTCGTAAACGCCTTACTCATAAACCAATAGAGACAGCTAGATTTTTGAACCTTACCCCGAATTCTCCTGGCATGTAAATGCATTAACCTGCGTTCTGTCGGCTTACTGAAGTGCGCATTGAAGTGTGAAATGTGACAGGAAAGAGCCCTTACATTATGACCACTGCCAGGTGAAGTGAATACTGTGGATTTAATCGTATCCAGACAGTGCAAGCGTTTCACTGTAGGGGAGGAGGAAATATATCGCAAACTCTGACTCTTTCTTGACTCAAGAAATTATTTATCTTGTGCAGTCAAAATGCAGCATCTGTAACTGCATGAGAGGATAAGATCAGGGTTGCCAACGAGTTTAGCTTGGAGTAGGGCTGGGCGTTATTTTTAAGCGGCTGTTCACACAGAATGCGTTATTGAGTGGTGGTTGGGGGGTGGTACAATATCTGGTAGCCTACTGTTTTTATTATTGCTTGACAAATTTCACAATTCAATTCATAAGCTTGTGACACGATTACGATTCAATATCGATTAATTTCGATAAATATCAGACACAGTAGCTACATGTTTTTCTCAGGGAAAAAAATCTCTCAAATAATGCTGTAAACATGGGAGTCCTGTCAGCTGGTATTATTATTAAAGGTTAAATTATTAATAGTTATCTTAGACGTTTAAAGGGGTCATGAATTGAGAAATCCACTTTTCCCTTCCTTAATCCTCTCATAAAAGGTCATCGTAATATAAGAATATCCTGTAAGTTTCGGAGCTGAAAACTTCCTTGTTAGTCAAAAAAAAAGCTTTTATTGACAGCTGGCTCATCAAATGAGGGAACTGCGAATTTGCCTCCCTGTGATGTCAGACAGCAGCGAAACACCGCCTCAGCAGAAGAAGACGAAGGCCTAATTCTGTAGCCCCGCCCACCGATTCGCGCATGTAATAGCTCAATAACATAGGCCTACGTGGCACTAAAATGGATCGATCTAGCAAGCAATAAACATGCCGTTGAAGATTATACAATATTGTGCAGTGCCTGGTTGTGGAAGATCACAGTCGCTGCATAAGCTTCCTTCGGATTCCACTATTAGTAATGCATGGTTGAACTTTATTTTTAATGAAGATCCATCTCACGTGGATAAGACATTGCACGTTTATTCGCTTCATTTCACAGCGGCTTCTTTTGTAAACAAGACAGGTCGAGACTGGATTTGCAGACAGAATGAGATTAAAAAACGATGCTGTGCCTTCTATATTGGATCCGACAGGAATGGTGCAACACACATATGTGAGTAAAAAATTTTCCCTTTCAGTCAGTACACTACGAGTTACGTCAGTTACTGACGAAATGGGGGTTTCGCTTAGAAGCCAATCGCCTTTGAGCTCTACAAAACGAGCCAATGGCATGAAGATGCCATGGGTCTGCGGAATATGCATACCCATAACGCAACCCCGCCCCACCGCGTGGGTATAAAGTTCGTTGCGTGGCAATCTCGCATTATGTTTCTGCTTCAGAGCCGAGTGTTACTGCCTGAGCGTTTTCTCTCTTCAAGACGAGTGTCTCTCCAGAGTGTTGGTGTTACGGCGCGTTCTAGCGAGTTTCGCATTCCTGTCTGATCTGTGCAGTGATCTAGCACAGCGTGTGTGTTCTCCCTAGGCGCTTCAGCATTTCTGCAAAAACTCCTCTCTAAAAGAGCTGCACGCAGCACGTCTTTTTCAAGATGTCTCGCCCGTGCTCCGTTTCTGGGTGCGGTCGGCTGGTTCCTCCATTTGACGGGCATGATCGCTGTTTGGCGTGCTTGGGCCTCGTGCAGGCCGAGCGCGCGTTCATGGATGAGTCATGTTCCCACTGCGGGAACATGGCCACCGCAGTGTTGCTGTCAAGACTCCATGATCTCCGTACTGAAGGGAGGGTCCCCTCTACCTCACCCCAGTTCCAGAATTGCCCGAGTCTGATCCGGTGCTCACAGCCATGCTTTCTCAGGCGGCCGAGGCTCTTGGGCTTGTGTGGAACCCTCCGCCATGTCCCAAGCGCTCTCGGCTAGATGATTGGTATCTGGGGGCGGCCCGTGCCGAAGGCGCCCGTCAGGCCCCAGTGCCCTTCTTCCCGGAAGTGCATGAAGAGGTGTCGAAGTCGTGGAAGTCTCCCTTGACTTTTCGCGATCGTTCGGCAGCCACTTCCGCCTTCACTGCCCACAACGGCGGCGTGGTGCAAGGGTACACTGGGGTTCCCCCTGTTGAGCGCTCTGTTGCGATGCAACTGTGTCCGCAGAGCGCTGCGACATGGCGTGGTGACCCAAAGCATCCGTCCAAGGCCTGTAGGTTTACGTCTACTTTGGTGGCGAAGACCTACAGAGCTGCGGGCCAGGCCGCGTCCGCCCTGCATGCGATGGCCACCCTTCAGGTCTACCAGGCCAAGGTTCTCAGACACATGCACGAGGGCAATGCTGACCCCGCATTAATGCAGGAGCTGCGGGCGGCCACCAACCTCGCTCTACGAGCGACGAAGGTGACCGCTTGCTCTCTCGGTCAGGTGATGTCTACTTCTGTGGTCCAGGAGCGGCACTTATGGCTCAACCTGGCTGATATGAGAGAATCTGAGCGAACCCGTTTCCTCAATTCTCCCATTTCCCAGGATGGGCTATTCGGTGGGGCGGTCCAGGACTTCGCCCAACAGTTCTCGGCCGCTCAGAAACAGACTGAGGCGATCAAACATATTCTGCCCCGGCGGCCTGCTGCTGCCTCCACCCAGCCGCCGGCTCAGAAGCCTCAGTCTGCTCTCCCTTCTTCCCGCCGCAGGAAGGCAGCCCCGCCCAGCCCAGCCCCCCAGCCTGCTAAACGGCAGTCTAAGCGGCGGTCCTGAGACGGGCGGCTCGGAGGTGAACTCGGTTCTTTCCCAGGAGATGGTAGCAGGGCCACTCCTTCCCCCGGTGGAGGGCCAGGGGAGAATCCTTGGTTTTCCCCTTCCGCCGCTGGATCTGTCTGAACACCCTATTCGTGGTTAAAGAAAGAACTGACATTTTCACCTCCGAGCCTCAAGAGGGCGCGGCTGGCAGTGTGCAATGCCAAGCAGCCTCGCCACTCTCGGCCCCCTCTGTCGCCAGCCCCCTGGCAGACGAGACCCCCGTGGAATGCTGGTCCTTCCCTGGTCTCCTCTGTCAGGGCGCGGAATTCGACCCCGCCCACACCTCGGGATGCTCCCACGCCTCCCATGTCTGGGCCGGTCATTCCACCTCGCTGCCCCATCGGGGGTACGCCTGTGGTTTGCATGACCCCGCTGGTACAGTTTCTGGGAGCTTGGCTAGCGCTTCCCAATCTGTCCAGCTGGCTCGCTCGCACCATCAGGTTCGCCTATGCGATTCAGTTTGCACGGTCTCCTCCCCGCTTTCGGGGAGTCCGCTATACCATGGTGGGTGGCAATGCCCCTGTCATGCGTGCGGAGGTCGCCACCCTACTGGCAAAGGGTGCGGTCGAGATCGTCCCTCCAGCCGAGATGGAGTCCGGCTTCTACAGCCCTTACTTCATTGTACCCAGTGGGTTACGGACAATCCTGGACCTGCACATCTTGAACTGAACCCTTCACAGGCTTCCATTCAAGATGTTGACAAACGCATTTTCGAATGCGTTCGTCCATTGGATTGGTTTGCAGCGATCGACCTGAAGGACGCGTACTTTCATGTCTCCATTCTTCCTCGACACAGACCGTTTCTACGGTTTGCCTTCGAGGGGCAGGCATATCAGTACACGGTTCTCCCATTCGGGCTAGCCCTGTCCCCTCGCGTCTTTACGAAGGTCGTCGAGGCAGCCCTTGTGCTGCTCAGGCAACACGGGGTTCGCATCCTGAACTATCTCGACGACTGGCTGATTCTAAGCCACTCTCGGGACCAGGTTTGCGAACACAGGGACTTGGTGCTTCAGTACCTCGCCTGTCTGGGCCTTCGGGTCAACTGGGAAAAGAGCAAACTCTCCCCAGTGCAGAGGATCTCTTTTCTCAGTATGGAAATCGACTCGATCACCATGTTCGCGCAGCTTACGAGCGAGCGTGCGCAGTCACTGCTGACTTGTCTTCGCCAGTTCGAGGGCAAGAGTGTGGTTCCACTGAAATATTTTCAGAGGTTCCTGGGGCATATGGCATCTGCAGCCGCGGATTTTTGCTTCATATGTTTGCTTCATATGAGACCGCTTCAGCTCTGGCTTCGCGATCGAGTCCCGAGATGGGCATGGCAACACGGCACGCTTGGGGTCTCAGTGACTCGGGCCTGCGGTCAGACCTTCACCCCGTGGGCGAACCTCAGTTTTCTACGGGCAGGTGTTCCCCTAGAACGAGTTTCCAGGCATGTTGTTGTATCAACAGATACCTCTGCCACGGGCTGGGGTGCCATGTGCAATGGACATGCTGTCGCGGGCTCCTGGAGAGGACCCCAGCGCCTATGGCATGTCAATTGCCTCGAGTTGCTGGCCGTACATCTTGCCCTGCACCGCTTCCGAGCCCTGCTCAAGGACAAGCACATACTGGTCCGTTCAGACAGCACGGCGACAGTAGCGTACATCAACCGACAAGGTGGTCTACGCTCCTGCCGGATGTCGCAACTCGCCCACCATCTCCTCCTATGGAGTCAGAAGCATCTGAGGTCGCTTCGTGCCGTTCACATCCCAGGAGAACTGAATCGTGCAGCCAACGAGCTGTCACGTTTTCAGCCGCTTCCGGGGGAATGGAGACTCCATCCCCAGACGGTTCAGCTGATTTGGGAACAGTTTGGCGACGCACAGATAGATCTGTTTGCCTCCCACGACTCTTCCCATTGCTGCTGGTATTACTACCTAACCGAGGGGACCCTCGGCACGGATGCACTAGCGCACAGCTGGCCGCGGGGCCCACGGAAGTATGCGTTTCCCCCAGTGAGCCTTCTCGCACAGGTTCTGTGCAAGATCAGGGAGGACAGGGACCCCTCCCTGGTCGATCCCTTTGAGGAAGGACCTCCTTACTCAGAGACAGGGCACCATATGGCACCCACGTCCCGACCTTTGGAACCTACACGTGTGGGACCTGGATGGGACGCGGTAGGTTTGAGTACCCTGCCACCTCAGGTGGCAGCTACCATCACTTCCGCTAGGGCCTTGTCCATGAGACAGGCCTATGCGTTGAAGTGGAACCTCTTCGTCACCTGGTGCTCTTCTCGCCGAGAAGCCCCCAGGAAATGCCCGATTGGGTCCGTGCTTTCCTTCCTCCAGGGAGGGTTGGAGCAAAGGCTGTCTCCCTCCACCCTGAAGGTCTATGTGGCCGCGATTTCGGCTCACCATGACCTGGTGGACTCAAAAACGGTAGGACAGCACGACCTGGTCAGCAGGTTCCTTAGAGGGGTGAGGAGATTAAATCCTCCTCGCCCTCCTCAAATACCCTCTTGGGATCTTGCAGTGGTTCTATCTGCCCTGCAGAAAGCTCCCTTTGAGCCTCTGCAGTCTGTGGAGCTGAAGTTCCTTTCAATGAAAGTGGCGCTCTTGATTGCTCTGGCTTCCATCAAGAGGGTAGGGGACCTGCAGGCATTTTCGGTTGATGAAGCGTGCCTGGAATTCGGACTGGCTAATTCTCACGTGATCCTGAGACCCCGGGCCTAGGATACGTGCCAAAGGTTCCCACCACTCCCTTCAGCGATCAGGTGGTGAACCTGCAAGCGCTGCCTGTGGAGGAGGCAGACCCAGCCTTGGCACTGCTCTGTCCAGTACGTGCCCTTCGCGCTTACATAGACCGGACGCAGTGTTTCAGGACCTCAGACTAGCTCTTTGTCTGTTACGGAGGGCAGCAGAAAGGGAAGGCTCTCTCCAAGCAGAGGTTGTCTCACTGGATAGTGGACGCCATTGTCCTGGCATATCAGGTTCAGGGCATGCCATGCCCCCTTGGGGTTAGAGCACACTCCACTAGGAGTGTTACTTCCTCTTGGGCTTTAGCGCATGGCGCCTCGCTGACAGACATTTGTAGAGCTGCAGGCTGGGCGACACCCAACACATTCGCAAGATTTTATAATCTCCGAGTGGAGCCTGTGTCCTCTCGTGTACTCGCCCCAAGTGGCCAGTAACTGGACAGGCTCAGGTGTCTTCGCTTGCTGCGCCATTCCACTCCACGGACTGGATGTGTGCGCATTTTCTCTCAGGTGAGCTTCCCAGTAAGCCCTGAGCTCCTCCAGCACTGTTGATGTTGACACCAGAGTGCATGCCCGCTTGGTCAGCCCTCGTGTTCAGCTAGGTGCCTCCGTGTGCATGATTCCCCCGTTGGGCAACCCCCACATGTGTATTTCCACGGTAAGTCTCTCTGAGCACGTGTCTTCCCTTGGCAAGACACCTTGCCACACCTGAGGTTGAAAAATTTCCACCTGCGCCTGGAAGACAGCCGTCGTGGCGAGATTGTATTGGGACCCCCATTTCGTCAGTAACTGATGTAACTCGAAGTGTACTGACTGAAAGGGAACGTCTCGGTTACGTATGTAACCCTTGTTCCCTGAAGGAAGGGAACGGAGACGTTACGTCCCCTTGCCACTTCCGCTGTACTGCTGGAACGGCCGGGCGCTCATGCCTCGGCTCTTCAGCAGGTAACATAATGCGAGATTGCCATGCAACGCCCTTTATACCCACGCGGTGGGGCGGGGTTGCGTTATGCAAATTCCACAGACCCATGGCATCTTCATGCCATTGGCTCGTTTTGTAGAGCTCAAAGGCGATTGGCTTCTAAGCGAAACCCCCATTTCGTCAGTAACTGATGTAACGTCTCCGTTCCCTTCCTTCAGGGAACGAGGGTTACATACGTAACCGAGACGTTTTTTATATGTGATAGTATTGCATTGTTACAGATCGTTTGATATCTACTGATTATGTGTACATGTCTAACTAAGCATAATTAACGATAACTTACCACGCTGTCACAGGCTGGAGTATCCTTTGTATTTGAGGTGTTGTTGGTTCATTGTCCTGCGATTCGGGATCAGACTCTGGGTCGAACCTGTATGGGCGAATCATTCCAGTTGCCAATTTTCCACATTGAAAGTTTTCAAAACAATTCCCCACGTGTACTGACGGGGGAGTTGAAACTGATTATAAAATGCAAAACTGTTATCCAGCCATAGCAGTTGGCATTTATTTCCAAGTCTTCAATATGGCACGCCCATAAAAACCGAGCGCTCCAGGAGCTAGGCTCAAAACCAGGGTAGAAAATAGCCTATTAGTTATTCATTATGATGTTTTTGAATGTAAAAACCACGCGAACGTCATAAGTTGACCTCAGACAACAGTATAAAAAAAAGCCAGTTCATGACCCCTTTAAATTTGCTTTACGTGCACAAATACTATGTTTCACAATGCCGTGAAATGTGAAATTGTGACCTTGCACCATACAGTGACCTTGTGTAACCAGTTCTACTCGACCCGCTCTGAGCGAGACTTGAACCAAGGTCTCCAGCGTGGGAGGCGGGCACACTATCAAGAACGCTAAAGCGTGCCTCTTGAGGCCAGGGGAGTGAGGTTTACACGCACAAGTCTTACTGGCCTACGTCCGTTACACTCACCCCCCTAAACCTCACTCCCATCCGGGTCATGGCACCAAATGTAACCGGTCCTACTCTACCCACTCCAATCGCGACTTGAACCGGGGTCTCCAGCGTGTTAGGTGGGCGCGCTAAAAAGGACGCTAAAGACCACAGCCTCTAGCGTCAGTCGCTAGAGCACCTCTTGAGGCCAGGGGAGTGAGGTTTACACACACAGCTTTTACTGGCCTACGTCCATTATCTGCACAGTGTGGGGAAAATGTGATTGATACAGACTGGCCGAATGGCATATGACATCAAAATGCAGCAAAATTTTGTGTGAGATTTACTTGGGCAGCATGAGAGCATGAGACAGAGCCTAAAAGCGTGTGTCTCTCACCAAGAAAAAAATAGTGATCATTCACTAGGTTGATATCAGAGAAAAAGCTTCAGTCAACTCCACAGTAGTGTTTCAGGATCCAGATATTACCATATTTATGACCTGAGAGGTATGCTTAGGTCATAAATGTGTTTTTCTTGTGATCATTTTGAAGTGGATAATGATCCAGTAAATTCCAGGAAAGGAATCGTTCAGGTAAATGAGAAATGACTCTCAAGACCCTCTTACACTGCACAGATTACAACCATTTTCATCCTGATCTGAGGACATCTGAGTTTTCTACAACTGCTAATGCTTCATTGCAAACAACATCTAAAAATTTTTCCCCAACAATACAAAAAAAAACAGCTTTATTTAACCACTTTAATCAGCGCTGTAAAAATCATCCAGGCTTTAAATTATTTCAACTTACCGGTTCACAACTGAGTTTTGAAGTTCGGCAAACTGGGTCATGAGGAGCCTTTTTTGATAATACATTACCAAATCTTCTTACATTTAAGGCATATTCGTGTACAAACAAAAATATATATAAAAAGTGATTGAACAAACTACATCAAAATAATGTCTGATTTTTTAATGTAATGTGCTGATAAAAGTTTGACAAAGTTTATGAGTGTCTGCCAACAAACTTCTCTGTTTATGACCCTTATAAAGTGTGGTTGGTTTTACATCAAAATAAGAACCTAAAAAGGTTGTTAGATATGTTATACAAAATGGATAAAGATATTGAATCACTGTGCAGAAAGCTGCTTCATTCAATAATGTTCATTGTTATTGAATAAATTAGATATCTTCAAGAGCTTCAAGGCATTTTAAACCATCATTTGCAACATAAAAAGTGAAATGGATGACAAACGAAATTTGAAAAGGACCATTCACTTCATGAAACAGTAAAAAGAGTGAAAGTTTTAGAGCTTATAGCTACTGCTGCTGCTTCTATAAAAAAAAAAATCAATCAGCATTATTGCTTTCTTCCTTTCCCTGTAAAAGTAAGAGACATTGCTTTGAAGAATATTAAAAATATGCCAAAGGATATTAACCAACCACATAAGATTTTATGAAATATTTACATTAATTGCATATCATATGAATGTAACAACCCATACAGGGAAATTAAATGTGTATCAGGAGAGGGCTGCATTTATATGACAATTTATCTTTATTTCCTCTATATAATTGCCTACAAATCATTCTGGTGCATTGTGATCTGATTTTGCGTAGCAAAGTTAATTCCTCCTAACTAGCCTCAGACTGACTGGCTGGCTCATATTGCATTTTGCTTATTGAAAATATATTCACAGGTGGTCACAACAAATTACAGCTGTGTGGAATGCTCTTTAAAATGGTTTTTGATAGAAGCATTTTAATGTTGTAAAGGGAATAAGGAAACAAATCCAACAGGTAGACAGAGAATACTTAACATTGAATATCTCTCAAATTGGAGCTACATACAGACTCTTTTGGGGCACACAGGGCTTTTCCAAATATTTAAAGCTACACTATGTATTTTTTCGCCGCTAGGGGTCGCTAACCTCTTCAAAACAATAACAAAGGCATAGATTTATGACGATGAGTGTGGAATCATGGAACTTGTCGTCATACCGATGGATCTAATAATGTTTATGGGGAAATAATGTTTATGGATGAGTGAATGCATTCATGTTTTTTAACATGACTGTGGTATGAAGCAGGGCGCGATTACTAATAAGAGACAGATATTAGCACCACACGTGAGTTCCGGGGGATATAAAGAAATGAGCAAGGGCTGAATTACTACTCATGCATGTCAGTTTATTTGACGAATTAAAATTGTGAGGAAACGCAATGCTGTTTCACTTGGTCTACACTATCTAAACTGCATTTGAGTGTTGAAAGTTATAATGTTATCTGTGTTTTAGTTTGTTAGCTGTATGAGACTAGCAGAGCTACATCAACATTGGAACATCATACTGATGATATTCTAATATTTCATCGTGTTGAGCTACATAACATTGATTTGTTTTATGTACATTTTCTCATCTGTCTAATAAAGCACATCCAAGAACGGCATCTCTGTCAAGTCAAAGTTTGTTGCAAAGCTCTGGCCATCTCGAAAACGCTACGTCGATACTGGTCCTCTTTTGATTTTTCATTTTGTTCCAAAGTCTGCTTGCCATGGTCCATAATGTTTGAACGAAACTACATCAGCGTGCCGCTAGACGTTACGCAGTTGTCCGCATCTGTTGCCATGGTTTCTATGGCAGTAAAAGCAGAAACTGAGGGTAACGCGGATATGACGGCATTGACATACGACTCCCTCACACGTCCCGGTTCCTTGGTTAAAATCGCAGTTTTCTCACGATTTACAAATAGTTGGAAACATTTGGGATATTGTAAGTACTCAACTGAACAAAATATATAACACTGGCCTAATGGTTTTTGGATATTTTACTGCAAAAATGCTACATATTGCACCTTTAATCCGGAAAATTATTACCTTTTAAAGCTGATGTCCTGAATAAATCAGTCTTCCTGTTGAATCGAGTCTGCCTAGAACCCCAAAGATATTTCATTATAAGAACTTTTAATCGAAACTCTATTCAATGCTTGTTTGTTTTTGTAATCCAGTTTGTTTTCTGAACTATGCTATTATGATCTATTTTTTTAAAACGCATCTTATTGATCTTATTGTGAGTGCATACTTTTATTTATTTATTTGAGCTTATAATGTTTAATCAAAAATGTCATAACTTGACCCTCCAGAGAAATGACAGACTTCTCTCTGATGAATACCAGACATATCCAATAGAGTGCAACAGTGCCCACCCACTTTTTTGAGCTGCGTTGGAGACCGACTCGATTACGTCATCTGCGGTGCTTAAAGGGAGTGGGCAGAGCTAAATAGATCTTTTGGTGCGTTTTGCTTGTTTCAACTCTGATTGGTGGAAATTTCTGTACAGCTTCATGGGTAATGTAGTTTTCACCACAAATTCCGCTGTTGAAATAATGCAGGCTAACGGCTTCAGTCAATCTTGCATTCAGATCTGCCTCCATCTAATCAACAACTGATGGATAGAAAGTCCCACCCTACATTTTTATTCCTTTTCAGTAGGCCTAATTTATTTCACTCAGATCGTCAGATTGTTACACATAATCAAAACTCAAGATTGTCAAACTAAATCTTTCTCGTTATTCTTTTTTCTAGTTAGCTTATGTTTTGCAAACTAACCATTCAGTATGCTAGTTTAGCATAATGCTAACATAGTATAGCATGCTAGCTTAGCCAACACCCTAAGCAAATCACAACAATCCTTACTGCTTTTGATCAGGTAGGCAATACAAACAGATTCAACAAGGCGGAGTGAATTGTTCATGACGCTGGCAAAAACACTGTGAGTAAGGATATTTTCAGGACATAGGATATTGACATTTACACTACAAATGTGATTTGGTCACGTCTTTTCAGCTGCTTCTGAATTTGGTTGAATGAACACAAACCATTTTTAACCCAATTTTCTAGACCTGTGTTTAGCACTACCGAGTTTAGATCTCTGGAAACTGCTGTTAATACATGGTGTAAATTAGTATTTTTTTTTTTAGACGAACAATGGGGCAAGCTATGATTCTTTTTAATGGAAATGTAAGCTGTTCCACAAACAGAACATTAGCCCTGTGCTCCTCAACCATTTAACATTGTGTGCCCTTAAAGAGGCAAATTATGTTTCCAAAAGTGTTGTTTTGGGTAATAACTTTCTTATGGCCCATTTCAAAGTAATAAAGCTGATTTATTAGAAAAGGGCAGAGCAAAAGCAGAGCAGTTCTCGGTTGCTAGCCTTGTTCGTTTCCCTGAAGGAAGAATCTATTAAACACTTAGCTTTACCTCGCCCTTCATTTCATTAATAGGAGGCACAGATGCCGGGGTCTGCTCCAGTGAGATAGGATGGGTGGCAGGAATAGCAAAACTACATTAGGGATTACTGGCTTTGAGGAGGTCCATACCACTCAATCTCACATTCTCTCCACGTGGCGGGAGAGACTGATCAGCAGCACTGCTGTTTTTGCAGAGCCAGCACCAGCCCCTGCTTGGGTAATACTGGTGTCGTTATTTAAGCTGCTGGTGATTAATCACTGTCTCTATTTAAAAAAAAAGAGAGGGACAGAGAATCAAATCTCAGGAAAGAGAACTTAAATTATCTCACTGAAGCAGGTTCTTCCCTCTCAAGTATCAACTGCAGAGAAAATTACAGCTGCCATCATAGTCCGGACTCATTCTCTGTCTCTGCGTATGATATTATAGTCTCTGAGTATGATATTACAGGTTTGTCAGTCTGAAAAACAGCAGATGACAACGTAAAATAACAATTGTGTCTCATTTACAACTGGTTCCTTATGGAGAAAATGGTTTGGTAATGTGAAAGCTCAATAAAAAAAAAAGAAGAGGAAAACATCTTTTTAATATCTGTATCTTCGAGATGTACTCTCTGTAATCATTTGGGTTTCATATGGTTTTGAAACCATTTTTCAAAATAAAAGTTTCCATTTAACAACTGTGGTGTAACCATCAAGTAATAAAGTAAAAAAGTAAAATAAAATAATATTTTCCTTACATCCTGAATACATGCGTGTATATCAATATCATTACTTTTAAAAAATAAAAGGTATTTTTTTTAATCATTTTTTTTAATCATTCTTATACCACGGGGCTGTTAAATGCTTCTATGGGGTGCGATTATTTTTGGGGGGAATTCGCATAAAATTTCCCCATGCAGGGCTAAAAATTTCCCCATGCAGATTTTGCAGCGGTTGATCACGCAGATTTGACAAATTGACCAATAGAAAGCTGCTTTGTTTGAAAGCGACTTCTATGTGTGAGCTGTGCTTTATACATCACTACATGGACCTTTTGTTGCCCACAAAATTTGAGATGGTCCTTACTGCAGAACACAAGATCCAGGGGGCGGGGTTGGATCCAGATCCAACTCCTCCCACTTTATATACTTTGTTATATGTGACCCTGGACCACAAAACCAGTCATAAGTCGCACTGGTATATTTGTGGCAATAGCTAACAATACACTATATGGGTCAAAATTATCGATTTTTCTTTTATGCCAAAAATCATTAGGATATTAAGTAAAGATCATGTTCCATGAAGATATTTTGTAAATTTCCTACCCTAAATATATATATATAAAAAAAATTATTAGTAGTAGTAATATGCATTGCTAAGGACTTTATTTGGACAACTTTAATGGCGATTTTCTCAATATTTAGATTTTTTTTGCACCCTCAGATTCCAGATTTTCAAATATTTGCATCTCGGCCAAATATTCTCCTAACAAACCATACATCAATGGAAAGCTTATTTATTCAGCTTTCAGATGATGTATAAACCTCAATTTCAAATATTATAATATATATTACTAGCTATATTACTGCAACAATGGAGCCGCAAACTTACACTTTTGAAAATTTAGCATTTAGGTGATCCTGGTAAGCGCTCATTGTCACAGTTGTAAACACGACAGCTTTCTTCTTCCATGAGGGAGTTTGGCGTCACAGCATTTGTTTCCAGGCGGACCGTTAAAGAACATGACACACACCGGACATCCTGTAGAATTCAAACAACCAGATGACGACTTCAAAAATCCTGAAGTGTTTCCAGTTAAGTGTGTGATTTGCATCAGACATTCAGCCAACGGTCCTACCCCAACCCTAAACCTACCCCAACTCCACCCCCTAGATCTCGTGTTCTGCAGTGAGGAGCTACTGCAAAATTTTGCCTGTTACTGTATCTTAAGAATATTTGAGTAGCCTATACAACACATGGGATGCGACTGTGAATAATGAAAATTGGTTTAGCTCATCAATGTGAGACATAGGTTGAAACTGTATCTGCAGTATGTCTCTGCTGTCAGATACGTGCATGTTCACTTCCTCTGACCTTTTCCTGGAATAGTTTAGCTGACAGGAAGTTCACATGCAACATTTCCACTTCAAAAAGGATTTATAGTGAAATTCAATTTTCTGCCTTCATTTTCACAATATAACATGGTTTTGACACAGCTGACCTTGCCTCTACTTTTCAATTTGAAAACCATCCATTGAAGTCCATTACAATGTTTCACACTGGTACTCCATACTCCAAACAACAAATAAGACTGCTATTGTGTTTTACTGTTGATGTAGTTCCCTTTTATTACACAAAATTGCTGTAAATCTTAATAAAATTGAGACAGCATCAGAACGTAATAGCTGTTTGAAGCTCATAGCATTATCATAACAGACCATAGCACCATTAAGCATAATTGTCCACATTTCCAGGCCTAGAAATGCTTTCTTTAATTCCTAATGTGATTTCTCATCTCTGTGGGGGATAACGTTTTAAGGAAATGTCTCCTCTTTTATTGACAGGAGAAATATTTCAGTTGGCTTCAAGAAATTAAGTTATTATGTAGAAGAGATTAGGAATGCAATCATTGTGGGCTTTGAGACAATTTTGCAGTGTTATTGTGAAGTAGCCTGTAGCGCATACACCCTCAAAAAGTCTTTTGCATACTGACAGAAAAATATACTAAAACCATTGTGTGCATGCTAAAAACTAAATGAAAATTATTATTAAATATTATTACACATAAAATATTACATAAAATGCAAACAGCATCAACAGCAAATAAGCTGCATTTATTTAATAATTTTTTATTTTTATTTTACAGTATTTTACAGTCACTGTTTTCTATTTCAATATATATTTTAAAATGTACTTTATTCCTGTGTTGGCATTTATGCATCATTACTCCAGTCTTCGGTGTCACATGATCCTTTAGAAATCATTCTAATATGCTGATTTGATACTCAAGAAACATTTCTTATTATCATCAATGTAGAAATTACTACAGTTGCTTAACGGGTTAGTTCACCCAAAAATGAAAATTATCCCATAATTTAATCACCCTCAAGCCATCCAAGGTGTATAGAGTGTATGCATTGACGTCACTTCCCCGCCGGAACATGCACCCTCAGCCGGACTGAGTGGCAAAAGAGCCTAGTGCATGACTGGATTTAATAGGGGAAACTGCGAAAACGCGAGTAAAACAAACGATTATTAGTTTAACTCGATAACTCAGCTGGACTCAATATAGTGTTCCTGACAACTTACCAAAGATCCAGTGATCCATGGATATTAACATGCAGCCAGGAATCATGTTTCCTGACATTTATATGTGCCTGATTTTGACGGCGGGGAAATACATAAAGCAAATTTGCCTGTGAATGCTTTAAATACATAGGTCTAAATCTGGGAGATCACTTATATCAATATTATATCGTCATATCGACTCGTCCAGCCCTAAAACTTGTATAGTTTTTGTCAGTAACATCCAATTATGCAGAATATAAGATGGTAAATATTTCATTGATGAGTTGTCAATACAGTATATAACAATACAATATATAGGGTATGATTTTACCCCAAAATTAGCATATTGACAAAATGATAACTGCAAATCCATCGCTCCCTGGAGTCTAGTTGTTTCTGTGAATTGCAGTGATCCATTTGCTTCTCTTTTCTGTAGCTCTTCGTCAGTCTGTAAAAATATACCTCAGGGGCCATATTCACAAAACATCTTAAGGCTAAAAGTACTTGTAGCTCCTAACTTGCCGATTTAGGAGAAACTCTTAAAAATAATGGGCATGTCAGTCCTAATTGTAGGACTCCTAAATTTTTGCTCTAAGAGTATTTCACAAAGCATTTTAGCGCTAAAACTAGCTTCTAAATCTGTGAAACGTTAGGAGTAGTCAAGAGGACTCCTAAGTCACTAAGACCAAATCACAAACAATCCTAATGGCTGTTGCAGACATTTCTCCCCTTTCTCTCTTCCACTTCACTTCCTGTCTACTCACTGTCCTATCATAATAAAAAGGCAAAAATGCCAAAAATAATATTTATTTATTAGATAAGTAAATAAATTAAAAAAAAAAAAGGAAATAATGTCTGATTACCTCTGGCAGTTGTTTCACGAGTTCACACTTACAAATGATGGGATAGAGTAAAAGAGTAAAATAAGCCTATTTGGCGTGCTGTCTGAGGGGATTGAGGGAATTTAGCCCAAACCCAGAGTTCTCCCCCGAATCTCCGGCTGGGCCAAGAGTGAGGAGTCGGGGTGGCGGAGGGATGCAGAAAACTGTTGAGGTAACTAGCTAATTCGGCTGTGTATACTGTATATACTCGAGCTGATTGGATAGTGCTCCTCCCGAACTTTGTTTATAAAACATAATTTGTCGCTTGAATTCTGCTATCTCTCGAGATGAAGACTGACAATTAGCTAAACATATACTTGTTTAATTAGTGACACTTAGCCTACTTTTTAAAATCTTTATCTGAATATGGCAAACATTTTATTTTTTAAATCTTTATTTGAATATGGCAACATTCTTATTTTAAAACCTTTATTTGAATATGGCAACATACCTCGTTCTACAATATTTCTATCATTAAATCACTGACAGAGACCCCTCCCCTATCAGCCAGTCACTGTGGTCATAGTTAGTAAGCGTGATGACATCATCCATAGCAACGTGGTCAACCCCGCCCTTACTCTTAGCTTTAATGGGGGGTATAATGCTATTTCATGCATTCTGAGTTTTTTACACTGTTAAAGGATAAATAAACATGGCCAAAGTTTCAAAAAATAAGTTGGACGTTTGATGGAGTATTTCTGTGCCAAAAATACTCTTTCCGGTTTCTCACAAGTTTTGGAAAGTTTTTTTTTCGAGTATGGGCCTATATGACGTCAGCAAGGGAGGAATTTCCTTGTACGGGCACTTCTCCTGGAAGAGCGCATGCGCACACGTCGACCAGAGCGAGAGAGCAAAAGCACGCCCATCAACGCGCTTTGCTCGGCTTTAGGGAAATTGTCGGCTGTGCTGCACAGGTCACAGGACTTCACGAAATCAACAATGTCACCAAAGAAGTGTGTTTTTGGTTGTCAGGGCAAGACAACCCTGTTCAGCTTCCCAAAGAACTTCCCAGCATTAAGGGGACAGTGGATGGAGTTTGTTTTTCCAGAGTAGCAACGGAGTTGTCAAGTGTTTTTGTTTGTTCCCTGCATTTCGCCGATGATTGTTTTATAAACAAGGCCCAGTTCAACTCCGGATTTGCAGATCATCTAATGCTGAAAGATGGAGCGGTCCCAACGATAAAGGTTCACGGTCATGCGTTAGAACCGCAGGCGGTGAGTAAAACTGCTTCAGATGTCTGTGTGTTCCAAACTGCACTTTCCACATGTACACCTTTTAAAACGGGCAAATAAAAACGACATAATGAAAGTAGAAATTAGTAATTTACACAAGCCGCTAAGCAAATATATACAGTTACAGTACATACCACATAGAGACGTCCTGCTGTAGTCGTTGTTGCTGCTGCTCCTCTTCAATTTCAGCCTCTGGATCCGATTCTGGATCATATATGTAGGGCTGAATCTGATTGATAGACGTACGTCGGAACTGACCGACGAATTGGGGATCATTTTCAAAGACCAATCTACTTTTGAGTGTTTAAAAACGAGCCAATGAACACTGGCATGCGGTTCACGCATTCCATTCTCCGCCCCGCAGCGCGGGTATAAATAAGGAAGTGGAAGCACCGCATCTTTGCTTTCTACTTCGGAGCCAAACATTACTGCAAGCTCAGTGTGTTTCTACGAAGAGTGTTTTCTCACAGCGAGTCTCGGGAGAACGTCTCGGTTACGTATGTAACCCTCGTTCTCTGAATTAGGATCACTTCTGGGAGCCCCTATCAGCTTCGAGTGTATACAGAACGGGCCAATGGCCATTGGCGTGCGAGATTTGCATCTCGCGCTCCGCCCCGCACCGCGGGTATAAACAGGAAGCGGATGCAGCGCACATTTGTTTTTCACTGAGGAGCCGAACTAGTGACTCGGTCATGCAGTGATGGTACAGCAACTGTGGCGATGGGAAGTACGTCTCCGTTCCCTCCTTCAGGGAACGAGGGTTACATACGTAACCGAGACATTCCCTTTCAGTCAGTCACGTTCGACGTATGTCACCGACGAATTGGGATCCCTATGGAAAACGCCACAGTTACTACCACTTCCAGCGCCCAGCGAAAGCCCCTCAGACCCCCGTCTGTTCGGGGCGGGGAACTCACGCAGGGAGAGTCACTGCTGCTGTTCCGCAAGACCCACTCAGCAGAGTATTGGATAACGCTGGGAAAGCGTTGGATAACGCTGGGCGACACCTAACGAACGTGTTAGGTGTCGCCCAGCCCGCAGCTCTACATATATCTGTCAGCGAGGCGTCATGCGCCAGCACCCAGGAAAAGGCCACATTCCTAGTAGAGTGGGCCCTCAACCCGAGCGGGCAAGGCACGCCTTGGGTTTATACGCCAAGTCGATGGCATCCACTATCCAGTGGGCCATCCTCTGCTTGGAGACAGCCTTCCCCTTCTGCTGGCCTCCGTAACAGATGAAGAGCTGTTCTGAGGTCCTGAAGCTTTGCGTTCTGTCCACATAAGTCCGCAGGGCGCGAACGGGACAGAGAAAAAGCCAGGGCTGGGTCTGCCTCCTCCGAGGGCAGCGCTTGCAGGTTCACCACCTGGTCCCGAAAGGGAGTGGTGGGAACCCTGGGCACATATCCGGGCTGGGGTCTCAGGATTACATGAGAGCTACCCGCCCCGAATTCCAGGCACGATTCGTCGACCGAAAATGCCTGCAGGTCCCCTACCCTCTTGATGGAAGCCAATGCAGTCAGGAGTACTGTCTTCTAAGACAGGATTTTTAACTCTGCTGACTGCAAAGGTTCTCTCTGAGTGCGGTTAGCACCAGAGATAAGTCCCAAGAGGGTATAGAGTGAGAGCGAGGCGGATTTAGTCTCCTCGCCCCCCTCAGGAACCTGACGATCAGATCGTGCTTCCCCACAGACTTACCTTCAACTACCTCATGATGTGTGGCAATGGCGGCAACAACACTTTGAGGGTGGAGGAGACAGCCTTCGCTCCAACCCTTCTTGCAGGAAGGAAAGCACAGAGCCGATCGAACATCTTCGGGGGTCTTCTCGACGAGAAGAACACCATTCGACGAACAGGTTCCACTTACAAGCATAGAGGCACCTCGTAGAGGGGGCTCTAACAGAAGTGATGGTGTCTATCACAGCCTGTGGTAGGCCACCTAGAACCTCCGCGTCCCGTCCAGGGACCAGACATGGAGTTTCCAGAGGTCCAGACACGGGTGCCATAGGGTGCCCTGTCTCTGAGTCACTCAGAGGAATGGGCCAAGGAGGGGCTGTCGCGAAGAGCACTAATTCCGGGAACCAGGTCCGGTTGGGCCAGTAGGGCGCAACTAACAAGACCTGCTCCTCGTCCTCCCTGACTTTGCACAGGGTCTGTGCAAGAAGGCTCACTGGGGGGAACGCATACTTGCGTAGGCCCCAGGGCCAGCTGAGAGCCAGTGCGTCCGTGCCGAGGGTTTCCCTGGTCAGGGAGTAAAACAACTGGCAGTGTGATGTGTCCGGGGCGGCAACCAGGTTTACCTGTGCGGTCCCGAAGCGTCTTCAGAACAGCAGGACACCTGGGGATGGAGTCTCCACCCTCCTGAGGGCACTTGCTGTCGTGAGCTCGCCGGCTGCACGATTGGGCAGGCCAGGAAGGAGTGGTACGAAGCGACCTCAGATGCTTCTGACTCCAGAGGAGGAGATGGCGGGCGAGTTGCGAGTTGCGACATGTGACGGAAGCGTAGACCACCCTGTTTGTTGACGTACGCAACGGTCGCAGTGTTTTCACACAGACCAGGACGTGCTTGCCACGTAGCGGCCCCTTGAGGCGGCCCGGCGCAATACGTACTGCTAGCAACTTGAGGCAGTTGATGTGCCAATGCAGTTGGGGCCCCATCCACAGACCCGAACTGCATGCCCGTTGTACGTAGCCCCCCAGCCGGAGGCAGAGGCATCTGTGGAGACACAGCATGCCTGGACACCTGTTCTAGGGGAGCTCCTGCCCGTAGAAACAAAGGGTCCGCCAACGGGCCGAAGGTTTGGCGGCAATTCGGTGTGATTGGAACACGGAATGAACTGCTCTGCCACGCCCATCTCGGGACTCGGTCGTGTAGCCAGTGTTGAAGCGGCCTCATATGAAGCAATCTGAGCGGCGTTACTGCGGCGCGGATGCCATATGCCCCAGGAGCCTCTGAAAATGTTTCAGTGGGACCGCTGTTCTGAGTTTGAATGAATTCATGCAGTTCAACACCGACTGGACGCGCTCCTCTGTGAGGCGTGCTGTCAGGTTGACCGAATCCAACTCCCCACCGAGAAAAGAGATCCTCTGCCTGGGGCAGAGTCTGCTCTTCTCCCAGTTGACCTGAAGTCCCAACGGGCTGAGGTGACTGAGCACCTTGGGAACAGCCTGAAGGGAAGAACTTCTGGTTGATCGCTGCAAACCAGTCTTGGGGACGGATGCACTTTCAAATGTGTGTCTGCGTCAACATCCTGAACAGGCAGCTTGTGAAGGGCCCAGTTCAGGACTCGCAGGTCCAAGACTGGTCATAACCCACCGCCTTTCCTGGGCACAATGAAGTAGTGGCTGTAAAACCCAATCTTGATATCGGCTGGAGGGACCGGCTCCAATCGTGTCCTTCGCCAGTAGGACTTCGATCTCTTCCCACAAGATAGGGGCATCGCAGCTCCACACAGAAGTGAAGTGGACGCCTCACGAACTTGGAGGACGGCGTGCGAACTGAATCGCCTAGCCGAGCCTAATGGTGCAGGTGAGCCAGCGGGACGGCCCCGGAAGTGCTAGCTAGGCTTCCAGAAACCGTACCAACGGACCCACCTGCACCACAGACGTACCCGCGGTAGGGCAGCGAAGTGGAGGGCAGGGACCCGACCCAAGAGGCATAGCGTCCTGAGGTGGGGTCTGAGTGCGTAGCAGCACCTACCTGCCCCCACGGTTGGACAGAGGGTACGAGAGAAGGCATGGTAGCGTTCTCAAGCCGTACACTGCTGTCTGCTGGTGACTGAAGGAGAGGCTGAGAGTGGCAAGGCTTTGTGGCGTTGCACACTGTCTACCTTACCTCCTTCCTCAGTGGGGAATGAGAGTGGCGAGGCATAGCGTCGCACTGTTGTCCTCGCACCGCTGAGAAGAGGGGAATGAGAGTGGAGAGGCTTTGTGGCGTCGCACACTGTCATTCTCGCCCTCTTGTGGGGAGGAGAACGAGAGCGGCAAGGCTTTGTAGCGTCACACGCTGCCATTCCTGGGCTCCCGAGACCCAGAGGTATCGGAACTGCTCTTAGAATTTGGGTACAATTTGGGTACGGGTTTATACGCCAAGGCGATGGCATCCACTATCCAGTGGGCCATCCTCTGCTTGGAGACAGCCTTCCCCTTCTGCTGGCCTCCGTAACAGATGAAGAGTTGTTCTGAGGTCCTGAAGCTTTGCGTTCTGTCCACATAAGTCCGCAGGGCGCGAACGGGACAGAGAAAAAGCCAGGGCTGGGTCTGCCTCCTCCGAGGGCAGCGCTTGCAGGTTCACCACCTGGTCCCGAAAGGGAGTGGTGGGAACCTTGGGCACATATCCGGGCTGGGGTCTCAGGATTACATGAGAGCTACCCGCCCCGAATTCCAGGCACGATTCGTCGACCGAAAATGCCTGCAGGTCCCCTACCCTCTTGATGGAAGCCAATGCAGTCAGGAGTACTGTCTTCTAAGACAGGATTTTTAACTCTGCTGACTGCAAAGGTTCAAGGGGCGCTCTCTGAGTGCGGTTAGCACCAGAGATAAGTCCCAAGAGGGTATAGAGTGAGAGCGAGGCGGATTTAGTCTCCTCGCCGGCTGGCAGCTAGACGGCACATGGCGCGCTGAACGCTCAAACCTCACGAGGAAGGAGAGACGAACAGCACGCCGACGTGATCACGTTCTCCTGAGAGAACATGGATCACCCACGAACGCAATCTCAACATGCTTATGTGAGAGAGGTCGTGGCCGTCAATAAGGACAGGAAACAACCGCATCCAGAAACGCACGGGTGGAATGACGTCTTGAAAAAGACGCAGTGTCAGACCCGTGTACTCTTTTAGGGGAAAAGCTCTTTTAACGTGCTGAAGCACCCAGGGAGATAGCCGGGGCAAAAACACAGGGAATAGTGCAGCCTGTGTTTTGCACTCAGAGTAATGTGAACCCCCACCGAACTGACAGAGTTGCTGTAATAACAGCAGTTTTTGCTCTCAGTGAGCTCGCGGTCCTCGCTGCTGTGCCTTCACACCAACACTCAGAGCTTCTCCTCTCTCATTCTGATTATCTCTGTATAATACAGGAACACTCTTCAGCAGCACACAGTTGGCTCCGCAAATCTCGCACGCCAATGGCCATTGGCCCGTTCTGTATACACTCGAAGCTGATAGGGGCTCCCAGAAGTGATCCCAATTTGTCAGTGACGTTTGACGTACATCGAACGTGACCGACTGAAAGGGAAGGATCGTTCTGTCACGGTGTTGGTGAGACGGCACATTGCAGCGGCGGTCGCGAGTGTGGAGGACACACAAAACAGCTGTTTTCACAGCTCGCTGGGCGTTTCTCCATTGAGTGCTCACAGCGGGCTTGCACCTTTGAACCGCTGTGAGCCGCGGCCATCTCCCCTGTGTGCCTCGGCACTGATAAGAGCGTTTTTTTCTCGGGACGGCCCGTGCTGGTTCTCAACGCCCCGCCCCGGTGCCTTTTTTCCCGGAAGTGCATCAGGAGATCACATAGTCGTGGACAGTGCCGGACGGATGACGAAAGTCACTGCACGCTCCCTGGGTCGGGCGATGTCCACGTTAGTGGTCCAGGAACGGCACCTGTGGCTGAACCTGGCGGATATGCGTGAGACCGACAAAGTGCGGTTTCTCAACGCCCCTGTCGAGAGCTTCGCCCAGCAGTTAAGTTAAGCTGCTGCAAGTAGATCCTCTTCCTCCTCATCTCTGCAACCCAGCCGTGACACTACTTACGATAATGGTATTTTGAAGTGGGATGTACAAGAAATGTAATGAACTGACAAACAGCATTTTTCTTTTTGAATCAAAGGCCTAACCTGACCCTTGAATAATTAAATCCTTTTGGTTTTATAAATTCTCTTTTCTCTTTTTTTTGGTTTTATTTTATCCTCATGTAAGGAGTCTGACTCTGTTTATTTGCTGTAATAGACTCCAGTAAGATCAAAGGCACCGCAGAATAAGGAGTTGCCAGAGTGCGGCACTCCTAGAAGTTATCTCTTCATGGGTATAGATTATTGGACAAGGCCTTAGGGGACATTAGCTTCATTTGCATCTCTGCCATCTCCAGCTGAGCATGTGCAAGGGAGGGGTTTGAATCTGTCCGGTTGGAAGTGTTGTCTTATCAGACTTTAGCTCTGCAGTTGTTCAGAGGCCAAGAGTGTTTTCCATATCAAATTCAGCATGGATGAACTGGATGGAATAGCAAAACACAGGAAGTTGTGATATGGGGAGACAGCCCAAGGGAATCCTTCTTTATTGATAAGTAACAACTTCTAAGTTTGAAGTCCTGCTGTGAGCATATGTGTGTGGGTCGGTGTGAGGGGAGAAAAGGTTTATTATACCATAAGTAGGGACCAGAATATCCTACAGACTTAGGACTGGTCTGTCTAAACTTGGGCGGATACAGAACAACCTAGAGCACCATAGAAACCACCTAGAAACGACGAGCTACCACATAGTGACATAGAAACAACTCGAAACACTCTCATGTTGCAAAGCAGTAGTCTCATATAATCAGACTAAAGGTCTGGTCCAAATTGCAACTTGTTCTGGCCAATTACTGTAAAGTGACCAACCACAATTGTTTTTACATAATGTTTTGGGGTGGGTTTATCTGAAATAGATTATCCCACGATAATAGACCAAATTAAATAATTAAAATAATTATAGTTGTACAAAATTACAATTCTGACTAATTAAATTAATTAAAAATAAAAATAAACTAATTAAAATGAATAATTCTTGTTTAGCTAATAGTTAATTTTCATTTTTTTTAATAAATAAAAAACACACTAAAAGATACATACATATTGTAACAAAGACTCAGGTGGATTAGGATCCATTTGCAGTTTATTAAGATGACTCAAACTCACAGCATAAACAGGCGTGGATCGGTGAACCAGGGCGAACAGCAATATCAGAGGCAGAGCAGAAAACTTGGTCATAACAGGCAAAGGTCAGGACAGGCAGCAAACAGTCGAATGTACAAAGTCCAGGCAAACACAGATCAAAAGGCAGGCAGCACAGAATCAGAAACGGTAGTCCAAGGCAGAGTCAAAACACAGGCAGATCAATAACAGGGGATAAACGCTCAGAAATGTAGCCGTGGCAAACAAGACTTCGCAATGAGTGTGTGTGTGTTCAGGGTATAAATAGGCAGAGTGATGATGATCAGGTGTGCAGTAATCAGTCCCAGAGTGAAGGTGCATGGGAAATGGAGTCCGAATGAAAGTCAGTACTCTGGTGAGTGAGACCTCTGGTGGCCGACAGTGGGATCTTCACCGGCATTTGTGACATATACTGTGTATCTATCTACACAAATAATGGCACAACAGTGGCACAACATTAGGGCGTGTTTTTTCACACTTGACGTCTTTTTTGAAGCTGCCAGCGTCTGTTTTACGTTATAATCCTATGGAGTAAACCGTGTTTTCAAAAAAGTCGTGAGCGCTTTTTTAAACGCCAAGGCTTTGTCTTTTTCTGCAGCTCAGCGCGTCTTTTTCTGCAGCTCAGAGCGTCTTTTCAAGTTGAAAAAAGTTAAACTTTTCTGATAAAAACGCCCTACATCAAGTGCTTTTTTGACAGCTGACCAATGACAAGCGAGTAGCGAGACCTGACTCGTTTCCATAACAACAAGAAAAGGTGCCGGTAGATCGACTAAACAGCAGAAGCAGGTCTTCAAACTGACTTTTGTTAAGTCTAAAATATGCCGCAAACCGCGCATCATCCAACCGGAGCTCCTGGACTAAATTATTGTAAGCACCATACTGTTTTCTTCCCCGTATAATGTCGTGCACCCACAAACGTCGTTGTGAACCGACATTCTCCTCCCCGTTAACTTCAAAAGCCAACGCAAGAGCCAACTTTCTCTTTCTCGACATTTTGTATCTCTGCACAGCACTCTTGTTGCAGCTGTTGTTATAGCAACAACAGACGCCCTCGGCTGCTATTTGGAACCAAACGCTGCCAGCTTTTTTATTTACTAAAAGAGTGCTCTTGTCAACCTTTTTTTCAAATCAAATCAAATCACCTTTATTTATATAGCGCTTTTAACAATGATAATTGTTTCAAAGCAGCTTCACAGTGGTAACAGGAAAATAATGCAACAGAATTTGATTCGGCTGTACAGCCGCTCTGGTGAAAACGGTGATGTCATCCAGCTCATTTCAATTATCATATAGTGTCAATGCGGGCAGATCAGTAATATAGTTGAAATTTAAGTGTCCCCAACTGAGCAAGCCAAAAGCCAAAGGCAACGGTGGCAAGGAACCAAAACTCCTTCAGGGCCAGAATGGAGAAAAAAATGGGGTGCCAGTTCTCCTCTGGTCGACGAACAAATAGTGTATGATTATGATTCTGGCAACATTACAGGTCAGAAGTCATATTAGATCAATAGATATTCGTAGGATTATTCGAAAGATTGGAGTCGTCACGCCGGGGACGGGTTTAATGAGGATGTCGTGTCGATGCGGCATTTACGGGGGGAGTTTAATTGACACGGTCTCTGCAGACACTTCAGGGATGCGTTGGTCATGTCCAGGCGCAGGTCCACCATCTGGTTTGGATACGGCCCGGATCCGGCCAACTGCAGTAAACCTCGGGATAAACAGAGAGACTAACATTAGCGTAGATGCCATTCTTCTTATGATGTAACGAGTACATCAGGTGTTATGGGAAGTGTTCCCGGTTCCGGCTGAACTAGTTAATGCAGCCTAAAACAATCCTTTAACTGATTTGAATAATATAAATTAAAAATGTTTTATGTGTATGCCATAGTAAAGAGATGTGTTTTTAGTCTAGATTTAAATTGACAGAGTGTGTCTGCTTCCCGAACAATGCTAGGAAGACTGTTCCAGAGTTTAGGTGTTAAATAGGAAAAGGATCGACAGCCTGCAGTTGGTTTTGATATTCTAGGTATTATCAACTGGCCAGAATTTTGAGACCGCAATAGACGTGATGGAGTATAATGCATTAAGATCTCGCTCAAGTACTGGGGAGCTAAACCATTTAGTGCTTTGTAAGTAATCAGCAAGATTTTAAAATGTATACAATGTTTAATAGGGAGCCAATGCAGTGTTGCCAGAACCGGGCTAATATGGTCATACTTCCTGGTTCTAGTAAGAACTCTAGCTGCTGCGTTTTGGACCAGCTGCAGTTTATTTATTGAGCGAGCAGGGCAACCACCCAGTAGAGCATTACAATAATCTAGCCTTGAGGTCATGAACGCATGAACTAACTGTTCAGCATTTTGCATTGAAAGCATGTGCCGTAATTTAGATATATTTTTAAGATGGTAGAATGCAGTTTTACAGATGATAGAAACGTGGCTTTCAAATGAGAGATTGGTATCAAAGAGCACACACAGGTTCCTAACTGACGACGAGGACTTGACAGAGCAGCCATCGAGTGTTAGACAGTATTCTAGGTTACTACTTGTGGAGTTTTTTTTGTCCAATGATTAAAAATTCATTTTTTTCTGAATTAAGTTGCAGGAAATTACTAGTCATCCAATTTTTTATATCAGCTATGCATTCCGTTAATCTTGTGAATTGGTAAGTTTCGTCAGGGCATGAAGAAATATAGAGCTGAGTATCGTCAGCATAACAATGAAAACTAATGCCATGCTTCCTAATAATATCTCCCAGTGGTAGCATGTACAGGGTGAAAAGCAATGGTCCTAGCACTGAGCCCTGCGGTACTCCATACTGAACTTGTGATCGGTGTGACATCTCTACATTTACTGCTACAAACTGATAACGGTCAGATAAGTATGATTTAAATCATGCCAATGAAATTCCACTAATGCCAACATAATTTTCGAGTCTATTCAAAAGAATGTTGTGGTCGATAGTATCGAATGCAGCGCTAAGATCGAGTAACACTAACAGAGAGATACAACCACGATCGGATGATAAGAGTAAATCATTTGTAACTCTAATGAGAGCAGTCTCAGTACTATGATACGGTCTAAATCCTGACTGGAAATCCTCACAGATACCATTTCTTTCTAAAAAGGAGCATGACTGTGAGGACACTGCCTTTTCTAGTATTTTTGACAGAAAGGGTAGATTTGAGATTGGCCTGTAATTGACTAATTTCTGCAGGATCAAGTTGCGTTTTTTTAATAAGTGGTTTAATAATAGCCAACTTAAAAGTTTTCGGTACATATCCTAATGTCAAGGATGAATTAATGATATTAAGAAGAGGATCTATGACCTCTGGAAGCATCTCTTTTAGTAGTTTAGTCGGTATAGGGTCGAGCATACATGTTGTTGATTTTGATGATTTAACGAGTTTAGCCAATTCTTCTTCTCCTACAGCAGTGAATGAATGTAATTTTTCCTCAGTGACACTACAGTGCACTGTCTGATACTGTAGTAGACGGCTGCATGGTTATAATTTTTTTCCTAATATTATCAATCTTACAAGTAAAGAAGTTCATAAAGTCATTACTGCTGTGCTGTTTACAAACATCAGAAGTTGAAGCTTTATTTTTGGTTAATTTAGACACTGTATCGAATAAATACCTAGGGTTGTATTTGTTTTCTTCTAAGAGAGTCGAGAAATAAGCAGATCTAGCAGTTTTTACGGCCTTTCTGTATGCAATCATGCTCTCTTTCCACGAAATGCAAAAAACTTCCAACCTCCTTTTTTCTGGCTGCTGTTTTAAGGGCCCGGGTGTGCTCGTTTTCTTTTCAAAAAAGACGTCAAGTGTGCCTTAGCCAAACTGAAAAAGTGCTTTGAATTTAGACAGACAGACAGACAGACAGACAGACAGATAGACAGACAGACAGACAGAGAGACAGACAGATAGATAGATAGATAGATAGATAGATAGATAGATAGATAGATAGATAGATAGATAGATAGATAGATAGATAGACAGATAGATAGATAGATAGATAGATAGATAGATAGATAGATAGATAGATATAGATACATGATTTTGTTTCCACACAAGATAATCTTCAGAAATTGCGTAAATCCAGCCAATCAGACTAGAGGTTGCTAACTTGCTAGCTTGAGATAGTGATATCCAGTTTTGTGTGAATTATATGCATAAGATTCCTCAACCACCCACAACACCTTAAAGTTATGTCAGTTCGGTTTGCAGGGCAAGCACCTCTCATATTTCACTCAGAAAATGTACAAATTCATTGCTGTGCCTCAAGTGCTTTTGTTTATCTGAAGTTTTGTTTTCAGTGTTGTCTTTTCTGCCTCTGAGGATTGTTGCATGAGACTCACAGACATTCGGTACATTTCATATTTACACTGGCATCCTGTACTGCTTGTTTAATCAGCCAGTGTCATTTCTTTCCCCTAATCGTATCTTCTGTTCTGCCACTACCTGCTCTGATGCTGGCGGCTGCCATCAGCAGCCACATCGCTTCCATCTCCAACTGTACTGACACACAAATAGCAAGGCACTGCTTGTCAGTACTGGCATTCTAATCTGTTTCCCATATTCCCCCTTCTAGTTCAATTCCCATTGGATATGTATCTATAAATCTGAAATGTCCCCCTCCAATTCCATCACCTCCAGGAGATCTATTTTCCCTATTTCCGCCTCAGCATCATCTTATCATGGCTCCTGCTCAGATAAGTCTACAATCCGCAATAATGGTTACAACACAGCTGAACACGATGAACTTGCTTCGCACTTTTTATCCCTGGAGTGGCAGGCTCATGCGAACCAAGCTAACCTGGTCATGCTAACTGGCAAAAACTCTTGGCTTCCAAGCACTATTCAGAATCCTGCCAATTCCCAATGGATACAATCAAGCCCAGTCTTGTCTATTGTTGTCGTTGAAAACCGTTTCACTCAGAAATACAGATTACAGGAGCAAACTGAGTTGCGAACAGTGTTTCATTCACCAACGACACACTGGCCTGCAGCAACTAATGAAATTGCAGCTACGATCCTGCGGGTTCTGAAGAGGTGAGTCGTCCTTGTGAAGGGTTCAGCTCTTGTTTTTCCAGGTGTGACAAAGGTAATCACAGTCTTTTTGCTTCATCGTCTTGCGGGTATTAAAGCTCAGACCCTGGTGCTGACCAGTAACACTCACAGCTGGTTATTTAGTGGTGTTCTTTCATAAAAGCATATTGATTATAAAACAAGTACAAAGCAGTACATGATTTAGATCAGTTACGGATCAGTGAATGCACTGTTCTTTGATGAAGATGGATGATGCAGCAAGCAGGTCACCTGACATGGAATAACTCAAATCATTAAACCACTTTTGTTATGGATAATCACAACTACCCTGTTGTCTCAGCACTTTAATAAAGCAATAAGCCACTCAAGCATAGTAAAATCACTGTAATGCATGGCCTGGAGTGGTTTATTACTTTTATTAAATGTCTACTACTACTACTATTTGTGCATTATATGATTACATATCACTTTTTAATTATTATTAATGTTATTTAAATAATTATATATATATTAAATAATAATTATAATATTTTATTCTAATATACAGTAATGTTCAAGTGTGGATTTTTTTTTTTTTTAAGAAATACTTTTATTCAGCAAGGATGCATTAAATTGTTCAAAAAAAATCTTCATCTTCAAATTTTCATCACTATTCATCAACAAATGATGAAAAAAAAGTATCACGATTTTCACAAAAATATTAAGCAGCGTCAGCGCAACTGTTTTCAACATTGATAATACAAACCTGATTCCAAAAAAGTTGGGACACTGTACAAATCGTTAATAAAAACAGAATGCAATGATGTGGAAGTTTCAAATTTCAATATTTTATTCAGAATACAACATAGATGACATATCAAATGTTTAAACTGAGAAAATGTATCATTTTAAGGGAAAAATAAGTTGATTTTAAATTTCATGGCATCAACACGTCTCAAAAAAGTTGGGACAAGGCCATGTTTACCACTGTGTGGCATCCCCTCTTCTTTTTATAACAGTCTGCAAACGTCTGGGGACTGAGGAGACAAGTTGCTCAAGTTTAGGAATAGGAATGTTGTCCCATTCTTGTCTAATACAGGCTTCAAGTTGCTCAACTGTCTTAGGTCTTCTTTGTCGCATCTTCCTCTTTATGACGCGCCAAATGTTTTCTATGGGTGAAAGATCTGGACTGCAGACTGGCCATTTCAGTACCCGGATCCTTCTTCTACGCAGCCATGATGTTGTAATTGATGCAGCATTTGGTCTGGCATTGTCATGTTGGAAAATGCAAGGTCTTCCCTGAAAGAGACGACGTCTGGATGGGAACATATGTTGTTCTAGAACTTGGATATACCTTTCAGCATTGATGGTGCCTTTCCAGATGTGTAAGCTGCCCATGCCACACGCACTCATGCAACCCCATACCATCAGAGATGCAGGCTTCTGAACTGAGCGCTTATAACAACTTGGGTTGTCCTTGTCCTCTTTAGTCCGGATGACATGGCGTCCCAGTTATTCAAAAAGAAATTTTGATTCGTCTGACCTCAGAACAGTTTTCCACTTTGCCACAGTCCATTTTAAATGAGCCTTGGCCCAGAGAAAACGCCTGCGCTTCTGGATCATGTTTAGATATGGCTTCTTTTTTGACCTATAGAGTTTTAGCCGGCAACGGCGAATGCCGGCTAAAACTATTGTGTTCACCGACAATGTTTTCTGGAAGTATTCCTGAGCCCATGTTGTGATTTCCATTAGAGTAGCATTCCTGTATGTGATGCAGTGTCGTCTAAGGGCCCGAAGATCACGGGCATCCAGTATGGTTTTCCGGCCTTGACCCTTACGCACAGAGATTGTTCCAGATTCTCTGAATCTTTGGATGATATTATGCACTGTAGATGATAATAACTTCAAACTCTTTGCAATTTTTCTCTGAGAAACTCCTTTCTGATATTGCTCCACTATTTTTCGCCGCAGCATTGGGGGAATTGGTGATCCTCTGCCCATCTTGACTTCTGAGAGACACTGCCACTCTGAGAGGCTCTTTTTATACCCAATCATGTTGCCAATTGACCTAATAAGTTACAAATTGGTCCTCCAGCTGTTCCTTATATGTACATTTAACTTTTCCGGCCTCTTATTGCTACCTGCCCCAACTTTTTTGGAATGTGTAGCTCTCATGAAATCCAAAATGAGCCAATATTTGGCAAGACATTTCAAAATGTCTCACTTTCAACATTTGATATGTTCTGTGATATTCTATTGTGAATAAAATATAAGTTTATGAGATTTGTAAATTATTGCATTCCTTTTTTATTCACAATTTGTACAGTGTCCCAACTTTTTTGGAATCGGGTTTGTAATAATAATTGATATTTGAGCAGCAAATCAGCATATTAGACTGATTTCTGAAGGATCATGTGACACTGAAGACTGAAGTATAACGGCTGCTGAAAATTCAGCTATGCCATCACAGGAATAAATTACACTGGAATACATTCACAAATATATTGAAATACACCGATCAGGCATAACATTATGACCTAATATTGTGTTGGTCCCCCATGGGCACCCTGACTGGTCTGCGGCTATGCAGCCCTATATGCAACAAACTGCGATGCACTGTGTATTCTGACACCTTTCTATCAGAACCTTAACTTCTTGAACAATTTGAGCTACAGTAGCTTGTCTGTTTGATCGGACCACACGGGCCAGCCTTTGCTCCCCACGTGCATCAATGAGCCTTGGCCGCCCATGACCCTGTCGCCGGGTCACCACTGTTCCATCCTTGGACCACTTTTGATAGATACTGACCACTGCAGACCGGGAACACCCCACAAGAGCTGCTTTTGGAGATGCTCTGACCTAGTCATCTAGGCATCACAATTTGGCCCTTGTCAAACTCGCTCAAATCCTTACACTTGCCCATTTTTCCTGCTTCTAACACATTAACTTTGAGGACAAAATGTTCACTTTCTGCGTAATATATCCCACCCACTAACAGGTACCGTGATGAAGAGATAATCAGTGTTATTCACTTTACCTTTCAGTGGTCATAATGTTATGCCTGATTGGTGTATAACGGTTATTTTAAATTGTTATAATATTTCACAATATTACTGGTTTTGATATACATTTCCTCAAATAAATGCAGCATTAAAATTAATAGTAACAAAAAAAAAAACCCAGTGTCATTAGAAATGACGGTTGCATTTTACAGTACGTGCACTTCCTGTACAATGTACTTTCCTAAGAAAGTACTGGGTAATATAAGGTAACTACATGAGTTACGATTAGGTTTAGGGGTAGGTTCAGGGTTAGTACCTAGTTATTACCCACTTATTGCAATTACTACATGGGGGACAGTATTGTAAAATAAAGTGCTACCGAAATGACAGAATCTCTCTTCTGCACTGTAAGAGTTACAGAGTGTGCAGATTTGTAACAAATCTTTACATGCCAAACACTTAACAGACAAAAACACACAAACTGCTAAAGTGAAATGTGTCTTTAAAAATTAATTTACAAATTCATTCCAGTTCAACTTGTTCATGAGAGCTTTTGATTTTAAAGGTGGGGCAAGTGCTTTCTGGTAACCGATGTTGATATTTCAAATCACCAAAACAAACACGCCCCTACCCCAAAAGGGTCTCGCCACTATTTTGATACAGTGGGGAGAACAAGTATTTGATACACTGCCGATTTTGCAGGTTTTCCTACTTACAAAGCATGTAGAGGTCTGTAATTTGTATCATAGGTACACTTCAACTGTGAGAGATGGAATCTAAAACAAAAATCCAGAAAATCACATTGTATGATTTTTAAATAATTAATTTGCATTTTATTGCATGACATAAGTATTTGATCACCTACCAACCAGTAAGAATTCCGGCTCTCACAGACCTGTTAGTTTTTCTTTAAGAAGCCCTCAGAAGGCAACAACTGTTGGCGCAATTATGGAAGAAGTTCAAGATGATGGTCAGTCTCCCTCCGTCTGGGGCACCATGCAAGATCTCACCTCGTGGGGCATCAATGATCATGAGGAAGGTGAGGGATCAGCCCAGAACTACACGGCAGGACCTGGTTAATGACCTGAAGAGAGCTGGGACCACAGTCTCAAAGAAAACCATTAGTAACACACTACGCCGTCATGGATTAAAATCCTGCAGCGCACGCAAGGTCCCCCTGCTCAAGCCAGCACATGTCCAGGCCCGTCTGAAGTTTGCCAATGACCATCTGGATGATCCAGAGGAGGAATGGAAGAAGGTCATGTGGTCTAAACTCCACTTGCCGTGTTTGGAGGAAGAAGGAGGATGAGTACAACCCCAAGAACACCATCCCAACCGTGAAGCATGGAGGTGGAAACATCATTCTTTGGGGATGCTTTTCTGCAATGGGGACAGGACGACTGCACCGTATTGAGGAGAGGATGGATGGGGCCATGTATCGCGAGATACAACCTCCTTCCCTCAGTAAGAGCATTGAAGATGGGTCGTGGCTGGGTCTTCCAGCATGACAACGACCCGAAACACACAGCCAGGGCAACTAAGGAGTGGCTCCGTAAGAAGCATCTCAAGGTCCTGGAGTGGCCTAGCCAGTCTCCAGACCTGAACCCAATAGAAAATCTTTGATGTGCACTGAGCAATCTCTGCTCCCCATCATTAGTAGACACACCCCTTACTGCTGATTGGCTACACGTTTGTTTTGGTACTCAGCCCTAGACACTTTTACTAAAGCATTTTTGAAATAACACTTACCCCACCTTTAAATATAAGCCAGCAATTCCCGATCTTGCTGTTAAGTTATTGATTCTTCTGTATCTCCCTATTGCTTTGTGAAGACCTGCATACTGTACTTGATACACACTTTGCTTTCACTGTTTGCTTTGAAAAGGAAAATAACACAGTAAAACCACTTATGCAGTTTGTTTTCAACAAAATGGAACCAGAACTCATGAGGCCAGACAGTAAAAAATGTTTAACGCAAGTAGGGAGCCATCATTTCATCGGCTGTTCATGAAACGTGTAAATAAAAATATTGTAAGTCCTGGATGATTTGGCTTGGCTTGGCATTGGTCACATACACAAAAGAAGACAGATGATTTCATGACCTACTGAACATCAGTCCAGATCTGATCTGAGTGCTGCTGGTGTTGTGCTACAGCTGTCTGGAAACCGCCTTGCAGGGTCATAAGGCCTGTCAGGTGATTGGGCTTGTGGTCTCTGTGTTCTGAGCATTACAGCTGACATGAGTCGCTTTACATCGGCCAGTGTTCCAATAAACACACGACAACTCTCCATTTCCGCTGCCTGATTGCTCTGCCAAAGCCAGTGGAAATGACTGTCTGTCATAACAGAGATCAAACAGAAAGTCAGCAACCAAAATAATGAAATAAATAAATCGTGAGAATTCTTGAGATTATATTGAATCCGCAAACAATAGCATTTGTTCTAATGTAACACAGGAAAAATAGCTGTTTACCATTTCTGCAGAGTCACTTTCATTCGGACTAATGTCCGGTGGAGCACAGTTATTTCAGGATAATTATTTTGAATTCCGTCTGCAGTAACCCCCTGAATTGATTGGTACAACCGCACTACAGCAAATACCTGTTCAGATGATTCATAATCGTACACAACGCTGGAGCGTGTAATGCTGAGCACAGAAGCACAATTCAAGACTTTCGTACATTTTCTGGCTCCAGAGGAAGGACACATATTTATCTATCAGACGGTGATGCACATCTCCTGTTCTCTCAAAGCAGCAGTGGCCTTCATCTTTCAATGGAGAAGGCAGAACTAAAATTAACAGCTGCTTTTTTTATATTTCTCTCAGGCAGTAGAGGTAATCTACCGGTCAACGTTAAAGTTAAAGATGGAAAAAAATCAAAAATAGTTACTTCTCAGCATTACTGTCTGCAAAAGTATGAGTCTATCTGAGGATTTGGTGGAGTTATTTATTTGAACTTTCTGCACCTCCATTATTGGGATGTTATTTGCTGTTCTGCATGTGAAGAAAAACATGCTTGATCTGCATGTTGTTAGGAATCTTCTGGTTTTGTTTCTAGTGGGTTTGTTTCTTTGTTTCGAGTGGGTTTGGCACGTTTTCCTTTTGAGTTATGTTAATAATATTTAGATCCATTTCTCCTCATTTCTGCAGCCCAGCCGTGACACGTGTTTTTAAGATTACATTAAATTATCCTGTTGCACAACAATGGCAAAAAAAAAAAAAAAAATCAGATCTAATCCTTTAGACTGAGATGAATCAACAAAAATCTGATTTAAACATTTTTAAGCACTTGTAAAAATGGTATTTCATGTGTTTTTTTTTTTTTATTCAGACTACAAAAAAGTTGGATATAGGCAAAAAAAGTCAGATTTTTGCTGTCTGTGAACAAGGCCTTAGGCAATGTGCCATGCAATGATATAGAAAGTTACAATGAAACTGACAAGCCGTAGACGAAAACGTGTTAAATGTACATGTTAAAGAACATTATCATTAAAGAGTCTTAATAAGCTTGTACACAATTATCAACTTCAGAAACATCATAAACACAAAATACATAACTTATGCCTCAAAGACCTTTGTCATTAGAAATGGAAAAACCTCTTGTACTTCACCAAAAGAGACACTATTAGGTGGACTAAATGGAGTTTGGGAGATAAAGGGCTGCATATGAAGCCGTGCCTCTCCAGCAGCACAGCAGGTGTAAAGCTGACAGACAACTGATTAATGATGCGTAGTTTATTTCGGTGTCCATTAGCTCGGAGGAGAGCAGAAGGTTCAGCCTCTTAGACACCAGTGCTGGAAAGAAGCACAACTGTGTTAGAAGGTCCTGCATGGCCTTTCACTGGCCTCTGCACCCCTAGGGTATCTTCCTTCACTTCATCAAACACTTGACCCCCTGGGGCTGGCCACTCATCTGTTGTCAAATTGAAGCAAAGAAAGTCTAGCTGTCTGTAGGTCATTGCCCACCCAGAAGTCCCATATATATATAGTGGGGAGAACAAGTATTTGATACACTGCCGATTTTGCAGGTTTTCCTACTTACAAAGCATGTAGAGGTCTGTAATTTTTATCATAGGTACACTTCAACTGTGAGACGGAATCTAAAACAAAAATCCAGAAAATCACATTGTATGATTTTTAAATAATTAATTTGCATTTTATTGCATGACATAAGTATTTGATCACCTACCAACCAGTAAGAATTCCAGCTCTCACAGACCTGTTAGTTTTTCTTTAAGAAGCCCTCCTGTTCTCCACTCATTACCTGTATTAACTGCACCTGTTTGAACTCGTTACCTGTATAAAAGACACCTGTCCACACACTCAATCAAACTCCATCCTCTCCACAATGGCCAAGACCAGAGAGCTGTGTAAGGACATCAGGGATAAAATTGTAGACCTGCACAAGGCTGGGATGGGCTACAGGACAATAGGCAAGCAGCTTGGTGAGAAGGCAACAACTGTTGCCGCAATTATTAGAAAATGGAAGAAGTTCAAGATGACGGTCAGTCTCCCTCGGTCTGGGGCACCATGCAAGATCTCACCCCGTGGGGCATCAATGATCATAAGGAAGGTGAGGGATCAGCCCAGAACTACACAGCAGGACCTGGTCAATGACCTGAAGAGAGCTGGGACCACAGTCTCAAAGAAAACCATTAGTAACACTACGCCGTCATGAATTAAAATCCTGCAGCGCACGCAAGGTCCCCCTGCTCAAGCCAGCGCATGTCCAGCCTGTCTGAAGTTTGCCAATGACCATCTGGATGATCCAGAGGAGGAATGGGAGAAGGTCATGTGGTCTGATGAGACAAAAATAGAGCTTTTTGGTCTAAACTCCACTCGCCGTGTTTGGAGGAAGAAGGATGAGTACAACCCCAAGAACACCATCCCAACCGTGAAGCTTGGAGGTGGAAACATCATTCTTTGGGGATGCTTTTCTGCAATGGGGACAGGACGACTGGACCATATTGAGGGGAGGATGGATGGGGCCATGTATCGCGAGATCTTGGCCAACAACCTCCTTCCCTCAGTAAGAGCATTGAAGATGGGTCGTGGCTGGGTCTTCCAGCATGACAGCGACCCGAAACACACAGCCAGGGCAACTAAGGAGTGGCTCCGTAAGAAGCATCTCAAGGTCCTGGAGTGGCCTAGCCAGTCTCCAGACCTGAACCCAATAGAAAATCTTTGGAGGGATCTGAAAGTCCGTTCTGCCCAGCGATGAAAACCTGTATGGAGGAGTGGGCCAAAATCCCTGCTGCAGTGTGTGCAGACCTGGTCAAGAACTACAGGAAACGTATGATCTCTGTAATTGCAAACAAAGGTTTCTGTACCAAATATTAAGTTCTGCTTTTCTGCTGTATCAAATACTTATGTCATGCAATAAAAATGCAAATTAATTACTTAAAAATCATACAATGTGATTTTCTGGATTTGTTTTAGATTCCATCACTCACAGTTGAAGAGTACCTATGATTAAAAATTACAGACTTCTACATGCTTTGTAAGTAAACCTGCAACATCGGCAGTGTATCTGTTACGCACACGAAGGTTGAGGATCCAAATGCAGTATTTATTAGAAGGGTAATCCACAATCGTCGTCAAAAGTACAGGCAAGGTCAAAACACAGGTAGGCAGTCCAAACAGGGAAACAAGGCAGGAGACAGAGGCAAAAGGGTAATCCGGGACACAGGCAAGAAATCCAACAAACCAAGAGACATGCTCAGAAGTGCAGTGTAACAACAAAACAAGACTTAGCAGAGAATGACAGGGTGAACAGGCTAGATATAGGCAGAGGTAATGAGGTAAATGAGACACAGGTGTAAACAGTGAGTGCTGATGAGTCCGGGCAAAGGATTATGGGTGATGTAGTCTATGATGGAATGACAGTCCGGGTTGGAGTGCCCTCTGGTGGTGATCAGGGGCACTCACACTGGTAAATCGTTACAGTATCAAATACTTGTTCTCCCCACTATATATATATATATATATATATTAGTATATATAGTTTGGAACCATTACTATTTATTTATTTTTTTTAAAGAAGACTCTTATGCTCATCAAGCCTGCATCAAAAATACAGAAAAACAGTAAAAAGAGACTTCTTTCAAAAACATTAAATACAGAAATACAGAAAAAACAGTAATATTGTGAAATATTATTACAATTTAAAATAATGGTTTTCTATTTTAATATACTTTAAAGTGTAATTTATTTCTGTGATGCAAGCTGAATTTTCAGCATCATTACTCCAGTCTTCAGTTTCACATAATCCTTCAGAAATCATTCTAAAATGCTGATTTGATACTTGGTTATTATCAGTGTAACAGTGGAAACAGTTGTGCTGTTTAATTTTTTAGTTTTTATTTTTGGAACCTGTGATACTTTTTTCAGGATTCATTGATGAATACAAAGTTAAAAAAGAACAGTATTTATTCAAAATACTTTTCTTACAATATAAATCTTTACCATCACTTTTTATCAAAAAAAATTATTGACCCCAAACTTTTGAATATAGTGTATATTACAAAAGTTTGTTTCTATTTTAAATAAATGCTGTTCTTTTTTAACTTTTTATTCAAAGAATCCTGAAAAAAGTATCATAGGTTATAAAAAAAAAAATATTAAGCAGCACAACTGTTTCCAACATTGATAATACTCAGCATATTAAAATGATTTCTGAAGGAATGTGACACTGAAGACTGGAGTAATGGCTGATGAAAATTCAGCTTTGCATTACAGAAATAAATTACATTTTAAAGTATATTAAAATTGAAAACCACTTAAATTGTAATAATATTTCACAATATTACTGTTTTTTCTGTATTTTTGATCAAAGAAAAATAGGCTTGATGAGCAAGAGAACCCTAACCCTTCTTTCGAGAACATTAAAAATATTAATGTTTACAAACTTTTGACCGGTACTGTATATTTTTACATAAATACATAATCATTTGAATCCACCTTGGTAAGCTGTAGATTTAATTACATAAACTCTCAAAATACGTCAATACGAAAATACATGTTCATCTAAAGGGAACATCAGTCAGTTTATTATTTCTATGACCTATCTATTTCTATTTCTTATATATAAGGAGAGACAGTGAGAAAAGTAATTTCTGCAGTGGCTCAATAATGTGACATGTTAAAATGTAGCTGCTGGGTATTTGGCAATAAAAGAGTGTTCTTTCAAAATTAGATTGTATATTTCATAATGTTCAATAAGAAAGCTTATACGGCTGTCTTTGTTAAAGATATAGCCTCAATTATTACATGTTATTGGAACTCAACTGTAAATTTCTAGTTATTGTATTGAGTAGTGTTTCATCTCAAAGAGGGAAAAAAATTAAAATATGTCATATTGACTTTTGTGTGATTCTTGACACTGATGGTTACCAGCCTCTTTCTTTGTATGGAAAACATCAGCCTTTTCAGGGTTTATAACCCTGTCCCAAAAGCATAAAAGTGAAATTCTGCCTATGTATTTTAGGACTGACATGAGGGAGTGTGAACTACTGCTTTAAGTTTGTCTCTCTGGTGTGTCTGATTGAAAAGTTTGCAAGAATCATAAGCTATCTAGTGAACAGGACACAAACAGAACAGGGGCATTTCCATGCCCCTCATGCCAATTCTGAGGGATTATTACATGGAAATTAGGTAGTCCTTCTCCCCTGCCTTCCTTGCAAATAGATTGGTCTTTTAAATGTTGTCTAAAGGTCAAGTTATGAGAAAGAGGAATCGCGCCCCCACCTCCAGGTCCCCACGACACCTGACATCACATTCATTACATTTACATTTAATCATTTAGCAGACGCTTTTATCCAAAGTGACTTACAAATGAGAAGAACAATAGAAGCAATCAAAACCAACAATATGCAAGTGCTGTGACTAGTCCAGTTAGTCTAGCACAGTACACATAGCAAGGTTTTTTTTAATAGATATATATATAATAGTAAGTGTTAGTATTAATGGGTCAAATGTGGACGAAAAAGGTGCATCTTCAGCCGGTTCTTGAAAATGGCTAAAGACTCGGCAGCACGGGTTGAGATAGACAGGTCATTCCACCAGCTTGGAACAGTCAAGGTAAAGGTCTGTGAAAGTGATTTTGTGCCTCTTTGGGATGGCACCTAAAGGCGTGTTCACTTGCAGAATGCAAGCTTCTGGAGGGCACATAAGTCTGAAGTAGTGAGTTTAGTTATAGGGGTGCAGAGCCAGTGGTTGTTTTGATGCAAGCGGCAATTGGCAACCAGGGCGTGTTTATGAAGAGAGGTGTGACGTGCGCTCTTTTCGACTTGTTAAAGATCACTCTTGCAGTTGCAGACGTTTGACTGCATGCTGGAAGGCCTGCCAAGAGAGCATTACAGTAGTCCAGTCTGGATAGAACAAGAGCTTGGACATGGAGTTGTGTAGCATGTAGTGTTGTAGTCAAGACCACCTAAATCGAGACCAAGTCGAGACCAAGACCAGCGTGTGCCGAGACCAAGACAAGACCAAGACTTTGTGGGGTTGAGACCAAGACAAGACCAAGACCAAGACCAAGACAGGGCGAGACCGAGTCAAGACCAAGACCAGACCATCACTCCTTAAATTCATCTAAAAGATCCATATCTACTGTCTGAGAAATGTCTTATATTTAATAAATAAATACAATTAGAATAGTAAGACACTATAGCGCTGTTACCAATCAAATCACTAACAATAAAATTGGTACAATTACACCTGCATATATAAATGTTCAGATTAATTTAACATTAAAACATTAACATTATTTAACAGTCACGGAATCATTTATTCAACCAATTTGTTCAAAGCAGCTGATTCATTTAATAACGTTAGAAACGTTGCCGAATTAGCAAAGACAGTTTAAAATTTGTCATTTAAATCAATATCTTGTGCAATCATGCTTATATTCATGAAAACAGCTCTCTTGCTCTTGTGATATTGCTTAATTATATTCTATGTTATATTAAAAAAACTAAATCTCAGAATTTTGTGGGCATTTATATTAATTGCATTGATTTTGAACCCGGCAGCACAGTAACAAAAGAAATCACATTACAAAGAAGTTATTGATTGCATTTTTTACATCAAATCACATTTATGATGTTAAATCAGACAATGCACCGGCAATTTAGTGATATCCTTGCAGTTGTGGTCCTGACTGGTCTTGAGATAAAATCCCAAGTCCTCTAAGTCTGAGACCAAGACAAGACCGAGGAGAAATGCAGTCGAGACCGAGACAAGACCAAGACCTTCAAAAAATGGTCTTAAGACCGGTCTCGAGTACTACAACACTAGTGGCGTGCTCTGATAGGAAGGGCTTGATCTTCTGAATGTTGCATAAGGAAAATCTGCAGGACATGGCAGTTCTAGCAATGTGGTCGGTGAAGTTTAAATGATCATTAATCACAACTCCAAGGTTCCTGGCTGTCCTGGATGGAGTTATGGTTGACAAACCTAGCTGAATGGAGAGGTTGTGATCAAGTGGTGGGTTGGCTGAGACCACAAGCAGTTCTGTCTTCACAAGGTTGAGTTGAAGGTGGTGGTCCTTCATCCAGAAAGAAATATCTGTCAGGTAGGCTGAGATGCGAGCAACTACCGTCGGATCATCTGGCTGAAATGAGAAGTAGAGTTGTGTGTCATCAGCATAGCAGTGATAGGAAAAAAACATGTTTCTGAATGACAGATCCTAGTGATGACATGTAGATGGAGAAGAGAAGTGGTCCAAGCACTGAGCCCTGAGGCATCACAGTAGCTAGATGTTGCGACTTAGACCCCTCACCCCTCCACGACACCCTGAAGAACCTATTCATAACACACTCTCTGGTCAGTTATGCATAACTGCATCAAAACAACATCTTTAATGGTAAGCATCTGCATTTCTTTAGCAAGTACTGTTATATCAGTGTTGCATGCTTAAAGATGTAAATGGGATGATAATGCAACATTTAAGTGAGATATGACTGCTGTAATGTATGCAAATAGCAGAAGCGACCAACAAACAAAGTACTGCTAACCATAATGTAATTTATTATAAGAAGAGAGGTAAGAGATCAAAAAGATAGGATGCAATTAGAAATATATATATAAAAAAACATTAAACAGAAACCAAGTGTGTCGCCAAATTAACAAAATAATCAAAACCAAATCCCCATAACTATTCACCCAAGTCTCTAAACTACCTATCAGAAAGAAAAATGCAGAAACAAAACCTGAGATCTTCAGCATATCCGACGCCCTAAATAAACTACACTGACCTAAAACATAAATACAATGGATGGCGATCACTTTTCTACTAAATAACACAAAACACACTATCTACCGTTGTTCAAAAGATACTCGTAGGATCAACAACTGAATAGAATCGTACATTAATAAGAGGCAGTACCTGAAGTACAACACACTGCCTTTGTCTCAGATTATTACAGTGCAGTAATACATCAGCAACAACAACAAACGAACCCATGTGTTCCATTAGGTGTGTTGACTCGGAAACCACCACACAAACATTAAAGCGTGATTATGGCAAGCTGGACATTTCGACACGACCTATGGGTGTTTCTCAAATGGAAGGCTGCATATCTCGGCTGCCACATCATCAAACGTCACCGAAGGCCATCTCAATTTGAAGGATCCTTGGAAGGCAGCCTTCGCTTCACGTCCTTCATTCGGCCTGTTTTGTGGGACGCATCGGATGTATCCTTCGCAGCCTTAAATCACCCACAGTCCTTTGTGCACATTCCAATTCATGAAAATAAACTGACGGAAAATGAGTTGGTACTGAGCTTGTCTGGAACATGCGTGACATAGCCATGCGCACTTACTAGACCGTCTCATTCTAGTGTTTAATTGCTGATGAGGACACTAGCCTACAAGCCTCAGAAGGACTGGACTAGTGTGGGATTACAAATTTAAGAATCCATTTAAAACTAAGGGAAGTACATTGTATTTAGCATTTAAGGTAAAGATGATGACATCAGATGAATTATTCTGTTAAGCAAAGTTTACAGCAAGAGTTTTCTGTCAGTTCTTGTTCTCTTTATTATAAATCAAATGAGCCAGATTACTGAGAAACTCACCTTTTGTCTTTAATGGCTCTTGGAGCCCCTGTCCCATTTTTGAATCGTTATGCTGATTAGATTAGGACTGGTGACACTCTAGAGTCTGGGGCAGGTCTCTTTACCTGGATACTTCATTTGCATGCTTTGTTTAAGGTCGTCACCCATTTGCTTTGTCTCCCCTGCACCCTAAAACCTATATATACTACAATGTATACTGCCTTAGTAGACTTGATGGACTGCAGCTACCGACAGCACGTGTTCTCAGTAAAGAATCCTGCTGAAGACACATCCAAGTCTCCTGGTCTTCGCTTCTGAGTTTCCAACACTAGGAAGGACACAGTCTCGGTAGGATGCAGCCTTCCGTTTGAGAAACACCCAAAGGCACGGGAGTTGAATGATATCTGGCGCTGATCTCCAGCTGGTTGTAAACGGGGCCTTTTAACCTGCCAGCACATCAGTGGATTGGTCGAACGTCGATCATGACGTCGAGCGTCGTGACGTCACGGATGTGATGAACAGCCATATAGTCCAATGATTACAACTTAAAAGTAATTTACAGAAAAACACAAAAGAGAAAAACAATACAAAACACACGTGGATTGTAACATCAGGAATGATTGAAGTGACTGCCATTTGGACATCATTGCATTTTGATGAATGCCAAGAATTTACACAGATTTCAAACAGTTTTCATTTAAAAATGCACCTGAATGGAACATAATGCACTGTATTTTTTCAGTTTTGAGTTGAACTTTTTTGTATTATATGGTGATTTTACATTTAATCCAATTTAAAAGGAACTAAACCCGTTGGTTCCGTTAAATTGGACAAAATAAATTTTTCTCTTTTCAGTTAAAATATTTTTTTTTCTCCAGCTACGATGGACATCTCCTTTTTTATGTGGATTACTTGTTTTCAGCTAAAATCACAATTAGTTCCCGTAAAAAACAACAACAAAAAAAAACAAATAGGTTTGGCAACCTCTCACAGATAATCATGATCTACACTGAATCATGCTTGAACATTGCAGCATGTTCCACAGACGTCTGTTCACACTTGCTTTATGAAACCACTTTTCAAGTAAAAACCTTTGTCTCCTTGATGTCATAGTTTGGCCCATTTGATGTGAAAACTGCTTTCACATCAACCAAATGGGCCAAACTTTCTGGCATGCATGAAAAAAAACTGCACCACGGTTCAGAAAACGGTTGATGTCAAATGGGTCCATGCCAAAAGTCCTAGTGTGAAAACCTCTAAAACAGCACTTTCCAAGTGTGATCAAAAAGATTGGGACTCTGAAGCTGAAACCTAATCTGGTTTCATTTCGACAGAGAAGTATGTAAATCAGCGTGTATCAGTGGCGTCTCATCACCTACTGCCTGTCTTCATTAAAGTCTACAAAAACCTGTTGGGGTTTTAGATTGAAGCTCGTTAAGATTCAGCGAGTTCATTGGTACAAATCTGTGCTCATTTTACTTTTGCTAGCACATCTGTCACACACATCTCCACATCATCCTCAGGCTTGTGAACAGCTGGAAACAACTGTGAATCAAAGCTGAGCAGACTCCAGTGCTTAGTCGTACGTCCTTGATTTAGAAAGTGTGGCTCGTCTGTCAGTTTGACTGTAGCTTGAAGCAGGTAACCTGTGGCTTTGAATACAAATGCGGCCATATTTGCCAGTTCTGTTTAAGTCAGTTTTTGGAATTGACGTTGAATGGTTGTGGTTTGCTATTGCTGTGATCTCATGTGATTGAAAGTTTGTCCCGCCCTCATGCCATGTAAACACATGTAGTGATTTTACTTTCGTCCATCCAAGGACGCTAAGTAAGGTAGTGATTGGTACTCACGTCACCGCTGACGTTGTGATTTTTGGATCACCCGTCACTTAAGGTGTGGTTATGAGTATCAGATGACCACCTTCCCCCTCTCTTAGTTTGGGACACTAGTCAAGGTCTTTTACGTTGGCTGTATGAGAACACTCCAAACAGGAGGCTGTTCAATCATTTAGAATGAATGTAGTGGGGGAGTTGGTCAGCTGATTTATCTGAAAGATTGGTGAGATTGCTAACTTGTAGAGCCTCTTCTGTATTATCAGCACAAGGAAGACACAATTGTAATAAAATAAATTTTATTAACAAAAGATAAACAAGAATAACTAACACAACTACTAAATTAATACAATGAATGATAAAGGAATAAAGTGCATAAGATGCATAAAATACATGTGGTTAAGTTGAGCGTAGCTATGGAAGAGTTGTGTTACCTTATGGAAAGATAGTAAGTAGTAAGCAGTCCGATGGCGGTGACTTCTTCCACTGGTTGTGCTGGGTGACAATGCAGTGGGGAAAGGAGCTGGAATCCGTTTCAACAGCCTTGAACACGAAGATCTGTGGGATGCTGATCTCCTGGAGCACCAAAGGGTCCTAAAATCTGGAACACGCAGATGAGGCCCTGAAGTAGGTGCAGAAGGTCCTTAATCTGGAACACGCAGATGAAGGAACCTTGAAATGAAGGTTTGCTCTCCTGAGCTTAACCTTGTTGCAAATGTCTCTGTGTATCTTCTACCTCTCTGAGCCAGACACTCAGGAGTTGGTCAATCCGCTTTTGTCTCTCTGGCATGGAGACTCGGGATGTGCTCGGGATCGTCACTGTCCTGTTGGACTAAAACTCTGAACGTAGTGTTTGTTAATGTCTCTTTCCTCACAGGCTGGAGGCTCAGAACGTGGTCGTATCTGTTGCTGCCTCTCAAGCTGTAGACTCAGATCCTCTGATCTTTTGTTGTTTCTCTGGATGAACCAGAGGCTCAGAATGTTACTGTATCTGTTATGTCTCATCCTTGGAGGACAGACTCAGAACTTGTTGATCTGTTTCAGTCTCATCCTTGCAGGAGAGACTCAGAACTTGTTCTGTTTCAGTCTCGTCCTTGCCAGACAGACTCAGAACTTGGTTGATCTGTTTGTCTCTCTCGAGGGGAGACTCAGAACAAGGAGTGTCTGTTAAAAGGGTACCTTTATCCCTTTCCGACAAGGAGGAGATTGCAGTTTGGCACTTCTCCATTCCAGTGTTGCGATTGGCTGCTGGCATCAGAGGGGGCACACCGTGTGGCCCACCCTTCTTTCCCATGTGGAACTCATTTGCATAATGTACACAGTTAGAAGTCTTTAAAGTGTCTTTAAAGTTTACCAATGCATGTCTCACTTTCCAAACCACCACCAGAATACCCTTGGCAATATTCTAAACAAATGGTCACCTAACAAGATGGAAAAAGATTGAACTGTCATGCGTTCGTTCATTCATTTTTTCATTAACAGCTGAATCTGTGTAAGATGTTGCATTACAAATAGCTGTCACTGAGAATACTTATTTCTCTGAATAAGTATGAAATGGATGTGTGTAGTTTACATCAGTCTTAAGGTTTCCAAACATAGTTATGAATGGATTTGGATGGATCATTGTGGTCTTTCTTTGTTTCACCCACTACTGCTGAGGTCCTGAGGAATTTTTATGGCAGTCACAGACCAGGACATTAGGGATTAGTCTCTAGATAGGTGAAGGGCAGAAACTGCATGTGGACCAATGAGAAGTCCTGTCCTTCCTGGGCTTGGTACCAGATGTCTTCTTCTTGCCCTCTAAGAGATGTCTGGCTGTTGTCCTAGCATCTTTATCTGATGGCATTGGAGAGTTTATTTGTGTTAGTCCAACAAGATCCAATCAAAATGTAGCAAACCTTTGTCCACTGTTACGGGCAGAGAGGGGCCCGGCCATAAACTGGGCCCTGGAATGTGCTGTCCACTACACACATCATCAGAGAATTAAGAAGAGAAGAAATGAGCTGCAAGAGGGAGGGGAAATTATTTGGTTTAAAATGACAAGGGCACATGGATAAAAAATAAAAAATAAAACTAATGATGTGCACTGATAAATTGTTTATAATAAACACTGCAATATTCCATAAAAAAATAAGAGTTGTCGATTTTGATTTCATGGAGATATGTTCTTTGGCCTAAATTCAAAAACATGATGTGAAAAAAGGCAATCCCATAATTTCACTGCAACAAGCTCGGTGAAATAAATCCCAAGATTGTGGATAAGAAAGAAATGATTATTATTAGATTTATAATTCATTTAATACTGTATTTGTACAGTATTTAAAAATGTATTTGGTAAATTTATGCTTATTAATGTATTTGCAACTCTCATGTCACCTGTATTGAAATTAATTTAGTTGATTCTCCTGTGGGCTTCATTACTTATCACACATGGACTTAAACTATGAAAATTCATCCTAAAAATATAAATGATTACACTTAAAAGTATGATAATATAAATAAATAATGAGACAATCATAATTATGTATTGTGCAAATATGGTTTATATACATTTTTAAAGTTTTAATGCCCACCACACTGAACAACTGTGCCCCTAATAAATATTTTTCTAAAGTTAGATATCTGGTTATCATGGAGACAACCATGACAGTGAAGATATTGAGAAAAGTAGTTAAACAGAAATCAACAAACCGGATATCAAGAGCCTAAATATATAAAATGCTAAATGCATAAAAAAGACTTTATATATATTAATAAAACACAATATATATTGAATTGAATGTGTGTGTGTATATATATATATACAGTGGGGAGAACAAGTATTTGACACACTGCCGTTTTTCCAGGTTTGCCCACTTACAAAGCATGTAGAGGTCTGTAATTTTTATCATTTACACTTCAACTGTGAGAGACGGAATCTAAAACAAAAATCAAATTTCAAAAAATCAAAAATCACATTGTATGATTTTTAAATAATTAATTTGCATTTTATTGCATGACATAAGTATTTGATCACCTACCAACCAGTAAGAATTCCAGCTCTCACAGACCTGTTAGTTTTTCTTTAAGAAGCCCTCCTGTTCTCCACTCATTACCTGTATTAACTGCACCTGTTTGAACTCATTACCTGTATAAAAGACACATGTCCACACACTCAATCAAACAGACTACAACCTCTCCACAATGGCCAAGACCAGAGATCTGTGTAAGGACATCAGGGATAAAATTGTAGACCTGCACAAGGCTGGGATGGGCTACAGGACAATAGGCAAGCAGCTTGGTGAGAAGGCAACAACTGTTGCCGCAATTATTAGAAAATGGAAGAAGTTCAAGATGACGGTCAATCTCCCTCGGTCTGGGGCACCATGCAAAATCTCACCTCGTGGGGCATCAATGATTATAAGGAAGGTGAGGGATCAGCCCAGAACTACACGGCAGAACCTGGTCAATGACCTGAAGAGAGCTGGGACCACAGTCTCACAGAAAACCATTAGTAACATACTACGCCGTCATGGATTAAAATCCTGCAGCGCACGCAAGGTCCCCCTGCTCAAGCCAGCGCATGTCCAGGCCCGTCGGAAGTTTGCCAGTGACCATCTGGATGATCCAGAGGAGGAATGGGAGAAGGTCATGTGGTCTGATGAGACAAAAATAGAGCTTTTTGGTCTAAACTCCACTCGCCGTGTTTGGAGGAAGAAGAAGGATGAGTACAACCCCAAGAACACCATCCCAACCGTGAAGCATGGAGGTGGAAACATCATTCTTTGGGGATGCTTTTCTGCAAAGGGGACAGGACGACTGCACCGTATTGAGGGGAGGATGAATGGGGCCATGTATCGCGAGATCTTGGCCAACAACCTCCTTCCCTCAGTAAGAGCATTGAAGATGGGTCGTGGCTAGGTCTTCCAGCATGACAACGACCCGAAACACACAGCCAGGGCAACTAAGGAGTGGCTCCGTAAGAAGCATCTCAAGGTCCTGGAGTGGCCTAGCAGACCTGAACCCAATAGAAAATCTTTGGAGGGAGCTGAAAGTCCGTATTGCCCAGCGACAGCCCTGAAACCTGAAGGATCTGGAGAAGGTCTGTATGGAGGCGTGACGCAAGTGTTTTTTGGTAGTTTCAGCCCAACGCAGTTATCATTTTCACATCCAGCGCCACGTTGTTTAAATAGCAAATGCACTCACGCCCATCTGTTCACCCATGGGTGTGCTGTTCTGAAAACGAGGCGTGTTCAGGAGCATTGTTGGCACGTTGCTATTTTGAGGCAACTGAAAACGACTGCGCCATTGACCAACAAAAACCTGGTCTATAGTCAATGGCGCAGTATTTAAAGAGCGCGTTAGTAATATGTGCCTATATGCGGGTGCACAGTGTGCGTACACTCTGCTTATTACACACACAGGGATGCACAGCAGCACACAAACATTTTTAAATATTAAAAATAAAAGGATCCTCTCTGGAGAAGTGTTCAGTCTTTCCACTCACAAATTCCGCCATGTAAATAGCGAATCCGCCATGGTAAAAGCGCAACTGGCTTTTAAAGGGAATGGGAGATGAGACTCTGATTGGTTTATTGCACGTTACGCCCAAAACACAGCCATGACTCATTAAGAGACTAGATACAACCCTTTTGGACCATGCGCCTTTTGTATGCGCGCCGACCATGCACTTAGATTGTTAAAATAGGGCCTACACTCGTCTGTAAAGCTGCTTTACTGCTTTTAATGCTTTAGTCTTATACTTGAAGTTTACATTGATCTTGAAACAATCTGTATTGCATAAAGTACTATGGAAATTACTTCACTTATACTGAAAAGAAAAAAAAACTACTGATTAATTGTGCATTAACTGCCTATCTTGCACTACGCTACGTCTGACAAGCGTAACTGGTAGCGTAAGCATTTTGAATTGCAGAGGCACTTTCAACACTTTTTCCATAAATTGAATACGGAAGGCGATCGGCCGGAACTTTACTTTATTAAGTTTTAAATATGGATATTTTTCTTACACAGACGCATCGATTCGCTTCAGAGGGCCTTTATTAACCCCCCAGAGCCGTGTGGAGCACGTTATATGACGGACAGATGCATTTTTATGGACTTCAAAAACAGAACAATCACTGCCATTATAAAGCTTGGATTAGCCAGGACTTTTTAAATATAACTCCGATTTTATTCGTCTGAAAGAAGAATGTCATATACACCTAGGATGACTTGAGGGTGAGTAAATCATGGGCTAATTTTCATTTATGGGTGAACTATCCCTTTAAGTTGCATAGAGCAGAACCGAATGATTATAGGCTTCAGCAATGGTGTGTGTGTTCTCAAGAACGACATGACATAAGTTCAGGGACGTTAATATTTTGATAGAGATGAATGGGTGGAACGGGCTGTTCTCGGCCGTCGCTGCTCTTATTCACATGGCTCAGGATTCATCCAGGCTCAACATTTGTTCTGTTTAGTTTTGTGCAGCAGGGGAATCGATACCCATGGGCCCGAACAAATCACTCTTGAGCTCATCACCACTGAGGTTCATTTAGCACTGTCACATAGGCGTACACGGACACACAGGCACCGTTAAGCGCATCTTCCTGTATAGCTTACACATACCCCTTGCTGAAGAATGCAGGGAGGAAAGCTATCTTTTAGGGACTCTGAAAAGGCTGCGGCTCTTAGCAGGATGAAACATGGGAATAGCCACAGCGTGGTGTTGCTGTAGCAAGCTCGGTCTGAGGTAGAGATTAATAGGAGAGGGAGAGAGGAACATTACGAGCAGTCAGGGATAAATGGCTGAAGCTTGTATGTGCTGTAAACTTTATTAATCTGCCTCACCTGCACAAAAAAAGCAGCCCTGCAAACAGCCGTTCGTCAGAGGCGAGCTGTATCTCCTCTCGGGGAGCAAAGCCAGGGAATCAGCTATGCACGCTATGATGTTCCTCTCTTGGAAGGTCAAGTTATTACTTCCAGAGGGCACGTAATGTGGAGGAGCACTTAATGGTCAATAGGGGGGAAGTGCTACCTGCGATGAGAACATGGTCAGGGCAGGCTGAATAAGGCACCTCCTGTGTAATCCCCCGTAGGAGCACAGAGGCAGTAGGGTATTAAGATGAAGAGGTGGAATTAGAATGAATGCAACACATTAGTGAGACACAAAAGCTCTTAGAGTGGATCTTCAAGGAAGAAAAGTGCGGTAATTCCTCTCAAGAGCATTTAACATTTGAACCAGCTCTAGTCCAGAGAGAGCGAGACGCTTGACTCTCCAATAAAAACAAATGTGGGGACAGGTAGAAAACTTTGAGGTGGTCACAGGTCAATGCGGAAAAACAGAGGGAGATCTTGCTGAGGAAAAACAACTTAGACTAACCTAAGATTGTTTGGTAGTTTCAAGGCCTGATACCCCAAACCAATGATCGGCCAATGTCGGGCCATCGTTGAGTGTCTGTTGACCAAGTTTTTACAGTGGGTTCCGCACCAATGCCATTAGTCGGATCACCGGCAGAGGCTTTTTGGTCGACCGAGCATGTTGAATCCGCATCAGAGCCGTTGGTGAGATAGACCAACTCTGATTGGCTGTTCAGCTTAGCGAACTAGTGCACAAGAAAAAAAACTAAAGTGACAAAAGCAAGCTGATAACAAAGTCAAGAGGCTCTTCTAATTTTACAACTTCCTCTCATCTGAGCATTCCAATATGCAAATGTTTTCATAATGACATAGCCGTCTGGAATACAGAAAGTGGAGATCAACTGCTATGGTGATCTTCTTTTGGAGGGTCAAGTTTCTACTTCCAGAGGGCATGTAATGTGGAGGAGCACTTAACGGTCAATAGGGGGGAAGTGTTACCTGTGATTAGAATATGTTCAGGGCAGGCTGGATGAGGCTTTTTCTGTGTAATCCCCCATAGGAGTGCAGAGACAGTGGGTTTATTAAGATGAAGAGGTAGAATTAGAATGAATGCAGCTCTTAGAGTGGATCTTCAAGGAAGGAAAGTGGGGTAAATCCTCTTAAGAGCATTTAACATTTGAACCAGCTCTAGTTCTGGGGAGAGACGCTTGACTCTCCAATAAGAACAAATGAGGTGACAGGTGGGAAAAGGAAATTTTGTGGTGGTCACAGGTCAATGTGGTAAAATGGAGGGAAATCATGCTGAGAAAAACAGCTCAGACTAGTCTAAGGCGGTTTGTTGGTGTCCTAGTCTGGACAGGTTTGACAGTTTTAAGGCCATGACACCCCAAGTCACGGCTAATGTCAGGCCGTTGTTGAGCGTCTGTCAGCCCAGTTTTTACAGACTGGCACAATTTCACTCTGGTTGGCTGTTCAGCTAAGCCAGACTACTTTCCATTTTTATACATTTTTATTTATGTACCTCAAAAAATATCAATAAAAAATATATAAATTAAAAAAAAAATGCTCATGATATAGTAGATGTGTATTCAAGTCATTATATTAATGAAGTGCATTTGAATGTATTTTTGATTTAATACAGTGTTTCTCAACCCCAGTCCTCGGGACCCACCTCCCAGAATGTTTCCGATGATAAGTTTAATTATTAGTGAATTTAATTAGTGAGACATCTATAATACAGAGCTAATAGACATGGATTAATAGTCACCAAACACCAGATTTGATTTCATGGGTTCTTTAATTATTTTGGACTGCTTGTAAAAGAGTGTAGGACCCCAGATTTCTGCTTCTGTTCTATATATCTACACATGCACCAAATGCAGTTTCATCCATCACTGCTCTGAAATTGAGCTTGCCAGTGTTCCAACTACTTCGGCTAGCTGCACTCAATAATTCGACAATTTAACGATCTTTTTAAAAATGTAAATGTAACCCTCTGGAGTGACCGCTTTAATACAGGAATAAGTAGAAGCGCTGCAGAGGATTTTCTTAAGACAACATTAACATTTAGGACAACAAAGTTAAACCTCAAAAGGAAAGCAGCAATCACATTTATATTTTGTACCAGTATGGCTAGCAGCGGGACTTAATTTGTGCCGGAACAAGCCAGATCCTGCAACTACAGAATTGGATCCGGAATATATTTTAGTGGACCCCCTATCATTCGCCTAATACCATGATCTGTGCATATATGTTTTTAGTGCACTGCTATACTGTTGCTAAGTAGTTTATGATTAGCTAGTTACACTTTAAAGGGTCATGAAACCCTAAAACATTTTTTTGAGATGTTAACAGATATTTACAGGTTGCACGTCATTGAAAACAATAGCACTCATTATGTTTATGTTTTATTATTAAAGGCAGGGTATAGGTGATTTCACTTCAAAAACATTTTTTGTTAGGCTGGTTGAAAGTCTCTTCACATCCTGATAAAATGTTCATCCAATCATAGACCTTGTTCCGAGGGCTACAATAGGATGTCCTACCTGCCTTTCAACGTATGTTTTTACATACCTCCACGCACCCTGTTCACGCAGACATCATACGTCATCAGCACATTTCATGCTATGCAAATGCTATGCGAGCACCGTTTGCATTTTCTCCACGATGAGATCAGAACTGAGTTTGACTACCAACATGCGGAAAATATGACTGTAACAATATTTAATTGTTGAGAGAGGTTTCTGTGTGGAACATCACGATGAGTTTAACAACATCTGGAACGCGGATCACAGTTCATATTCCTGACCGGAGCAAGCGTGTTTCAGGTCTGTGTTTAATTGGTTGTTTTCTCCCCTCTTCCCACCCTCTACAATCCCACTTTTTCACAGCTTTACACCTTTTTTTTTTTGAGTCTTTTTCAAAGCTGAGGTGTGAACGATCAGGCTAAAACAGGGGGGGTTCATGACACTTTAATTATATTATAATTACTCAAGTACTGAGTAATATTAATTAACTACATGTACTAACTATAGCGTTACGGTAAGGGTTAGGGTTTGGTTTAGGGTTAGTTACTTGTAATTATGCATAATTTACTGTTATTACTATAGTAAGTACATGTAGTAACGTGTAACTACGTCACCTTAAAATAAAGTGTTACCGATTAGTGTTAGAATGCACCAATAATAGTAATGTTGTCTAGCAAAATCTTCCCAAAAAAATGAATAAATACATTTAAAAAAACTTTAACATGGCAAAGCAGTCATCAGGGAAAGTCTTCACCACTGTATAGAAATGCTATGTCAATGCACCTGCTAATGGGTGATTTCGGTTAATTCCCCCACCAACCTGTCATATCTGTCACTGCTCCTAGTTCTGGGACCCCATAATTTACAAATTAAGCAATGGCTAGCTGTCATTCTACACTGCACTCAATTACACCATAGAGGTGACGAGGCATGTCACTTACTAAAGCTAATACACGGCTGAATGACTCCAAAGAGCTTAACCACTGCTATTTAAGGGAAATATCAGTGGAAAGTGCCATGTGTTAACAAGAATATTGCATATTAATTGTGCCTTACACATAGATTTTCACATTTCTAAGCTGAACTGGAAACTAGTGTGAAAAGAAGTCTTTATATAGTTCACATTAGACCAGGACGGAGACTTAAAGATCTCATGTAATCACAATCTACCATGTGAAGTAATTCCAATTGAAGTTTGGGTGGGACATATCAAAAATATTAAATAAATAATATAGCAAATAGACTTTTCACAACCATGAACTATGATATGCTAATGGTTATGATTAAGAAATTAAATATTATTGTATTTTATGATACAGCTGTTGCTGTTTTATTACACAAAAATTGGTGGCACTTTATTTTACAGTCCTGTTCTGCATGTACATATGCTTATTATAGCAATTACAATAACTGGGTTATAACTAGGTACTAACCCTGAACCTACCCCTAAACCTAACCTTAACCCATGTAGTTACCTTATATTACCAGTACTTTCTTGGGTAACTACACTGTAAGTACACATACTGTAAAATAAAGTGTAACCTAAAAATTAGTTGCTTGAGGATGTGCATTACAGTTATTTTACCACTGTTGAATGCACGGATGGCTTATTGATTTAATAAAATTGGTATAGAGAGCAACCAGACAAATTTAATACACTGAAGCAAATCCAGTCAGCCTACCATGAAAAAGTTCCACAAGCCTTTCACAAAACTCAATTTCAAGGTATGATAAAGGTTACAGGAATACAACTTCACTATCATGTACAAGAAAAAAAGGCACACAAATGAAAATGTCTTAAAACAGCCCAGTGATGATCCAAGTGAGTCTGAGGTCATGGGACAGCCATTGATCCAATACATTGCAGACTAAATACTGGGCATATCAGTGTGTTAAGTGAGTTTTTTAGCAACAAACCCACAGTGGATGAAGACATTCTGATTAAAGAAGAAAAGCAGTCACCCATGAACATATCTTCTCTACACAGCGGCCTCTCAGACACTGGCAAAAAAACGAAAGTTCAAGTCGTTTTCTAGTGCTCGAATTACTATTATGCTCTCTGTACCAGCTAAAATCAAACTGAACTGAATGAATGGCCAACAATATCTAGTACTAGTACACTACCCATGATTTGAACCAGATCTGCTCTTGCATGTTCACTACAACCACTACCGTTACCATGAACCTTGACCAGGAAATTCCCAATCCATCCACACAGTCATATCAGACAAGCGTGGTACACTGCTGATAAGCCACACCATTTATGCTTCAAGGACTTTTGTTGCACCATGGGATTTCATTTACCTTAGCAGTAGCTCCACAACCAATGGGCTTGCTTAAAAAAAAGTCAGCAAAGCAAAACAACCCAAGAAGAAGCAGAAATGGGAACATAGTCATCAGTCTGATTAACTTGCAAAATATTCCAAGCGAGGAAACGCTTGACTGATTCTTTAGATTGTAAAATGTCATGATGTACGAATACTGACAAAATATTTTTTTAAATTTTTATGAATACTTATGAACTAATAATTAATGTGTAGAAAATACTCTTTAACCTCAAAAATAATGATAAAGATGTTTACCCTCTCACACACGAATGTATTCAAGATGCAAGGAAAATGCATTAATTTTACTTGAAGGTGCAGTCACATTAGCAAAATTTCAGCTTATTGTCAAATAGTAATGTGAAGCACAGATCACACAGAAGTCATTTTCAAATGAAGCTTTCTGACAATCAATGCAGCAAATTCACGAAGGGAAAAGTTTCGCCCTCAAGCTCAATTCCCTATCGCGTAGATTCCTATTAAAATTACTCGATTTTGACCTCAAAAAATCTGCAGAACAACAGTTACTGTGACCGCACATTTAGACATTAAAGGGATAGTTCACCCAAAATTAAAATTCTGTCATTAATTACCCACCCTTATGTCATTCTAAACCTGTAAGTCTTTTGTTCATCTTCGGAACACAAATCTCTTTATGAACTTTTTGAAGCGTCAAAGTGGTAGTTGCGTAACATCAAAAAGATTTGTGTCCCGAAAATGAACAAAAAGTTTTTCATTTTGGGGTGAGCTATCTCTTTAAATTTCATCAAATTTGAACTTTTCTTGAAAATGCTATAAAAAAAATATTCAAAACCATATGATAACAAACTGTCACAAACTGCTCTGAAACACGGGTTGAGGATCCAAACGCAGCTTCTATTAGGGGTAATCCATAATCGTAATCCATATGACAGGCAAGGGTTAAAACCACAGGGAAGCCATTCCAAAACAAGCAACAGGGTAAAAAGCACGGGCAAACAGGGGAAATCAGGAAATCGGGCAGAAGGTCAGAACCAAAACACAGGAATCAAGAGAGAGCGCTCAGAAATGCAGTGTTACACATACAAGACTTTGCAATGAGTGACTGAATAAACAGGGCTTATGTAGGCAGAGTTAGCACATAGAAGTGATCAAAAATCAAAAAATAATGAGTCCAGGCAATTGGTTATGGGAAGTGTGTTTCATGATGGGAAAGCCAAGGAGAGGAGAGGAATGAGTCCAGGCAATGGGTTATGGGAAGTGTAGTTCATGATGGGAAAGTCGAGCAGTCGGGAGGAGTGCCCTCTTGTGGAAATCAAGGACATTACAGCTGGTGGATGTAACACTAACATAAATAAGAAAAAGAGGCTTGCCTGAATAATGAAGCACTGCCAGTGGATTACTGAAGACAAGAAGGCCTCAAGGATCACTGCATCAAAATAAATTGAAATATTTGGTTCATCACACAGGGATTACAGCATCTTGTAGACAAAAGATGAATGGATCCTCACTGTGTGACACCATTGAGTGGCATTCTGAATCCAAAAGTGTCCTCTGGTATACACCTAGTTCCTCCTACAGCACAATAATGACCCCAAACAAACTTAAACAAACGTAACCCCCGTCCAGCTGGTTTGAGAAGAAAATGGACATAAAGCAAAACATGTAGGAACTTCTGCAACAGTGTTGGGAAGAATTTTCCAAACATTAATTTCCATTGTAGAAAGACTACATGTGTTTGGCGTTTTTATTTATTTATTTATTTTTTTATTTTTTTTAAGTTATCTACTTTGATTTGAATTAAACAAATATAGATAACATTTTATTAAACATTTTCACTCCATGATTTCTTTTTTTTTAATCTTCATTTGTTTATTAAATCTACATTCATTTTAAAGTACATTGAGACATTAAGCTTTTGAAAACTTCTAACTGGTAGTGTACATCTGCATAACTGATAACCTTTTTTTTAGTACAAGTGGCATAAGAAAATCTTAAAACAAATCTATCACCCTACACCTACAGTTTTTCAACATCAGAATGTCAAAGTTCTCAATCCTGCATTACTGTCTTTGTTAAAGTTGTTGATGTGTTTTCAAACATTCACATTAATTCTAAACTGATGGAGTCACAAACTCAGTAATACATTTATTTTACTAATTGCCTGGCTTTTCACTGAATAAAAAACTTACACTGTGAGTATGTATTTGTTTTGCTTACGCAGTTAAAACTTATTTTGCTTTGTTTGATTGACAGTATACTGTACAGCATAATACAGCACAATGATTCATACATACGTTTCAGTACTGTCACATATAAGAGTCATAGTCATGTAACTTAAAGTTGCACTGGGTATTTTTGCACTGGGTATATTCTTTACACAAAGACATGAATAGTCCTTTAAAAAAGGTTTAAAATTATGTATACTCAAATGACGTTTCTAACTTTTTATCAGTACTGTAGGGCACAAGTTCCCCATCAAAAAAGTGTGCCCCTATTTTGATACTTTTTGGATATAAATGGATGTAAATCATCTTTACCTGCAGTACAGAGTCATTCACACACTCTAAACAAAAATGGTGCTGAAATAGCACTAAAAGTGGTTCATTGGCTTGTAATCATAGGGGAACCACTTTAAGTGTTATATAGCATCTATCTTTACAGGTGCTATATAGAACCATAAGAGGTGCCATTATATAGCACTCAAAGGGGGCCCTTGAGATGATAGTAAATGATTGAAAACTTTACTTACAGAATGCTTCAATCACAAAACATCAAAATATAGCCTAATTATTTGACTACATAAATAACACAAAGTAGTTAATATATGAATATAGCCTTTTTATTGAAGTTTGTGACAATTTCGGTATATGACTGACTTCACAAACACCTCTTATCAGTTTACATTCATTCAAAGACTACAGCCAATCACCATGTCTTAGCTTTCTCTCATCCTCCAATTGTATTCCTTCTTCCACATAATTTAAACTGCAACTGACAGCTCTCAGTATCCAAAATGTCTTGTATCCCACCACCACCACCCCATTCTCCTCCTTGGATTTTAGATATGTTACTCCACTCTCATATATTTGATATGAATGGGAATTTACTACAATGTCAAAAGCTGTTTTGAATCACTTTTATGCTTTTCTGAGGTCAAAAAGTCTTGTGTGGGGGCTCTGGAATATTTATATTTATAGGGGGGTAAAAAGGTTGAGAACCACGTTATCTTCAGGAAATCCACTGTATTTTAATGTCATTTTTTAATCCTCTCCCTAACTAAACTAAGAGACTAAGAGAGAGTTAGAGAACCTTTAAAGAACTATACAGGGGCTAAATGTGTTCTTTGTATGGCAGTGGTGCTATATAGCACCTTAACCTCCCCAAAGAGCCACTGATGAACTGCTGAAGAACCAATTTTTTTGTGTGTGCAAGCTATACATGTAATAATGAGACATTTGCAAGTTTTGTTTCCTACAGTGGAATGTTGGTAAATATCCACCTCATCCAGCACTCTTTCTGTTGTATGTCTCATAAAATATCCTGTTACTGTTTCGGTGCGTAAGAAACTACTGTTTTAAATGCGTGAGTGAAGTGTCCTATACAGAATTGCAATTCTCAGGTTGGTATATGATAATCTTCATTGACATATAAGAATTTATCAGTAATATTTTACTGTGGCTTGTGCTCCATTCATGTCAGTAGAAAAACATTTTTTTTACATGGAGCAATTGACCTCATGGGGGTAGACATCTTGCAATCACATGACAAGTCAAATTGCTTTATGTCCATTAATGGAGACTTTCGCTTATGACATTTGTTAAATGTTGCTTTTGCGTGATGCTACATCCACAGTGTCAGGTTGAAACATAAGTACAAGACGACATATCGACTAGTGCAACAAATTAAATATTACAGAGTGCATATTTAATTCCATTCATTCGCTATGCTAATATTCTCATTCTTTGCATCAAATAAGATTGAAAAAAAATCTGTCATCTGACATCTGTCACATTTTCACATCTTGCATCTGGAGATTTTCAAGTAAGTGTGTGAATGTCAGCTTAAAGCCTTGCTAGAATATTATGTGGTTTTCTACTTTTTTGTAATTTATTAATTTCAACTTTCAACCAATACAGGGGGGAAAAATTAACTAGGAAGTAATCTCACCCGCGGATAGTGATGATTATTTGCATGCTCTGTCGTTTTAGCACCCAGTTGAAGGATTCAAACAAATATATATTCATGTATTAATAGATTTAATTACAAATTGCATAAGATGAATCTATGGTATAAAGAACATCATTAAAATCAATTAGTTTTTAATTAATATATTAATAATGATGAATACATATATAATTTATAGTTTTATAATTTATAGTTTATACTAAAAATATCTTAGTAAAATGATATTATACTTCTTAATGAATTTCATTTAATGATGAAATGATTTAATGATACTTGTATTGTTGTGGGCATAATACAAATGCATTACAATTATAACCGCAATACTTGCTATATTATATTTAAAAACACATTTTCAACATGATTTATTTTAAATTTACAAAAATAAGCAAGTGGTTTCAATGCATGGAATCTCAGTACATTGAATGTTTGTAACAGAAATAACGACACTGTGTGGCTGAAAAGACAACTGCTCTCGACGCGACGCTCACACGGGTTGCCAGATTGAGGACATGCAACAGTAATGAGCCCAATAGACAATGGAAGCCAAATAGACTTACACAATGTAAGTTGATTAGTTGATATATCTGTGTTTAAATATGCTCCTGTTCATATGCTGAGGTTTTTTAGGTCAGGTAGAATCTGCGATCTCTGACTACTTTGTTCACTGGCTTCCATGGCTGCAATAAGCTGCGTTTTTCAACTGGCAACTGGGGTAAAATACTATTGGGTAAATTGGCAGTGGGTGGAATCACACAGACCAAAACAAAAACAGACATTCCGGCACGGAACACACATTTCAAAGTAAAATAACTGGCTGTAGCATTGTTTTTCAAAGAAAAAAGTGAACTTAGCATGTTTCCTATATCTACAAACATGCTTTACTACAGTCACAAAAATTACATCAGCACCTTTAAAGGGGACATATCATGAAAATCTGACTTTTTCCCGTGTTAACGTGCTATAATCGGGTCCCCGATGCATCTACCAACCCAGAAAATTTGAAAAAGGACAACCCAGTAACTTTGTTTTGGTAAGCCTTTCTCTGCGAGCACGAGAAAAAACGAGCTGCTGAGATTTCTCTCCCTTTCTGAGGTAGGAAGGGGATCTTATTATAATATTACCGCCCCTTAATCTGCACGTTTCCACCCACGGCGCCGCTATTTTGTTTTCACAAGCGACAACGGTGAACAAGACCCTTGTGTGTATTTGACAGTTTAAACACAACAAAAAATGTGAAAGAGAAGTTACTCACGAGATTTTGTGCTGTGTGATAAAACTGCACATTTTAGAATGGCCTTTTTTTTGTGGCCAGCCTAAGGCACACCTGTGCAATAATCATGCTGTCTAATCAGCATCTTGATATGCCACACCTGTGAGGTGAATGGATTATCTCGGCAAAGGAGAAGTGCTCACTAACACAGATTTAGACAGATTTGTGAACAATATTTGAGAGAAATAGGCCTTATGTGTACATTGAAAAAGTCTTAGATCTTTTAGTTCAGCTCATGAAAAATGGGGGCAAAAACAAAAGTGTTAAGTTTATAATTTTGTTCAGTGTAGCTTTAATAAAACGCGTGGAAATAATACACTTTAATGATGAAAGAATGCTAATTTAAAAGAAAACATGTCAGATGGACTTCGAGGTTTTTGCATCTGAACTCTTCAAATGTACTTCTACTCCCAAATAGCACAAACAATCCAAAAGTGGACAGGAGACACATAGCTAGTATCGTGCACAACAGGAAACTAATAATCATGTCAATGATGTAGTGGAAAGAGAAGAAAGCCATGTATCAAATAAGATACAGTTCAAGTATGTTTGAAGTATGTTTACACTTTTCCAAACATGGAACAGAATTTTGTGGTCAATTAAAATTTTCTACCCGTGACAGATGGTCGTACATCCATGATGAAAACAAAATATCTCAGAGCTGCCGGAGTGCAAAAAATAATAAATGGACAGCGGTATTTGTAAAATTCCCCTATTTGCAATGAACTGTTTCAAATACATTCCGAGTCATTTCATGAAGATTATATACATCTTATATCCTCTCTCCTCTGTGAATCCATGCTGCTGCTTTTCGATGCAGCTCAGGTGCCAGGTGGCTCGATTCTCACTTAGTTCTTCCTGCTTTCAAGCCGCTCTCCTTGGAGCGTGGCAGAAACCATCTGATGTTGAAATAATCCATTACATTTGATCCTTCACGCTGTGCCGTTCGTTGTGTCGGAAAATTTTACAGTACTTCCCGACTGTATGTTCGGCCCAAAGGACATCAAAAGGAACGTCAGACCAGCAAGCATATGTATCACTGTCAAGAAACCATTTCTCAACTCCTCCGGGACCAGTTTTATGCCTACACTGCAGACATGGCAACCTTTGCGTATTTTATATTTAAATCAGGGCGTCTCTGGTTTTAACTGTGAAGTATGGGAGTATTATGGTGTGTGCAAATGCATCTTTCCTACATTAATATGGTGCCTTAGTTAATCTCCCCACATCTGGCACACCATAAGGCAGTGCGCACCCGACAATGTGTTTGCTTCGCTCAAGTGGCTCTGGGCCGTGATTAATTGAACCTCAGTGAGAGGGTCCAGGCTCCGCTAATGTAGTCTTCATCACCTCAGCCGCACAACTTGGCCCCATAAACTGAAATGTCAACGCCCAACCGCCCAGCCACCCACAGCACTCTGCAGATTAAAAACCATTTTCATTCAGCCAACAGGACAATATGTATAAAACTAGTTTTTCATATTGTCAGAGGTGAAATAGTGAGGCTTAACTTAGTCAGACGGTTATTATTGCAAAATAAACTAAGACCGGGTAATCAGGAACTGTTTATTTTGCAATGGTATAATTATGCTTCCTCCATTACAACAGAGAAAACAAGCTGCTTATCAACAAGACAAACACTGCAACTATATATATAGCCATGCAATATTCCCCCATTATCAGCACTGGAACCGTTTCACCGTTTGTATCACTCTGCTTGCAACTTTTCTCACAGAGAGTGTCATGGCGGACGAGCAAACCAACATAATTTTACAAATACTACTGTTATTGTGTCACGGAATGTAGTTTTAAGAGTTTTTTAGGTGAAAATGTAAAATATGTGACATATCTAAACAGCGCATATTTGACAATTTGTTTAGACAAGTTAAGCTCCAGACCGCCAGCAGCCATTCAGCGCTCATCTACCCACAAGAACAGCTTTATCTCGGCCAGTCCTTCGGACTGGTTGTACATAGTTTAACCATGAGGTAGGCTATTCAGGGTTTCTGCAGGTTTCACCAAGTCAAATTTAAGACTTTTTAAGACCATTATGAATGAAATTTAAGACCTATATCACGCAATTAAAAAACGTACAAAGGAAATGCAGAATCACAAAATTACTTAAAGCAAATTACTTTATTTAAATTGAACAAAGTATCAGTAAACTTGCAGTCCCCCATAGCTCAATCCCACCAGGATTTCACTATATATATATCTTTTTATGATTTTTTTTTTTTTTTTGATCAAAATGACTTTGGTGGTAAAATTTTGTGGTGGTCATTTCCAGAAATGTGCATGTTTTTTTTTTTTTTTTTCAATAATTAGGATGCCACATTTACCATATTATTATGTTAGATGCACAATAGTCACACATGACAATAAAACAAACAAAATGCATAAATCTTTTTTGGTATCTTACAAAAAAAAGGCTTGTCCAGTGGTGTGCTATCTAGTTTTAATAACATGATTGCTTAGGGTGGGAAATATGACCAAAATCTTACAAGTAAACCACAGCAATAAGCAATTGCTTAATATAAGTAAAAAGTACTCAAGTAATTAAATAATCAAGTAAATGGTCAGTAATAAAATAAGAACTTATAAACAAATGACAATAGGACAAATAAATACAACATAAAGATACAGATACAAACAGTGCTTTAAGTTTAAGTACTGTTTTTCCCCTGTTGTTGTTGTTTGATTAACATTAACGACACAGACAGGAGCGGGTATAGGCTATATTAGGTTGCTTTCACTTTAAGACCTACAGTAATGCGCAGATCCAATACTGACACACGTCCCAAACTTTTTTATACACAACATAACCGCCAATATGGACATAGGCATAATAATGTGTGTGTTTGATTGTTCAAGGGCAATAAGCCTAGAAATAGACACATTCATATACTCACACGAGCGCTGACAGGCGGCAAACGCGTGCACAGAATCCGCAGCCAGTCTGACATCGGTCCGCGTGTCAGAACCGAACTGAGTTCGTGGTTTACAGCGCTTTTATTAACTCTTTTTTTTAGTGCGCAATCGCTTTGCCCAGTCCTTGGCGCTTATGCGAGACGGCAGGTGAAAAAGATTCCCCTTCGCTTTCACGATTGCGGAACTGGAAGAACTGGAGAACTGTTAGCTGAAGAATAAAATCAGTTTTATGTGTCTTTGGTACAATCCGAAAGAGACTCGTGCCAATAACACGAAGCTGATTGGCTGCAATATAAGATGCATGTTGGTCTCATTTGTAGTTGTAATACAGCAAATTATATTTGGACTAGCGAAAGAAAGAACTACAACACCCCGGAATAAAATACACACACACTAAAGCGCTGCAGGAGCATTTCAATGAGCAATAGAGGTAGCGTTACATGGACGTAGGGAAATTAAGACCTGTTTAAAATTATTTAAGACCTAGAACTCAATACTTTAGCGAATTTAAGACTTTTTAAGGCCTAAAATTTAAATTTTTTTAATTTAATACTTTTTTAGACTTTTTAAGACCCCGCGGGAACCCTGCTATTATTCATGTTGGGTATATCAAGCAGGCAAACTTTGGTTTTATTAATCTGTTAGGCCCATTTTTTCCAGAGCAAATCGATTTGGACCGGGGCAAAGTTAAGTTTCATAACTTTATTTATTTAACTATGCCTGCTAGCGCTGCTTTTGTACTGAACTGTTTTCTTCTGTTTATTTCCTATTGTACAAACTTTTATAATGGCTAATATTGTTTATTTAAATATTATTCTGTTTTTAATTAGGAATGCACCATTTATGAAAATTCTGTCCGATACCGCTAAAAGCCGATAGTTGTTTTTGTAATAGATAACCATTAAATGGCTGATATTAAAATGGTTGTTTGTTTACATAAATAAATAAGTAAAAGTAAATTTAGCCATCACATTGTAATGTACAGTATAAAAAATATATATTCATTTTGATATTTGCAAAAGATTACATTTAAGTTATTAAATGATTAAAACACATATAAATCATAAAATCATATAGATTAATTTATTATTGAATAATAAAATACTGATAATTAGTAAAAAAAATAAGTCTATGCTATATGATGGCAAAGGTCTAAATGTAAAAATGAAACGATAATCTTTGTTTAAATTAAAAGGGGAAAAAAATCCCAGATTTTATGTGTTCTTCAATTTCTCCAAAAGTGGATGTAAGTGGAGTGTAAGTATGTACTTTTCTATTTTTGGACCAGCACTAGTTCAAATGTCCCTCTGTCACAATTTTTTTTTTTTCACTTTTAAAAAATTATTAGCACCATGTAACTTCTCACACACTGGAAACTTTAAATATATTTAAAGTACATATTTCACAACTAAATGCATGCAATGTCACATCTGTGCTAAAGGCAGCCATTTTCTGTTTGTCACCTCTCAGATTGTGTCACAGGGTTTCTAAGTGGCAGCTCTACACCATTTTTCACACAATATCTCAATCACACTTTGTGAAATATGCAATTAAGTTTTCTTACATGCAATAAACTTAGACTTGTCGCCATGGTGCTGATGGGAGCAATTTGGGAGTCTGCCTCTCTGTGGGCTCAGTTGGCTTCATGCAAAAGTAAAAGAGAAAGGGCATGTTGGGAGAAAAGCCTGCAGGTGGGTCCGTCCTGTCTGACAGCCCAGTCTTCACATTCTGTATATATGCTCAAAGCTATTGAAGTGTATTTATTTGCTGCACTTTTGTATTTGATGCAAAAGATGTTTATGACTTGATTGTTTTTGGTTTGAACAAACCATAACAAAAAGTATTTAACTTTGATGCAACTTTCATGACTCTTTTTAATGAATCATTCAAAAAAGACTCAAAATACTAGTTTGAATTGCTTTGACCTCACTGAATCCACTACTGAATCTACATCTCACACAACTTACTGAAAAGCTTGGTTACACTTTATTTTTCTCCCAACATGTCATTGTTACAGTGTAATTATATATTTAAGTACAGAGTAAAATTAATTAACTACACATACTTACTATAGGGTTATGGTATAATTAGGGTTTGGTTGAGGGTTAGTTTCATGTAATTAGGCATAATTTACTGTTATTACTATGGCAAGTACATGTAACATATGTAACGTGTAACAAGGACACTGTAAAATTTACCAAAAAAGTTACCAAAAGCTTTTCTTTACTTTCACCCATGAAAATAAGTCCAAAATAATAACAAGAAAGCACTTTTTTGCACATGTTCAATTTACCACAAATTACTGTTATGAGCTTGTTCTTTTTAATGAATCGTTCAAAAGACAAAAAGGCTGCATCCGAATATGCCTACTTCCCTATGGTTTACAGTATTAGGCAAAAAACAGTATATGAAATAGTATGTCCGAATTCACAGTCAGGGTCGTAACTTGAGGGGAGAAAGCTGGTGACGATTATCATGACCAAAACAGGAACAGGTATAAACTGACCTAATCTCCATTATCTTGTTTATACTTAAAACAAGACTCCATAATGTCACCATAATGCCCATAATGAAGGTTGCGTTGTTTATTTCCATAAATGTGCGTGCGAGTTCAGCTCTTGTGGGCAGGACGCATGCTTTATGAGGTGGCAAATAAAGCAGAGAGACTTTGCTGCAGCCAGTAAAAAGGGCCAGTAGCTGTGTCATATAACCAGAACATGGAGGTGGTGATTACGGCCTCATTGGGCTGTTAGCAGGAATGGGCCAGCCATATTTAGAGAGCCATAAAACAGAGGCAGGCTGACAGCTTTACAGCATGTGGTAATGTTTAATGGAAGCTCTCCTCCACAGGCTTATTACAGTAAAAACATACACCTCACAGGTGACGCAGCCTAATAAACGCTCTTTCAACTTCTCTTTCAGTTTTTAGAAAGTTAGAAATAAATAAATGAATAAATGAAAAATAAATAAAAAAATGAATAAGGCATCAGCATAACATGTACCTACTTTCATATGCCAAAATGCTCTTTTTGACAAAACATTCCTATTGCTGTTTACAAGAAAATGGTGAGGAAGTTCGTTTAGTGGATACTGATGACAAGAAATGTTATGTTAATATAACGTGCACGTGTTTTACATAATTTTTTACATCGTCTTTACCCTTTTGCATCGTCTCAAACCACCTCCTGAAGTGGTTTAAATTATCAGATTTTTAAATCCATCTCGAATGCGTTTACACCTGGTCTTTTCACGATCATACATTTACATTTACGTTTATTCATTTTGCAGACGCTTTTATCCCAAGCGACTTACAAATGTGACCCTGGACCACAAAACCAGTCATAAGGGTCAATTTTTTTAAATCGATTTATACATCATCTGAAAGCTGACTAACTAAGCTTTCCCATTGATGTATGGTTTGTTAGGATATTTGGTCAAGATACAGCTATTTGAAAATCTGGAATCTGAGGGTGCAAAACAATCTAAATATTGAGAAAATCGGCTTTAAAGACCTGAAGGCATTTTTAGAGTTGTTTTTTTTCTGAGTGACACACACAAAAGTAAAGACTCATAACTCCAAAACTATAGCAAGGAGAGTCAAAAGGTGGGTATCGTTTGATAGAACACTTTTTTTAAATTTTAGAAAATATAATTGCATTACAATTGGACATTCTCATGCTGAGAAACTGCTGATAAAACAAACAAATATATTTATATATTATATATTTTATTATAATTTTACATATCTTTCTTATTTGACATGCAATAATTCAGGAAGGCAATAAGATAGGAGGAAAATTATTTTTTGAAGAAGAAGAAGTTCTCCTGTATGCGAGCTGCATCTGGATCAAATTTTGTGGTGATAGGATAAAGTAATCAAAAGTTACAGCATTTGGAACAAAGGTAGCCTTTTTGTTTAGCCCTTGACGCCCCCTAATGGGCATTTTTAAAATCGTTCTTCAATGAGGAATATCTCGTGGTCGATGCAAGGGATTATGTTGATTTTAATGGACTCATTTTAATCGCAAGAATCTGCTTTAAATAACAATTTTCTATAAATAACAATTTTGTTAATGTTTCATTAAGTTATGAGTAAAAATGCCACTTGAAATCTACATATTTCTTTTTAGTTAAATAAATTATAAAATTAATCGAATTGGCTACATGCATTGTAAAGTTCAGACTCTAAGCTTTCAAATGACACCTGTTTTGACACCTATTCAAGGCAGTAGTTTTGAAAAATATGATCATTAATGTTTTCGTTGCTAGGTGGCGCCGGCGGGCGGTACACTCCGGTTTATAGGGACTACTCAGCAGCACTCCTTAAAATCCCTGTAAAGTCAAAATTAAACATGTGTTCTGAGTTTGTCACACCACAGACAAATGTGTTATTAACCACCCAGCCAAATTTGAATCATAAAAAAATCTGCCAAGTAAATAAAATAGCTTATCAAAACATTGAAAAAATAAGCAGCATTCTCTGCTCTCAAACGCTGCGGGCGTGTCCGCTGTCGGCGCCGAAACCACGCCCACTCGCGGGAAAACTGCTGTAAACGCACAAGACAACACTCATGTACAGCTCACGACGGCACCAGATGTCGGCGGGACGGGAGGATGAAGGCCCGGACGGGAGGATGAAGGCCCGGGAGGGAGATAATCGGTTCGGCCCCATTCTGCAGCGGATTACCAGTGAATCCCAGTTGTCTCCTTTGAAAGTTTGTAAAACTATCCGGTGTAAAGTCACTGCAGAGGCAGGTGTTGGTGTTGATCCTCAGCTCTCCATCAAGGTAGCTGTGCACAAAATTAATCCACCTCTTCTTGATATCATCGTTTTTGTTTTGTAAGTTTTAGGCTGTAGTAACTAACGGTACTGACAGTAACTCGCGATCGAACTGATATGAATGTGCTCTAGTTATGATAGTGTTAGGGGAGGAGCCAGGCTCCAGTGCGTCATCAACAGTTATGATAGTGCTGGGGGAGGGGCCATATGCTCAGTGGCTCCAGTGCGTCATCGAGCCACCGTTTTAGCCCCGCCCAAAAAATTCTGAACACAGCAATGGTGAAAAACTGTTTAACGATCTAACTTCACAATTCAGTACTACACAGTTCACAGTCTTTGCAACGTGTTTCAGCAATACATTTCTAACATTTATAATGTGTTTAGAAACAAATCTCAGAATTGCCTTTACAGGGACTTTAAGAGCTGATCAAAATGGTTAGATGGATTCAAAGCCGAGTTTCTAAGCTTTAAAATGATACCTATTGTAGCGACTGAGGCAAATCAGACACATAATCAGCTGTTACATTTAACAAATATGTTTTAAATGCTTTGTGCTTAGTAACAGACCTTCCCCCAACACAACAGAGAAAGGTCCTCAGTTACCCTGGATACCAACTGATAAGATGTTTTATGGCCCTAAAAAATGTGGCCACATGGAAAAGGCCATAGTTAAGACACAAAGCCTGTAAAACACACGCTTTTGCCTCAAGTTATAGACAAACCGTCTATAAATGAACATGCACTCCAGGACATTGCATGTACGCATATAACTGTCTTGTAAAGTGTCCCTTGTATGTTATTTCGTTTATGCATGTCTTATGAGCAACTTGCTAGTTCATGTAACCTCATATATGTCGCGTCTCCTATCAAATTAATGCTCACTTCACGACTTACACTTTCATGTATGTCACTTCCTTGTAAGAGGCAGTATGTGTTTGTTGCATTAATTGGAGTATAAATGGGCACAGACCCATTGAATCCTGCTTGAAATAAAGAGCCATAAGTCTCCCACAGAGGAATTTCCCGCTGGAAAAGCCCAACAATCCCATTGGTCAACCCGACTGTCGAGGGTGGGATTTCTCTAAGACTCTTAAGAGAGATGCTGCCGACCCACGCCCTCTCTTCTCTTCTACCTCTGGACCAAAACGACGCGTCATCTTGGCTGTCTATCAGCAGCCAAGGTCAACAGGCCAGGCCAGATAAGGCCTACACACACAGCCTCACGTGTGCGTGTGGGACAGGAAACCAGATGCCATCACACGGCCAACTCCTCACGGCGTGTGCAGCTTCCTCAACCTCAATGGAGTCAAAGCAACCACGCAAGCTCACCGTCGTTCCGAAACGATCGCCACTGCAAAGCCATTGGACGTAACCATCAAGACTTTCTCCTGCGACCGTATATCTGGACGCCTTCCCGGTCAAATGCAAGTAATGTACTAAGAAATACAAGTCGCTGTGTAGTTAGTAAAACTGTAAACTCCTTTGTTCAGACAAAGGAGCTTATCAGGGATGGTTCTCCCAGGTTTAGACTCTTTGCATAACTTCATCCATCTGTACTGACCCGGTTCTTCTAACCACTTTAACTTTACCTCTTGCCATGTATGTTTTGTGTCTGTATGTTTTATGTCCGTTTAATCTTGTCAGCGATTTAGTTATTAAAGTTTGTGCACAATATATGTTGGTTCTGACTCCCTGCTGCAAACAAATTGTCACTTAAATGATCGATCTTGTTATGCACTCTAAGCGCTTATGTAAATACAAAGGAAGAATTATTTTTCTGTGGCCATGAAAAATATCCTTTTCTTAGAATTAATTAATAATCAATACTGAACGTTCACAGGATGAACTGATTGATTGATTGTAATGTTAATGTAGCTACATCAAGTTAATCAATTTAACTGATTCAAATATTCATAATTAATCATAATGAATAATCATAATGAGTTATGAATAATTATTAATATTTCCCCTCTGAGCTAATTTGCTATACTATTTTGTGTTATTCCACGTTGGAAAACAAGCATGGACGGTTCCGGGACATTGGATCACACGTTGCATCCCGGTAAAACGAGAGGAATATTTTTAGACAAATATGTTACATCATTCCGTAAGTAATATCTCGTGATCGACACAATGGATTATGTTGCTTTTTTTAATCGTAAGAATCTGCTGTAGCTAAATGGTGATGTGCCATGATCTATGATCTGTGCAATTGTCAAAGTTATGAGCAAAAATCGCCACGTGAAATCTACATTTGTTTTCAGTTGTCTCATGTGCGCTGTTTTTGTTGTAAACTCAATTTGTGCAGACTCATTAGAGGGTGAAAATAACGCAACAGAAGCATGTTGGAGGCATGATCTGAACGTGTAAAGTCTCTGATTTTATATGCAAAAAGAATTATTGTGCTAACTTCTTGGTTTCAGTTACTATTGGCTCTAAAAGTGAGACACGCAAACAGGAGTCCTTAGCAACGCGTATTACTTAAAAAAATAAAAATTGTATATATTTACGGTAGAAAATTTACAAAATATCTTCATGGAACATGATCTTTACTTATTATCCTAATGATTTTTGGCATAAAAGAAAAATCGATAATTTTGACCCATACAATGTATTGTTGGCTATTGCCACAAATATACCCGTGCAACTTATGACTGGTTTTGTGGTCCAGGGTCACAAATGATAAATACAGCAAGTGATTCATTGTTAAGAGGCAAATTAAACACAAGAAGTGCTTAAAATACAAAGTTTCAGACATTGCTTAGAGTAGCTGTCTTTTCAATATTGTTAGGGATTCTACATTCCGGATGAAGAGATCATTCCACCAGCACAGAAACGTACTGGAGAGACGAAAATGTTCTGAAGAGTGATTCTCTCTGTGATGGTACCATGAGCTGTCACTCATTTACCGTTTGTAAGCTTCCGGTCGGGAGCACCAATAGCACGTGAAGGCAACATTAATACCAGGTGTAAACAGGGCCCTGGTCACTTAATGCATTTTCTCTGATCAGATTTCTGTGACCGTTTACATATGTATTTAGCGTCGTCCACTTCAATCCATTTGATCCAATCAACCAAAATGCATCTTAATACCAGGTGTAAACAGGCCCTAGATTTCATCTTGATTTAATTTCATAGATCTCATCATTCCCATAAATTCCATCGTTGAACCAGAAATGAAAATTACGTCATCTACTCACCCTCATACTGGATTTGTTTGACTTTCTTCCTTCCGTGAAATGGTGAATTTTCCACACAGCTGAGTCTGAACTAATTGTTTTTCGATAAAAAAAAAACTCTGAACTGTGAAATAATCACAAAAAAACAGCTGTGTCCCAATTCAGAGGCTGCATCATTCGAAGGCTGCATTTGAAGGCCGATTAAGTCACAGCGGCGCAGTGAAGGCTGTCCCAATGCTAAGTCTCCTTCAAATGCAGCCTTTGTTTCCTGTGAAATGAAGGATACAACAGATGGATTCTTTTGCGGCTTTGCCTACCCCAGAATTCATTGCACGCCAGAGAGAAATTGCAGAATTAGGCCTACACTTTTAAACACAAGTATTTCTGTTTCTTCTTACTCAAATATCTAATGATACAAATGTAAAAATAAAAAAAAAACCTTTAAGCCATTCAAATGTTGACCTATATCTTACTAATATATGATTATATATAGTTTATACTCTTTATTATATACAGAAATGGACCATGGTGAACATATTTAGACAGTTTGTGGACCTTGTTTTGTTTTCAGACTGTTTAATATAACTTTCAAAAAAAGTCCAGTACAAACATTACTGCCACTCTATCTATCTATCTATTTTAGAGTCTCAATGGGGGAAGGGAAAAAGGGAAGATTTTCTCAAAGGGAAGATTATGCACTAGGCATATTTTATTTTCTATTTTTCATTTTTAAGTGCTTTTTGAAGCTTTAGTTACAATGAATTCTAGGGCTGCAACTAACGATTATTTTGATAATTGATTAGTTGGCCGATGATTTTTTCGATTAATCGTATAAATATCCCAATTTTTATTATTTTACTGACAAAACACACTATTCCACATCCTGCCCCATGCTGTCCTTCTAACAAACGTGTCAGCTGAGTGCTATGAAAACATACATAGTGAATATATCTACCCTTACAAAAATGAATCATGATTTTACAACAAATAAAACAAGCAAAAAAAATAAAATAACAATAAATAAATAACAGGGTTATAGTTATTCCATGGTAACCACAAATTAACCATGGTTTTGCTTCAAATCCATAGTTTAACTATATGGTATTTGTGTGGTTATACAAATGGTAATCAATACGGCAAAAGAAACATGGTTTTACTATAATATAATGCTATACATGATGTGCAAAAGTTACTAAGCAAAAGGACCGTTTAAATCCCTACATTAATCCCTACATTAAAATGGCCCGGATCCGGCCGACTGCAGTAAACCTCGGGATAAACAGAGAGACTAACATTAGCGTAGATGCCATTCTTCTTATGATGTAACGAGTACATCAGGTGTTATGGGAAGTGTTCCCGGTTCCGGCTGACCTAGTTAATGCAGCCTAAAACAATCATTTAACTGATTTGAATAATAGAAATTAATAATGTTTTATGTGTATGCCATAGTAAAGAGATGTGTTTTTAGTCTAGATTTAAACTGACAGAGTGTGTCTGTTTCCCGAACAATGCTAGGAAGACTGTTCCAGAGTTTAGGTGCTAAATAGGAAAAGGATCGACCGCCTGCAGTTGATTTTGATATTCTAGGTATTATCAACTGGCCAGAATTTTGAGACCGCAATAGACGTGATGGAGTATAATGCGTTAAGAGCTCGCTCAAGTACTGGGGAGCTAAACCATTTAGTGCTTTGTAAGTAATCAGCAAGATTTTAAAATGTATACGATGTTTAATAGGGATCCAGTGCAGTGTTGACAGAACCGGGCTAATACGGTCATACTTCCTGGCTCTAGTAAGAACTCTAGCTGCTGCATTTTGGACAAGCTGCAGTTTATTTATTAAGCGAGCAGGGCAACCACCCAGTAGAGCATTACAATAATCTAGCCTTGAGGTCATGAACGCATGAACTAACTGTTCAGCATTTTGCATTGAAAGCATGTGCCGTAATTTAGATATATTTTTAAGATGGTAGAATGCAGTTTTACAGATGCTAGAAACGTGGCTTTCAAATGAGAGATTGGTATCAAAGAGCACACCCAGGTTCCTAACTGACGACGAGGACTTGACAGAGCAGCCATCGAGTGTTAGACAGTATTCTAGGTTACTACTTGTGGAGTTTTTTTGTCCAATGATTAAAAATTCAGTTTTTTTCTGAATTAAGTTGCAGGAAATTACTAGTCATCCAATTTTTTATATCAGCTATGCATTCTGTTAATCTTGTGAATCGGTAAGTTTCGTCAGGGCGTGAAGAAATATAGAGCTGAGTATCGTCAGCATAACAATGAAAATTAACGCCATGCTTCCTAATAATATCTCCCAGTGGTAGCATGTACAGGGTGAAAAGCAACGGTCCTAGCACTGAGCCCTGCGGTACTCCATACTGAACTTGTGATCGGTGTGACATCTCTTCATTTACTGCTACAAACTGATAACGGTCAGATAAGTATGATTTAAACCATGCCAATGAAATTCCACTAATGCCAACATAATTTTCGAGTCTATTCAAAAGAATGTTGTGGTCGATAGTATCGAATGCAGCGCTAAGATCGAGTAACACTAATAGAGAGATACAACCACGATCGGATGATAAGAGTAAATCATTTGTAACTCTAATGAGAGCAGTCTCAGTACTATGATACGGTCTAAATCCTGACTGGAAATCCTCACAGATACCATTTCTTTCTAAAAAGGAGCATAATTGTGAGGACACTGCCTTTTCTAGTATTTTTGACAGAAAGGGTAGATTTGAGATTGGCCTGTAATTGACTAATTTTGTAGGATCAAGTTGTGGTTTTTTAATAAGTGGTTTAATAATAGCCAACTTAAAAGTTTTCGGTACATATCCTAATGTCAAGGATGAATTAATGATATTAAGAAGAGGATCTATGACCTCTGGAAGCATCTCTTTTAGTAGTTTAGTCGGTATAGGGTCAAGCATACATGTTGTTGATTTTGATGATTTAACGAGTTTAGCCAATTCTTCTTCTCCTATAGCAGATGTGTCTGATGTGATACTGTAGTAGACGGCTGCATGGTTATAATTTTTTTCCTAATATTATCAATCTTACAAGTAAAGAAGTTCATAAAGTCATTACTGCTGTGCTGTTTACAAACATCAGAAGGTGAAGCTTTATCTTTGGTTAATTTAGCCACTGTATCGAAAGGTAGCTGTCAAATGAACGTTTTGCGCTGAGGACGCACACACATATGTCAAAGCGCATGACAGGGGATGCTAAACGCTAATGCATTCACTTGAAGCTTAAAATACATAATTCTCATGTTTTGGGCGCTTGGATCATGTACCTTTCCTGCAGCAGCTCACTCTGTTTCCACTCCACTATTTTTAGATGCATTTTGTCCATAGAAATGCGTTATTCAGTGCTGTAATTTGGCGCGACTGGTGGAAGCTTTGCGTACAGACAGCAGACCCGACTAATCGATAATGAGAATCGTTGTCGATGATTCTCATTATCGATTATTATCGATTTTATCGACTAGTTGTTGCAGCCCTAATGAATTGTCATTGGAAATGGAAAACAGCTGTGTGTCAATGTTCATTTTTGGGTGAACTATGTATTTAATAATACTTACTGTGGCCCCTGAAACTATTTTGGTTTGAGGAGTGGAGACCTTGAATGTGTGCACGAGAGATACAAACAAAAAGACAAGACGTGCTGAGTCTAGGGACATTGTTCCCAACACTGCCAAATGCATAATGAGTTTTATTTTAAATTTCAGCTTTAATCAAACTGAGAGTGAATGAGAAAAAGGGTTGCTAAAAGTTTTGAAAAGAGCATTTTTAGACAAGACAATGAAATGTCCACGTTCATATCGGAATAAGCAATGAAAGAGAATATTTGGCTTCAGTGGAGCATGAAACTCAACTCCAGCTCAAATTTTCTCCCCTGGACTATACAATTATACAATTCTCCCTGAACTATACAATTAAAGGGGGGGCTGGGTGACGGAGGGGGAGCTGGGTGAAGGAGAACAATTGTCAAACTGAGTGTTTATACGCCCTTCATGTTGTGATTGGTGGGATTATATGAACATGCTCCTCCCGAACTATCATTTGGAACTCAATTTAACGGTTTATACAGATCTCTCACTTTCTCTCTCTAAACTTCTTGACTGGCTGTCTCATTCCCGGTAGGACCAGTCAAGGGTGAGAGCAACTCAACTGGGTCATTACCCTTTGGCCCACAACAGCACACACCAGACACAGATAAGTCTGGGCCAGCAGAAGCGTGAAATGCTGTTCAGATATCACTCATTCCACAATACAATCACACACTTTCTATCTCAGAGCGTTGGAAACAAATCATGGAAGAAAATGAAAATTCTGTCATCATTTACTCACCCTCATGTCGTTTTAAACCTTTTTCTTTGAAATACAAAAGGTGAAATTTTGTAGAATGTCCTGCTTTTCCCAAAAGCATTGTAAGTGTAATCATAGAAACTGTACTATTGCTCTCCGTTCGATTGACTTACAATGCTTTATAATTCTTATAATGCACACACACACACACACACACACACACACACACACACAAAATGTAAATATGTCCTAAAAAGTAAATATGTCCTGGTTTCATCTGTTACTAAAATTCTGGATAATTATTTTTCTGTTATGGCCGATAACTGATAAATGACTGAAATATAAAGTGTATACTATTTTACCTAAAAACAATAAAACACACACAAATAAATAAATAAAAATAAAATTAATCATTGTAAGTGAATTTACGCATCACATCATTATAAAAGTACAGTATGAAAATGGATATTCATTTTGAGATTTAGTTATTATTAGTGTTTTTAGTGATAGTTAGATTATGCCAAACCTAACAGACAAAATGAACATGCATAAACAGTTGATATGGATAGATTGAAAAAAAAAAAATCTCTAATATAATATGGCCAATATCCAATGCTGTTACATTGTGCGTCTGTATTTAATTTGATTATTTTTATATAATAGATAGATAGATAATTGTATCTGCCACCCATGATAGTAACTTCATGCGTCTGCTGCTTAATTTTGTTGTTTCTTCAGTATAAGCAACTACTAAAAATAGCTGAATACTTGTTTCAGTGATGAGTGAAACAAGTCGATCAATTTCTTCATGCAATGTGTGAAAAATGCAGGTAAGTTGTTTCATTGTCACTCTAAATAGTTTTCTGTCATGCACAGTGGTAAATTGGACATTGCGGATCACCTTCAGCTAAGACACTGCAAAAGCTCTTTACGTATGTTTTATGTATGCAGGCTGACATTTTATTTGTAATGGACATGACATTTCAAGCGGTGACAGCTCATGTCATTATTATACATGCTGTTTTAGAAAATCAAATTCATTATGAGAATACATATAGAATTTGTTCTTTTTGTGCTCCTCCATGACCGCCTGCTAATGTGCTGAATTTTCATACATTCTGCAATAAAGACAGCAGACCTCAAAAACTAGCCTCTACAGCTTTAGCTAAAAACACTCCATACTGTTTTTTTACAGATGTCGGATCAGTTAATCAGCATCAAGCTGCTGCCAGATGCTGTGATGCAAATTACAATCTTTATTTCCAATGTGTTGCCGGAAGAATGATTTCGGCCCTCATCCTCAACAAAGCTTCGATCGAAATGTTTTTCTTGTTGGTTCATGTTGGAACAATATTACTCTCCAACATAGTCCAAACCCAATCTCTAAATCAGTAGTTCTGGTAGCTATTGTAAGGGCGCACAGGATGGGAGACTTCTGTAGTTGTCGAATGTTGTTCATATTGGAATATTCCGTGTTGCGTTAAAAGCAAGAATCATTTGTTTTGTGTGTGGTTTCTTCTACTCCGCCTTTTTTCCTTATGGTGTCCAGCGGACACGCTCTACTGCACTTATGTAAACAAACACATTCTCGTGTGCACGCCAGATTCAAACAAGAGAGGACAAGATTTTGAGTGAATAACGACTTAAATTACTTTCCATCTTTCACACAAAGCAATCAAATTTCCTAAAAATACAATAAAATAATGCATATGGATCCTCTCATCCCTCACTGTGTTTCACGGTTTTGGAGCTACAGTAGATATTTTATATTTATGAGAGTAAATATCATGATTTTATTTTGGGTAAATAATTTCTTTTCACATTGCATAATTTATTTATTGATTGATTGATTTACTGTAGGATATTATGATAGCCATGTTTGTATAGTTGAAATGTATGTATTTTTGTAACACAGAAAGTATACAGAAAATGACAATGTAGGTCTACTTATACTAAAAGTGCATTCAGATTTTTTTCCACCGTAAAAATATAAAGCTGAAAGATAATGCAGTAAATGTATCAAAAGCATTTGAAAGTATCAGCTATTAATAACTGTAAATAATGTTATTGTGTGTGTGTGTGTGTGTGTGTGTGTGTGTGTGTGTGTGTGTTTCATTATTTATTTTGATTTTATTAATTACATTTTAAAACTAACAAAGACTTATTATATCTTATTATGGCTGCTATGTAAATCAACCAGCCACAGTTTCTGTTTTTATGTGCCATTTTATTACCACAATAACAGACCAGTGTTAAAATAGTTCAAATAATGGCACAAAAGTCTCCCCAAACTGTTGTGCAGAAAACACTAGTTTACTTTAATGGTTAATTTATCTAACTTCTACCCGTCTTCTACCTATCCCATCTTGTTACTCCTGTCGACTGACTGCTACCTCTGGGATTGAACCCTCTTTAGCAGTGTGGACTATGAGAAAGTCTCTTCTCTGTGTCTGTCTCATCACACACATTAACCTGAGAGATAGTGCCAGCGAGGTCAGTGCCAACCACAGACCTGATGGGACAGAAAGAGCCGAGCACAAAGCTAAGCTCCATTTGCCAGTATCAACCCATCTGAGCCGCTGACATGCTCCGAGGAAGTGATTCAGTAGCTCGCTTATGTGGCAGTGCTCCAGTGGTAATTAGCAGCAGTAAATCTCCATATTGTCCAAAAAAAACGAGTGTTACATGCCTAACGGTGATGAACAGTTTTTTAGGGTGATGTTATGCAGTTGATGGGGTGTACAGGGTGGTTGCTTACAAGCCCGATTCAAAAGAGCCCACCTTCAAGTCTCAATCTGGCTTCTAGATACAGCACAATTTGGAAAATGACATCTCAAATTATGTATTTTGTTTAATACCATTCCATTGTGGAAATGACAGTGGTGGAAATTACATTTTTGACGATTACAGCTTTTTTGGAAATGACACACATTATTAGCTCAAATTAGGCATTGTGTTTAATACCATTCCATGGTAGAAAATGATGATGGTGGAAATGACTTTTTTTAATGAAATGGCTAATTGCTAAGCCTAATTTCACAGATAGCATTTTTACGTATCTGAAATAACAATTACATTTTGTCACACTCTTTGCAAAATTACATCTTGATTGGATGCAAAATGTTTTCTAATTATTATATCTGATAAAGAGATATTTTGTTGTTGTTTTTTTCTTCACACATTTCATGGTGCAAATATATCAATCTATTCACTCACTACACTCATTTTTGAAAAGTAAAAAAAAAACAACTACTGCATGTTAGGGACAAAATAGTTTGGTGTTGTCGAAATGACGAAATGATGATTTGTTTAGATTATCATAGTTTTGACCATTATTCATTTTTATATGTCTGAGACAAGAGTAAAACAATAAAATCAATACATAAACGTTTTCCTTTGTATATTCAGAGCTAGATATACATAGGCATTTGAAAAGTAGCAAAAAATAAATTTAAATCACTTTTAGATCTTGACCAAAAATTGGTGCACCTCTTGATGGAAATAACATCACAACATTTCTATCATGACAACTCTCGGGAAGATTTTTAGCATGGTAATGGATATGTTAATGTATTTGGTCTTGGCGGAATAGATCTGCTACGCTGCTGCTGAATTGCTGCTGCTGCTGTTGATTATTTCTGTTGTTGTAGATTGCTGTACAAGTACAGTAACTTGCTACTGCCAATACATACACGACACGCTGCTGTGAGCATGTAAGACATGCTGCTGCTGCTGCTGCACAAATAGCATATATCAATTATCCCATAGCAGATCTATACAGGTGGAGCTGAGGAAGGTGAAGGGTTTTAGACGAACTCTGAAAGCGCACTGCAAACTACTATAGAGAATGGTAACCAGCCATTTATATGTTGAGCAGCAAGCTCATTGGCTGCAGATGCAACATGGACCAATCAGCTGAGCCAAGTAGTTAACATTGTAATTATCATCAGCTTGCGTTAAGGACCCATAAGCCTGCCCCATCTTGAGTTTCATGACAGAACTAGGCATTTATTTCAATTCAAGAGGTGCATCAATTTTTGGTCAAGATCTTGTATTGACAATGCAAGAGTCAAACACTCTGTTAAGTCCATTCCAGCACATCCCAAAGACTTTCAATGAATTTCAATGAATAAATAATTTATAATAAATACTGAACTATTCCATTAAAAAACAAGAATTGTCCATTTTGATTTCATGGTGACTTTAATAAAAATCAACCCATGAGAAATAAAAGTGCCTTGAGTTTCAGAAACAATCAGTAATAGTGATGTTTGCCTTAGCAAACCCCACTTATGGCATGTAATAACCATTTGACAAATTTATAAATGGTCTGTCGCCTTGAACTGACACTTGACCTTGGCATAGAAGGCAGAGGGTAGGAAATAAAAGATAGATGTTGTAAAATAATGTGATGATACAGTTATTAAGTTTGGCGGGTTGTTGATGTGGACAGGGAGGTTTAAGGGAGCGTGAAATATCACATATGGTTGAAGATCAAAGCTGTGCTGATGGTTTAAGGAGCCAGTCATAAATCAATCTTCAAGAACATTCACACCAGACGGCCAGCTCTGTTTTGTTGTTGTTTCCCTTTGGGAAAAAGCTGAATTAAAGTGCTGACTGACTTAAAAATAACTCATGAGGACAGAAAATTCTCGAATCAGAAGATTATGTGGGAGTTATTAATGGGTCAGTCAGGATAATTGCATTTGCTACCTTAATTGTGAATCTTACTCTAGCAGACGGTGTGATGAAGGCCGTTACTGCACCACTGATTGAGCAGGTTCAAACGCGGCCTGATTTAATGAACCACTTATCTGGTAAATCTAAATCCACTAAGACCAATTACAGAGCTGCTGATTCACATGGAGTTTGAGTCATCGGACTTCTTCCAGTAAGATACACATTAAGAACAGTGAGCTGGTCAGAACGTTCCTTTTTGTATCAGTTACATGACTGGAGATGGTTGAACTCCATGTTCATTTAAAGGGACAGATCACCCAAAAATTGTAATTTTGTCATGATTTACTCATCCTCGTGTCGTTTCTTTCTGTGTCGTCCTTACAATGAATGGTGCATGGAGCTTTCAAGTTTCAAAAAAGATGCAAAAGCATCATAAAAGTAATCATAGCAGAAATTAAATTTTTTGTTATTCAAAATTTCGGTCCACTCCAGTCTACTGGAGGAGAAGATTATCAGTGAATAATGAGTCAAATTTTAGTCTGTCATCACACAGAACTACCGTATGACTTCAGACGACTTGGAATATAATGCATGATTCGTATAAACTACTTTGATGATACTTTTATGGAGCTATTTTATAAATTTTCACTCTTGACGCTTATTCACTTTATCGAAAAAAAGTGAGCAAGAATATTCTGAACAATGCATTCATGAATCAGACTGATCCGATTCTGAAGTTCAACTCACTGATTCAATGATTCATTCACATTGGTTAACAGTCCACTGGAGGGAAGATGGTGAATAATGAGTCAAATTTTAGTCTGTCATCACACAGAACTACCGTATGACTTCAGACAACTTGGAATATAAAGCATGACTCATATAAACTATTTTACAATACTTTTTTGGAGATTTTTTCGTCATTTTCGGCCTTTTGGGCCATTGGGCCTTATTCCGTATCATAGCAACCAACAAAGTGCTCTCACGATTAAAAAGTCTATAAAATCCGAATATTTGATATTTGTTGCAGAATTCTGAATACATTTACAATTTATAATTAATTCAGTATATATAGAGGTCTATGTTTGCATGAATATTTTGGTGAATCATGAATATACAGACGAGCCACGGCTGATTGGAATTCATTAACATACACACAAATATCAAATCTGATGTTTACGAAGCATTTGTGAATCCGCAGGAGAGTTTTCGGAAAGGTCCATTTTATGCGCAAATTACTCAGAATTTACTCATAAAGTTGCATAAATGGGGCCCATTCACTTTTAATACATAGGCAAGGATATTCTTCAACATGTCACCATTTGAGTTCCATGGAGAAACGAAAGTCATACACGTTTGAAATGACATGATGGTGAGTAAACAGTTACAAAATGTCATTTTGTTTTCTTAAACATTTTTAACAGCATTAAAAAAAAAAAAAGTATGGTTTGATTATCAGTCAAATCAAACTGTAGTTTTATAGTTAAATCTGAATCTGTTTATCAGTGAATAGTTTGAATATGAACATGAATATTCATGAGTGTATTATATCCTGAACATCTGCGCACACTGTGTGTTTAATTCTGTTTGCTATCGAGGAGGTCGCAGTGATGTCCATTCAGAAGCGCTATGGGCGATGTGAGCTGTGTCTCTTATGAAGCCAGCCCACTGTAATGAGCTCATTAAAGTCATGAAATCTGGTTATGAGGCATGACGAAGTCGAAATTGAAGAACATCTCTCTCTCTCGGATTCTTGGCAAGCTCTCAAAGAAGTGAGCAGATTCAAATACTGTTCTTCATAGTGACCCAGTCAAAAGTTTGGAGATGTTTGCCCTGGAGCTGTTATGATGTGAAGCTTGAGAAAGCGACTGCATAAACAGTTCTGATGAGCCCTTGCATTTTCCAGGCATCAATGGCGGTAATCCTCTGTTCACATGAGAGAGACACATTAGAGAGTGTGATTCAGAGAGAGGAAATGTGGAAGGACACGCTGCACTTGAAAGCAGAAAAACAGCCGAGGCCTGTACACATCACACCTTACAGCTTTAAAGTAGAAGTATATGATAGTAAACAGGATTTTCTTGCTATTTTATGTTTTTACAGTTGTTCATTTAGCAGATGCTTTTATCCAAAGCAACTTTTAGAGTCAGCTAACTCTCATTAGAGTATTAGTTGAGTATTAGTAGACTGTTGAGGCTGGAACACACCAAGTTGACGGTCGGCCATCAGGCAACGTTGGGCCGTTTTTTGAGAATCGGTTGGCTTAAGCATTACTTTTTCTCACCTGGCTGGGCTGGGCTTGCTTGTTTGTTTTTTAATAACAACAAAAAAAGTTCTATTTTTGGCAAATGTAAAGGACCTTCCACACCATAAGTGAAATGAATAAGCCTCGATCAGACTGAAAGAAATGCAAATTCACGTCTGTACAGTAGAGGGCGCAGTTACAAAAAAAAAAAAAACCTTTCAGATGTTCGGATACAGGAGAAGAAAGTTCAACATGCTTACTTCAGCAATAAAAATGTAAAAACATTTAAACACAAATGTGATGTTTAGGCCTATCTAAATTCATTTTTGTTTATTAGTATGGTTGAAGTGGATCATCGAAGGTCAACAGCAAAGATATTGGTTAATAAAGTGAGATTAAAAACAAAGTATATATTTGTGGAATTTAATATTTAATTATTGCAGGTTTGTGCAATATTGAGATTGCATTTCACTGTTTTTTTATAAATTTTTAGTAATATTAATTATTATTTTTTTTTAAATGCCTGCTCACATTTATACTAAAACTACAATAACCATCATATTTACACAGTGCACACAATGCCTCTGCACTCACTCACGATTCCTCTCAAAACAGTGACAGGAGAGCTGTCAGTCAAAAAATGGAAAAACTAATATGCATTACTTATTTGAAAAGGTAACTCAGATATTTTGTTGTAAATTTAAAAGTAATGTTACTTTACTAGTTACTTGAAAAACTAATCTGATTACGTAACTCAAGTAACTTGTAATGCATTACCCCTAACACTTTTAAACTAAATGCTTAATAATAATTGTTAAACTAAAATAGCTGAGGTGTAATGGATTAAGGGTATAACAATTATACACAATATATAAACTGATTAAAAATTAATAAACCTATTCAAAAAAATGAATAGACCGAGATGGCAGAAAGCGCATCCTGTTTGTTTTCTTTATTTTACAAAAGCACAATGTTTTGATGTTATTGTGAGTTTACACAGTTTTGAATGATGTATTACTCTTACCTGTATGATCAAAAATGACAGTATTTTAAGTTGTTTCCGCTGTTAACAGGAAAAAATGCAAGTGATCACGCTGGCACCTCCATGTCATGCAGTAAGCGTGCTAAACTTCAGCTTCCACACTCCGCATGAACACTTGGATATAATAATAGCTCACATTTATCTAGGTTAACATTAGAGTGAGCAACCAAGTAAAGTTTCTACTACTTACATGTTTCAAATGATAAGCCATATTTACATTTATTTACATTTACATTTGAGGTCGGTGAATTATAGGTGAACGTTTGGATTCCCTGCCCGACATGCTATAATTACCACAAGGACCTCATGGACTGCATGACTTCGCCACTTCCTGTGGAGTTTTTTTTTCTGTGACTAACCAACTAATACAATTTTGGTCGACTAAGCCTCTTCTCATCAACTAACGTTTAATGGAATATTAGGGGGCAACCCACCTAAACCAGTTGTATAGGGCCCTGTTTTCTTCCCTTTTTTTTTCTTGAGAAGAAAAATATCTTCAGTTTAAGTTTATTTTCCTTATCCCAAATAGTTTGTACATGTTATAGGCATTAATGTAACCAAATTAGAGATTAATGCTTAAAAGAAGAACATTGGGGTTAGAAAAGTAAACTTGCTTTATGATTTATTCTATAAAAAAAGTATTTTGCACAATTTTGGTTCTGAAGTCTTTTCTTCATGTTATCAGGATGTATTGGGAAAACTAGACAAAAATAAGGAATAAAAAAGTTTTTTTTGCAATGCGTCTTGAGTAGCATTAGAAGTGCCACAATATAAAGTTGCAAACTTGAGATAGTTGAGACAACAGTAAAACAACACTGTCTGAGACAATCAATAATAATAATAATAATTTGTGCTGTGTGGATAAATAAACTAGACAAATAAAAAATTCCATGCAACTACTGATCAACTTCCATTGTGATATTGTGATTGAGAATGGGAAATCTAACTGATAGTTTTCTATCTTAGCATGCAGGTGTGTTTGACAATCATAATAGGTCATTTATAGAAGTCTAACAATGCCAACCAAATGGTGATAAAAAAATTAAATTATAACTGGTATTGTTGCAAGACAAGTTCATAAGTGGACTTGCAGCAGTTCTGCTACAAAAGTGCATATTAGAGTATTACAATCTGTGACTAATTACAGTGGCGGAATAAGTGACATCCATGAACAGAAGAGTGGTTGGTTCAAACAGCCTAAAAACACAATTTTGTTTGAAATCATGTTGAAATACAGTCTCATAAGTGTAATTTCCACTGTATGACCTAAGAACTAAAAAGCACTGAACCTGAAAATCAGGATCCCTAAAAACCCCACAGTCGTGTTTTTCATCCATTTACCATGCCACGGCTCTGAGCTCAATTATTTACGCCATTTTTATTCATTGAATCCCATTAGGTACATTTGTTAAATGCACTTATGAATAAATCTGTTCATGTTTTGTCATTATGCAACTGAGGCTTTTCTAAAGGCCGTAAATTATGTCTATTTTCCACAAGTCCTATGCAGATGTCTTACTTTAAAAGCAGCTGAACTCTATATTAATGAGTCGGTGAGTAGGCAAATTCTTTTGGTCTTTGTGTAGGATTTTTTTAAAAATCATGCTGTGGCATAAACGGTACAAAAGAATATCCACCGTTTGACATGTTTCTGGGTCAATGACAAATAAGAGAGTCCAAGATAAAGAAAAGTAAAAATCTTTTAGAATTCTCAGAAATGTAATCATGTTAAGTTTAATTTGGATTTGAACAGCTGTTTTACCATTTTCATCTAAAGTCTATGTTATAAATTCTAAAGTCTATAAAAATGTCATGTGGTCTAACCTTCAGGTAATATTTTACTTAAGGTAAAACTTTTGTCTCATATATATATATATTGTAAAGACTGAGACAAATCTAACAACCCCCCCCCCCCCCCCCCCGTTACCAGGGCTACCATCAGTTGGTACCATCATGTTTATGGCTTGAAAGAATGTGAAAAACAAGGGCCATAGGAAAACCCATAGCCCTTAAACAGACTTTCCTGCATTAATTTATAGACGAACTTCAACATGAGAGGTTTTCTGGAGTTTAGCCAGAGGTAGAGTAGGTCCTTCTGTGAATACACCCTTTTTGCAAAAGCGTTCAAGAGGCAATCACATCAAACAACTGCAATGAATAATATTAATCAGATCCAATCAGAGACATCAATTATTACATAGCCTTAAACCATTTCTTCTACTGAGCAGACAAGGACCCTTTTCTCAGACACACAAGGCTTCAGTCAAGGTTGCAGCTCCAAAATGTAGCATGTGTTGTATATCGTCATTTGGCCTTCTTGTAATAAATTACAAGAAAATTGTCTTTAAAATTTTTTTTTAATTTTGATCAATTAAATAATGTAATTTTATACACATTTTTAGTTTAACTCTTTCCCCACCAGCGTTTTATATATATATATATATATATATATATATATATATATATATATACACCGATCAGGCATAACATTATGACAACTGACAGGTGAAGTGAATAACACTGATTATCTCTTCATAATGGCACCTGTTAGTGGGTGGGATATATTAGGCAGCAAGTGAACATTTTGTCCTCAAACTTGATGTGTATGAAGCAGGAAAAATGGGCAAGCGTACGGATTTGAGCACATTTGACAAGGGCCAAATTGTGATGGCTAGACGACTGAGTCAGAGCATCTCCAAAACTGCAGCTTTTGTGGGGTGTTCCCGGTCTGCAGTGGTCAGTATCTATCAAAAGTGGTCCAAGGAAGGAACAGGGGTGAACCGGCGACAGGATCATGGGCGGCCAAGGCTCATTGATGCACGTGGGGAGCGAAGGCTGGCCCGTGTGGTCTGATCAAACAGACGAGCTACTGTAGCTCAGATTGCTCAAGAAGTTATTGCTGGTTCTGATAGAAAGGTGTCAGAATACACAGTGCATCACAGTTTGTTGCGTATGGGGTTGCATAGCCGCAGACCAGTCAGGGTGCCCATGCTGGCCCCTGTCCAACGCCGAAACAGTGGGCACGTGAGCATCAGAACTGGACCACAGAGCATTGGAAGAAGGTGGCCTGGTCTGATGAATCACGTTTTCTTTTACATCATGTGGATGGCCGGTTGCGTGTACGTCGCTTACCTGGGGAACACATGGCACCAGGATGCACAATGGGAAGAAGGCAAGCCGACGGAGGCAGTGTGATGCTTTGGCCAATGTTCTGCTGGGAAACCTTGAATACTATGTACTTGGACATTCTACTCGTTTAGTGTACTGTTTTTCATATACTATATAGTAGGGAAGTATTCGATTTCAGACACTCCAAAGATTTTGGCAGTGACTACAGCACAGAACATCACAATAGCAGTTGACTTGACAGGGTGCTTATTTGGTGAGCGGGATGATGCACCTCCATTTTTCCTGCATCTGTTTTGAAAGCCTTGTAACATACGTGCAATACGCCTATACGTCATTACCAAAGCAACCCATGCAGATAGGTTGGTTATGTCTGGACACAAATCTTTGTTAATTAATAGTGCGGAGAGTCTGCCTGAAAAGATCTGATTTGAGAAAAAATCTGATTTGCCTGCAGTCTAAACATAGTCTTAGTTTCTTATATTTTGTAACGCTGGACAAACACTTTTCAACCACTTGTGATTTTCCTCAACGTCCTTGAGTCGCACCATCCCTATTGAAATCAGTGGATTTGTGTGTAAACGCCCTAAGCCTGAGGTTTGAACATTTTCATTGTACCTTAACTAATAAGACTAGTCTACCATGAAATATAAACAATAAGAAACATATTAACAGCCTAAGAGCGATTTAAGCTGATGTTATGTTGATGGTCCAGTGGCTTGTACCTCCATCCAGACCTCGGGCTTTCATATTGAGATGAAAGCATATTAGAATGATTTATGAAGGATCACGAGTTCTCAGCTGGTTGAAACACCATCATATGTAGACAACGCACATACATTGAGTGCTTAGCCCAGCACACAGCATTGTTTTGGATGTTCGTTACGTTTACGAAATTTACGTAATAAAAGCCAACCAATCAGTTTTTTTGGCAGAAAACCCACAAGATGGGTTTGGTGCACACAGGGATAAAAAGTGCCCCATGCCCAAGGTTAAATATACTGCTGAATCTTTGAAATTGTGGGCCTATTTTTCTGCCGGAATTCCTGGACATCTTGTTCACAAACATGGCATAATGGATTCTAGATAGCCTCTTCCAGAAATCCTATAATGGGCCGTGGTTGGATCTTCCAAAACAGATCCAAAACAAACATAAAAATCAACTCAAAAATGGGTCACCTAGCACAAAATGAAGCTTCTGCCATGGCCGTCCCAGTTCCCTGACCTGAATCCTATAGAAAATTTGTGGGATGAACTGAAGAGGAGAGGCACCAACATGGAGCTGGGAATCTGAAGGATCTGTAGAGATTCTGTATGGAGGAATGGTCTCTGATCTCTTGTCAGGTGTTCTCCAAACTCATCAGGCATTATAGGAGAAGACTCAGAGCTGTTATCTTGGCAAAAGGAGGTAGCAAAAAGTATTTAATAAAAGGGTGCCATTAATTGTGGCCAACGTGTATTAGAGGAAAAGAATTTCATAAAGAGATTTCTCCCCATTTTTTAATTCTTTTACTTCAATGACAGGTTAGATTTTTGTGATTTTTTTTTAAAATAAAAGATTATGGGCCATATTTACTAAACAGGGAAAATTAGCGTGAGAGCGCAATCCCATAAAAGCGCAGATGGGAGTGGAAAGTTTGAGCGTGATCTACTGATGACAAACCTGACAGTCCACCAAGAGCAGCCCAAATTAGCGTCTGGTTTAAGACAAGCTATTTTTAGGGTGTTAAAATAATGGCAGTAAATTGATTAGCACGCACCTTAGTAAATCACCTTGCGTGATTCATTTAAATACTCTTCTCCCATAAATTTTGCGTCTGAAAGGGAAACTCCTACAAATGCTTATGCAATAAGGTAAGTTGCAAAAATAACTATTTTCAGAACTAATTTTCACTGCGTGTCTGTAGTAAATCCTGACAGTAGTTTTTTAACACCAAAAGAGGGTTTGCGCTGGAGCAAAAGCTGTTAGTAAATCTGGCCTTAAAAGGATTAATAATGCAGATTCATCTTTGTTAATGTTTACCAAGGGTGCCAATAATTCTGACCAGGACTGTATTGTAATAATACTTTACAATATTACTAAGAGTTTTTTGTTTTGTTTTGTGTTTTGGTTTTTTGATTAAATAACTGCATTCATGCTGAGAATGAGAGACTTCTTTTAAAACCATTTTAAAAACCTTTACCGACCCCAAACTTTTGAACTACAGTATATTGTACTGTACTGTATGTGGTTATATTATGTCAACTAGATTTTTAGAGTGGCGTGTGCTTGTTCACAACTCACCACCACTATGCTAGTGTTTGTAGGTGGTTGTCATGGCGTTGCTATGTGGTTGCTAGGGTACTCTGGGTGATTGTTAGGGGGTTACTCACTGGCCCAAGTCCAAAGAACCGCTTCCATCAGATTTGTGATCCAGTTTGATTTAACTTGTGTCTGCATCACTTTCTGCCATCTTTGATAATAGCCATCTAATATTTTAGATCTGTCATCATGGTACTTTAAATTGTTTTGGTTTGTAATATATTTTAACACTGTGCATATGCAGTTTATTTTTCCCTTTTTGCCTCTAACTGTACAGAGAGTTGGAACAATTACCATAATTATCCTCTTGAAAATGGGCATGTTACAGTTCATACATATTTAACACCAATATTTTACAGCAAACCGGCATAAACATCTTTATAGCGGTTCCATTATTGGAGGTTAAACTGTTATTGCTGTTATTACTGTTATCAAAACACACAAATCTTGATAAATGCAGTATTCATGAAACAGTAGGTGAACAATACCTAATGAGGTAGCTTACTGAATGCACTAAGATTCTGAATGCACTAAGTGTGCAACCAGTGGAAACTACAGTATATAATTCCACGGAAGCTGAGAGGCCATCAGATTGTAAAAGCTGAAAAATAAAAATGTCAGGAAACTGTGCCAAGAACATTCCACATATTTGTTTCTGATTCGTTTTAACATTTACAGTTTCATTTTACTCTTTGTCTATATGGCGATTCAGAATTACAATTACTGTAATTGCATTCTTGAAAATGGGAATGTTACATATTTAACAATTATATTTTTATAAATAAAACCGGCATAAGCATCTGAATGTGTGAAGTGGAAAATGACCAACACCTCATTCTCGAGTGTTGATGTCATGCTTGGAGTGCTAAGAAAAGAATCATATAGTAGAGTTGGAGTGTATGTGTGAATTTGCTGCAATTAAAAAAATCAGTCCTGAAACGCATGATTGTCAGTGAACTGCTGGACGCTGTAGGTCGGTAATGATCGGTGACCGATTGATTGGTGCATCCCTACAATTTCTGTGATTGTCTCAGAGAATAGGCTGAATCAGACAACACTAGTGGAAAAGAGGTGGGAAGAACACTGCAAATTACACTATGACAGTGACTGAGGGGTGCACACTTCTCCAGTCAAGAGTATGCTAACATCACAGCAGTGGACAAGAGTTTGTTTGGAAGACACAGTAGCCTATTAGAATTTGATAAAAGGCTTCAAATGAAGAGTATAATTACTGCAATGTTTGTGAAGTGTGTGATGTACGTCTGGGGTATTAAAGGTGTGAAATTGTCCATAATGAGGAAGAATGGAGGTCTTTTGTGCTCAGAAAGCTTTAAAAGCTTAGTGAAAGCTTTCCATCAGAATTGGAGTTTTGTGTTTTTCAGTCCATGTTTGTAAAGATTATCTATAGTTCTAAAAGTTAATCAACTTTTAGCAGATAGCGTTTTCATTATTGCACTTTTATATCCCAGTGGTTGACCTTATTAAGGCTAATAGATTCTATTTTTTTTTTTATTAATTCGTTTTTTATTAACTATTTTTGTTATATAAAGATCAAATTGAAACTGACTTTTGTTATTTGAAACTTTTAACTGAAATTTGATGTTTCTTTATAATCATCATTTATATTTGCTAAATGCATTTATAATAAATGAATTAGTACATTTAAAACAATGATAATCAAAACAAAGTGCGACATAAACAATTAAAAATTTCTGTGCCAAAATGTTTTTGTGTTTGTGTTCACGACCACCACCCCTGCCTGTGTAATTCTGTGTACAACACCAAGAATAATGTTATTTTAATTCCATGTGTTCCTATGTTTATATACAGTATGTGATTTTCATAGGTGTTAAAAAATAATTCATTTAGGCTTATACTATGGGGCTGTTGAATGCTTGAATCTGATTGGCTGATAAACGTTCTTAAAGATTATTTTCAGGTAAACGCTTGGCTAAAGTAGTTCCAGGCCGCAGTTCAAGTCTTGACCGCATTACAGTTCCATATCACTTCACCAAATGATTTCAGTTAGGCCTATTTCAAAGGTCCTTACAGTCTACAACAGCAAAACAACCAAAACCCACACCGACACTGAACAAGCAAATAAATAGTAAACAATAGGATAAAAATAACAAATTATTTCCATGTTTTTGAGCTTCCGAGGTCATGAATCAGTATATCGTGTAAACAAATTCGGGAACTGGTAAGGACAGTAAGGAACCTGGCTCATACACATTGGGACACTGATGACTCTATTTCCAGCAACATGACAACGTCCTCATTGTACAACATCACTACTGGTATTTATGAACAACAGTAGAACTGATATCTTTTTAATATTATTTTTAAATGTTATTTAGAGTACATTATGATAAATACTTTTCTTGTTACATATACTTGCAACATTTCAACCATAAATAAAAATGTTAGCTAGATTATGTTCATCTCCTGTCTAGTAATGTAGGTTTATGCTGAAATATAATTAAATAATGGTTTGTATTTTAAAAAATATCTATCACGGCATTATGTGTAGTGAGTTGTCTCAAGTGATTTATGTTCCGCTCTTCAGAACTTCTGTTAAGGGAACATCAGTGCTTCCAGGTTTTCATGGTGCATTGTGGGACTTTTTAGGGAACGAACATTTCAGTGCACCGGAAGGATTCTGCGATTGAGACACCCCTTAAAATGGGCAACTCCCTGATTCAGTGCCCTGAAGTGCCTAATTCTCTTGTGATGAACGTATGTCCACTGTTGACATTATTAGTGGACAAATTAAATAAACTATAGTGAGACTGTGAAAAGTGTTTTAAGAGAGTATCCCCCGGTTTCACAGACAATGCTTAAGCCTAGTCTCGGCGGGGGGTAGGGGGGAGAGTGGAAAGAACAGAAAACACTACAAATTACACTATGACAGGGGTTCACACTTCTCCAGTCAAGAGTCTGCTAACATCACAGCAGTGGACAAGAGTTTGTTTGGAAGACACAGTAGCCTATTATTAGAATTTTAAAATTTGATAAAAGGCTTCAAATGAAGAGTATAATTACTGCAATGTTTGTGAAATGTGTGATGTACGTCTGTGGCATTTAAGGTGTGAAATTATCCATAATGAGGAAGAATGGAGGTCTTTTGTGGTCAGAAAGCTTTAAAGATCCCATCAGAATTGGAGTTGTGTGTTCACCATGTTTGTTAAGATTATCTATTGTGTAGTTCTAAACATTGATCAACTTTTAGCAAATAGCGTTTTCATTATGTCCCTCCCCTTGTTACCTGCTCAGGTGTGCTGTGCTGTACAACGGATGAAATGAAAATTCTGTAATCATTTACTCACCCTCAAGTTGTTCAAATCTGTTCAACACAAAAGACCAGACAGTTGATGGCAGATGGAAATCAATGGCTACGGTCAACTGTCTGGTTACCAACATTCTTTAAAATATCTTCTTTTGGGTTCAACAGAAGAACGAAACACATACAGGTTTGGAATAGCTTGAGGTTGAGTAAATGATGACAGAATTTTTTATTTTTGGGTGAACTATTCCTTCAGTGTGTTGGGATGTTGTAATTGTCATGTGCGTTCATGTCACTTTGGTCAGAGCAATATGCAATGTACCTTTTCTACAAAAACTCAGCAAAAATTAAAAACTCTATTTCTACAAAATGATGAACAAAGAATGTCCATCAGGTGTTTTCCTTTTTATTTTTATTCAATTTATGAATATGCTGTAAATGTAATCATTTTAAATACATTTGTAACTGTACAATACTGTCTTATTATGCAACTGACACATTTTTTTTCTATAATCTATTGCATCCGCCATGTTTTCTTGGTGAACCTGATTTCACCAAATACCACATGTTCCTGGATCAACATCTTTGTTGATCCTGGAACAACATTCCAATCAACCAATCAGATTTGAGGGACAAGTTTACAGTTTTTGTCAAGTTTAGGCTTACAACCAGGGTTAGGTGCTTCTACATCAGAGTTATTCACCTATCATTTCCCTCTGATTTTAGAGAGAAGTTATGGGTAGGGTTAGGGCTACATTTTCACCAATGTTGTTCCACGATCAACAAAATATGTTGATACAGAAACATGTCTGTCTTTGCAAAACTCAGAAACCGTGGGCTTAAAGAAAGTTCAGTTTTTTCTATTTGTAATTGTGGCATTGTTCTGGCGTTCATGTTCAACTCGTAAATTCGATCTTTCCGACATGACTTGAACGCATGAATAATGGTTTCGGGAAACACTGAATAGTTGAACTACGTTGCTAACGACGGAACTTGGGACTATAGTTGGCTAACAATGCTTTTTGGAAACGCACCCTGAAAGCAAGTATTGTAGCTTATTATGGTCCACTTCTAGAAGTGGACCATAATAAGCTACAATACTTGTATTGGACCATAATAAGCTACAATCATAGACTATGACGTCAACTCAAGCTTAGTAGCTATTAAAAAAGCTCTTTCCCCAACTTGCTGGTTCAATAGGAAATGCGTCAACCCAAGAATAAAACTACACTCTACAACTATGAGACAGGGGGAAAGAAAAGACATTTTCTGCTTTATTCATATGAACATCACTCACTCCATTTACTCTCCTTACTAGCTCTAAAAGCAGTGCTCAACCTAGGAAATGGCACATCTGCAATGCAGTTTGTAAAGATGGATAAAAAGATTTAAAATACATTGATTTGCATACATTTTTAGCTCCAGAGAGGTACTGACTGTTGAAGAGACACAATGGCTTAGGGACTGACGAGGCAACGATCCTGTGACACATGACATCAGGCTCGTCATCGTCCCCCTTTGCATCACCCGCAGCTTCACCTACTGTGCCAAAGCTTCTGTCTATTTCCCGTCCATCATACCTTCACATGCACGCACACACTCCCTCGGGGCAGTGCCACCAACGCACTCAGTCAGGGTTCACTGCATCCCTCTGACTGCACCGTCTGTCTGGCCCTGCTGGAGATATACACACATACACATACACACACACTTATACACTTCAGTGCTCTTCTTTAAAATACATCATGCAGAGAGCTTTGAGCAACATACACTCTCTTATGACCTCAGCCAGCAGGAAGGAAGAGACACACGGGAGTGAGACTGCTCTGAAACTTCTCCATCTTTGTCTCTCACAATCTCTCACTCACATTCTTTTCTGTTTTTGTGCTTCCATTGGAGCAACAACAAATAATCGATAATGAAAATAATCAACGATGGATTTCCGTGATGTCAGTGGTGTAAAGTATTTGAGTAAATGTAATTAGTTACTGTACTTAAGTATCTTTTTGGCTACTTTAGTTGTACTGAGTATCAAAGATATTAGCAACTTTTACTCTCTACCTGACTACATTTATGAATAAGTAAATGTACTTTTTACTCCAATACATTTGTGTTGAGTAATGCAATTACACATTACATTTTGCATGGCACCTAACTTTTTTCTGCAGCAGTTTGTTTCTGCTATAAAGAAGCAATATCACCATCTAAGGGCATTGAAGGTACTATATCTTGTGCGTTTTGCCTTTACTCACCCAAACATGTCAACAAGGCTACTTTACATGAATGCGAGTGCATTAGCAGGTAGTTGATGAATCGCAAGTGTTTGATTTATGAGATGAGGTCATAGTCATGGTGATGAGGCTGAAACCAGCACATCCAGTGCAAGAAGGCTTTGACTATTTGACATTATTTTATTTATCCGCTATATTGACGTATCCTGTTTGAAGGATATTGGTTTACTTATGGCCTTTTTGTGCACTTGAGCTTAACTGAGACTTGAGAGTTTGTAGACGTTTAAGATGCTGTTGTGTCGACCTGGTTTTATTGCAATATTGAGGTGTTCAGTTTTATTTTGATTTTATATTTTATATATTTAGTATGAGTAAAATACTCAAGTATTGTTAAAATCAGATACTTTAAGACTTTTACTCAAGTTGTATTGGAATTGGTGACTTGTAACTTTTAATGGAGTCATTTTCACTGTAAGGAATCTGTACTTTTACTCAAGTATGGTTTTCAGGTACTCTTTACACCTCTGCGTGATGTGCACAATAACCTTCATCAGTGACTTTACTTTAAAGTAGTGTAAAATGCATGAAAAACATTTATTTACATTTTGTGTAATATTATATCATTGTGACCATTTTTATTTTGCAGAACAGCGCATCCTAACACCAAGTGACTCGAGAGTGTCATATATAGAGGGTATGCATTGACGTCACTTTCCCGCCAGAACACGCCCCCTCAGCCTGGCTGAGTGGCAAAAGAGCTGCTGCATGTCTGGAGTTAATTGGGGAAACTGTGAAAACGTGAGTAAAACAAACGATTTTAAAGGTTGGACTCGAAGTTACAACTTACCAAAGATCCAGTGATCCATGGATATTGACGTGCATCCAGGAATCGTGTTTCCTGACATACGAGCCTGATTTTAACGCCGGGGAAATACATAAAGCAAATTTGCCTGTGAACGCTTTAAATACAATATAGGTAGGTCTAAATCCGGGTGATCACTTATATCAATGTTATATATATATATATATATATATCGTCATATCGACCAGCCCTAAAACTTGTATAGTTTTTGTCAGTGTATATTTAAAAACATCCAATTATGCAGAATATAAGATAGTAAATATTTAATTGATGAGTTGTCAATACAATATATAACAAAACAATATATAGGGTATGATTTTACCCCAAAATTCAACATATTGACACAAAATGATAACTGCAAATCAATGTTTCGCTGAGTTTCAATGAGTCCAATTGTTTCTGTGATTTGCAGCAACCCATTTGCTTCTCTTTTTCTTGAGTTTTCTTCCAGGAACATAAACATCACAATATTCCTCATTTAAAACATTCCCGTCCAAGGCATACGCCTTGAGTTGCATTAGTAGTGTTGAAACTCGCAGTTATGGTAAGGGGCGTGGCATTTCTAAAACTCTGTTGACCAATCAGAGGATATTGCGCTTTTCAGAAGGAGGGGCTTCATAGAAACAGGAACTGAACAGACTGGGAAGAGAAGTGCTGCAACAATGTAAAATATGTAAAAAAAAAAAAAAAAAAAAAAAAAAAATTTAATAAAATAAAATAAAAAAAGGGTTTTTTTTTTTACATTCAAGCATAAAAACCTATTTGACCCCAAAAACAAAATCAAGAGTTTGAAAAAGGGCATAATAGGTCCTCTTTAACACCTTGTGAGGCTGACGATCAGCATTTACTGAAGGTCAAGCACCTCTTTTCACAGACCATTTGTTGAAATAATATGAAATAAATATGAAGGAAATTTCCATATTGGTATTTTACAGGTGTTTTACCTGTATTTTGAATTACGCATAGCATTATTGTGTTTTAAGGGTTAACGGAAATTTTCTGGATAATGTCCTGGCAGAAAATTACCAGTACATTTTCCATGTTTTTTTGTTTGTTTGTTTTTTTATAGTGCATATTGTTGAAAATGCCACATATGATAGCAATGTTGGAAAACACTGATGTATAGCATGCATTGCATAAACTTTTATTTGCTCGTTTAATTGCTTAGAAGGAGAGCATTGGGCGAGACATGAAGTATCTGATTAACCAACAGTAATTGATTACATCATCCCATCAATGAGGAGGCACACATCTCACACATCTGGCTGTCAGACTTGTCATGCGGATGCAAGCTGGAAAAAAACTTAAAAAGAGAGCCAGAAGATCAAACGCTTCATGGGATCTTCCACTCCCTGAGGAGAAGACTGATGCTTTGAGAGAAAAAAGGCAGACATGGTTCTGAGGTACAGCTCTAGATTCAAACCCTTCATCAGTGACACATCTTTTTATACTGTCCTGTATTACCATAGCAGATGTCTGAGTCACTTACACTTGAATTCACTATTTTTCACATCTCACTTTAGGGGACTACGTCAAGAGCCATGCCGCTCCAAATCCATGTCAGCACTCTGAAGCACAGCTACAGTACCTTTGACGTTGCATCCGCAGGGAGACGCGTGTTAACCTCCACCACAGCCGACAGGATTATTTCAGGTAAAGTAGCATTGGAGCTATTCACCCAAAAGTAAAGCCTTGCTTGACGTGGCATTTAACATCTTCATGAGTAAACCGTGCATGTGAGCTTTGTGGATAATGGGCATTTGAGGAACATTGTGAAGGAAAACACTTTTCAAAAGATTATAGGTGGGCAATCTGCTCCTCTAACAATGGCAGGATACATTTTCCAAAAGACCTTACAGAATACGCATTTAACAAAGCATTATGCACGACCAAGAAAGTGACGAGGAAAGGCAAGCAAATTGCTTCCGACGGAAAAGGAAAGTGAGTTAAAGTCATTCCCTCATGTAAAGCAAAGCAGTATTGATCCAGTTGCCACACTGAGATTTATGGCACTAAAACCTTCCTGTAAAGTCAATAATCATACTACACATATGAACTGGCCCTAATCCACATCCATGAAGGTTGTTTCCTCTAAACATGACAATTACATTGCAAATTTGTTCGGACCACAGAGTTAGTACTCTTCCAATGGCAACATATTACAGAAAATTTGTGTTTTTACATAAGTAAAACTCTCATCTGAAATCACATTAAACGTCTCGCTATTCATCAACACTATACTTATACTGTATATAAATTTCATTTTTATCTACAGTATCCAACTGTGATGCATTGCTCATGTCGCATGTCATGTCTCTATTTTCAGAAAACAAATTAAAATCTATTATTCTGGTATCAGATATGAATTTCAGATAAACGTGTGTAAAATCAAAAATAACTGTTATTGGTCAATTAAATAGAGCTTTCCTGAGTTACTGTATTAGGCAGAATAAACTGCAAAATGAACTATATAGTTTACTGTAGTACAAATCATGCATATGCAAGACTAAAAACATTTTTCTCAGTCACTCTCTTACTTAAAGGCCCACTGAAGTGTCTTTAAACACGCAGCATTGTTCAGTCAAATCAAATCAAATCACCTTTATTTATATAGTGCTTTTTACAATGGCAATTGTTTCAAAGCAGCTTCACAGTGGTAACAGGAAAATAATGCAACGGAATTTGATTCGGCTGTACAGCCGCTCTGGAGAAAACGGTTATATCATCCAGCTCATTTCAATTATCATATAGTGTTAATGCGGGCAGATCAGTAATATAGTTGAAATTTAAGTGTCCCCAACTGAGCAAGCCAAAAGCCAAAGGCGACGGTGGCAAGGAACCAAAACTCCTTCAGGGCCAGAATGGAGAAAAAAACCTTGGGAGAAACCAGGCTCAGTCGGGGTGCCAGTTCTCCTCTGGCCGACGAACAAATAGTGTATGATTATGATTCTGGCAACATTACAGGTTAGAAGTCATATTAGATCAATAGATATTCGTAGGATTATTCAAAAGATTGGAGTCGTCACGCCGGGGACGGGTTTAATGAGGATGTCGTGTCGATGCGGCATTTACAGGAGGGAGTTTAATTGACACGGTCTCTACAGACACTTCAGGGATGCGGTCGTCATGTCCAGGCTAAGGTCCACCATCTGGTCCAGATACGGCCCGGATCCGGCCGACTGCAGTAAACCTCGGGATAAACAGAGAGACTAACATTAGCGTAGATGCCATTCTTCTTATGATGTAACGAGTACATCAGGTGTTATTGGAAGTGTTTCCGGTTCCGGCTGACCTAGTTAATGCAGCCTAAAACAATCATTTAACTGATTTGAATAATATAAATTAAAAATGTTTTATTTGTATGCCATAGTAAAGAGATGTGTTTTAGTCTAGATTTAAACTGACAGAGTGTGTCTGCTTCCCGAACAATGCTAGGAAGACTGTTCCAGAGTTTAGGTGCTAAATAGGAAAAGGATCGACCGCCTGCAGTTGATTTTGATATTCTAGGTATTATCAACTGGCCAAAATTTTGAGACCGCAATAGACGTGGAGGAGTATAATGGTTTAAGAGCTCGCTCAAGTACTGGGGAGCTAAACCATTTAGTGCTTTGTAAGTAATCAGCAAGATTTTAAAATGTATACAATGTTTAATAGGGAGCCAATGCAGTGTTGCCAGAACCGGGCTAATATGGTCATACTTCCTGGTTCTAGTAAGAACTCTAGCTGCTGCGTTTTGGACAAGCTGCAGTTTATTTATTAAGGGAGCAGGGCAACCACCCAGTAGAGCATTACAATAATCTAGCCTTGAGGTCATGAACGTTAATGTGTTCAATGTGTTAATGGGACAGGGCGGGACATATTGAGCAGCCCCTCCCCTTTTTAAAAATAGCCAATAGGATTTTGTTTATATCACAGCTCGGCCAGAGCCGTTGAGCTTGGCAAAGCCTCAGTTTCCTCCTAATCTCTAACCGTTTCTCCTTGTAATCTCCTCCATATCGCTTTAAAATATAGCACTCTGTGTAGAATTCAAATGGGTCCGATGCGTTTTCTGGTCTGCACTGCGCCGACTCGCACATATGATCCACTCTGTTATTGTGTCTCTGGACCGGAGCAGACTGTGTGTGCACGCTGCGGCAGTTTGCGTGACACTAACATGAAATCAGAATTCATTAAACATCTTAATCGTTCCCTATCCCCTATATAGTGCACTATGTGCCATTCACCATGTTGAAAATCCTAAATGTGGACGCTTTAGATTCTAAAGAGCAATTGATTGGACAGAAAATTATGAGAAGCGGAAGTGCAGCGTGATGTCACCAAAATCATTGATCCATATTGCCGGAAGTGAGAGACTGTAAGTTTTGAATGCTTTTATCTTCTAAATGTGAATTTTGTCATTGTTTTGGAGCACACTAGCTTATAGATAACAGTAAGACTAACATATTCATACTAAAAGCCAAAAAACTTCAATTTTGATTTCATGGCGACTTTAAACTGCGTCTGGCAAATGAGTCAACAGCTTTGAGAAACACAGTTCTAAGGTAACCAGATCCTAAGGATTTAGCATTCCATATATTCTTCAGGAAGAAGGAAACTGCATAATGAAAACAGCTCTGCAGCCACAAGAAATGACATTAGGACAATACTGATTGGCCAATGACGTTACTGGGCCCTATTTCAACGATCTAAGTGCATGGTCTAAAGCGCACGGCGCAAGTGCACTTAGGGCGTGTCTGAATCCATTTTTGCTAGTTTAAAGGGGGGTCTAATGCTATTTCATGCATTCTGACTTATTTGCACTGTTAAAGTGTTGGATTATCATGCTAAACATGGCCATTCAAAAAATGAGTGGGACGTATGACGGAGTATTTCTGTGCTAAATACACTCCTTCAGGATTCAAACAAGTTTCGGAAAGTTTTTTTCGAATATGGCCTTTTATGAAGTCATAAAGGGTGAAATTCCTTGTATGTGCACTTCTCCCGGATAAGCGTGTGCACACATCAACCAGAACTAGAGCAACAGCGTCAACAACGAGCTTCGTTCGGGTTACGGGAACCGTTGGCAGTGCTGTCCTTTTGTTTTTAGACCATGAAATCAACAATGTCACTAAAGAAGTGTGTTTCTTGTTGTGAGGGAAAGAAAACCTTGTTCAGCTTCCCAAATAACCCAGCGTTAAGGAAACAGTGGATGCAGTTTGTATTTCCGGAGCAGCAACGGAGTTCTGCAAGTGTATTTGTTTGTTCACCATGGATTCGCTATTTACATGGCGGAATATAGACACCCTCAACCTGATGAGTCAGTTTAAATACATGTGTGTATTGCCATGATTGGTTAAATAAGTAGCCAATTTCATTCCTCATTACTGCAAATAGGTAATTCTGATACATGTAATGACTATCCATTATATGACATGTAGGCATTTTTATCTTTATGTACACAATAATAATCTTTTACATTGTAATCTTTTTATTTTTTTATAAAAAGGTGTACTGCTGCGCTGCACCTGTGTGTGTAATAACAAGCAGAGTGTATGCGCATTGTGTACCCGCCTATAGGCGCATATTACTAATGCGCCCTTTAAATAACACAAAAAATATTGCGCTATTTCAGACCAGCACGCCCATGGGCGAACAGATGGGCGCTAGTGCATTTGCTATTTAAACAACGTGGTGCAGGACATGAAAATGATAACTGCATCAGGCTGGCAAACAACACTTGCATCGTGCCTGGCGCCACATTGTGCCGGGTGTATGATAGGGCCCACTATGCTGCCCTACAAAGGCAAAAGACCTTAACTCGCTAGAGTGTGGAACTGAGAAAAATTACTTTAAAGATTTTTAGTTGTCCAGCCAAATTAATTATAGGTAGGACACTGGAAATCTGGCAATTAGATGTTTTAGTAATGAAAATTATCTACTTAAAAAAATCTTGACTTTTGACCAATATTTTGAAGGTACTCTGCCTTGGTATTGTCTGCAAAAAGTGAGAAGTCACACCAAGGCAAATGGCAGTAACTTTCTACATTATCAATATTTGGTTGCTGATCACCATTTACAAAATCATTATAGTAACACCTGTATCACCTGTACACCTGTATCTAGTGACCATGGCATTTATTTTGAATGATTTACAATTGCTTTCTTATATGGAGCAGGTAGGTAGCCTATTCATTAGATAGCTGACTAGCCTATTTATGCTATAGGCTGCTAGCTAGCTAAATGAAGTAGATTGCAATCTAATTTGTTAGTCTAATGCATCTTTTTTGTTACACAATTTCTTACCTTGACCTTGATGTCTGCGTTTCAAAGCCATCTCAACCTTCATTTTCCTTCGACATCAATGGGGCAATCCTTTAAACGCTATTAGTAAACAACCACTCAACTATTTGTTTTACCTACACTTTTACTCAGGTATCATGTGTGTCAGAAGTGCTTTAGTGACAGATGTATGACACAGGCTACACTGTAATTTAAACGCAGCAAACTTTAATGGACAGTAAAACAAAGGCAGAATACTGTAACTCCAGACCGGCACAGTAACTTCTAAACAACGGCTAAACAATAGCAGAGTATCCAAACTCAATTTTTTGCATTCCAAAACAAAGGCAAAGAACAGTAACTGGTGTTACGGTGTTCTGCCTTGGTTTCTCCTGGGCTTTTGGAAGTTACTGTTAAGACAACCCATTATTTTCTTGATAAAACAACAGAATTGACTCAAGATACTTATCCACATGATAAAGAAGGTCTTGAATGTCCCATAAATATCAATAACTAATTTTTGACCAAAAATGAAGTTACTGCCTTTTGCTTTTGTAGGGCAGTATGTTGCTCGGCAGGGAGTTTAAGTTAATATTTGAGTGAGTTTAGCAACATGCTAACACCATGTGTCTCCCATGAGGAGTGTTTCTTCTGCCTATGTTGAGCGTTTACTTATGAGGTGCCATGATGGTAGGATACCTATGGCAGTAAGCAAAGAGACGGTTCGCTAAGCTTCGGAACAGAGCCATTGTTTCTTGCCTGGTCTGACATACTGTGTATCGCTAACTTAAGGAGAGACATTATTGCTGAGATCATTAAGACACAACAAACTAGTGTAGACTTTAGGGATTTTGGAGAGGCCAGGCAAAGTTGGTGTGTCTGGATGCTGGTTGTGCTCATCATGTGTCCCCATGTATTGGTGCTGTAATAGAGCCGAGTCCCTGCGGGAGCTTCTGGAAGAGTGGAGCTGGAAGTTGGCCTAATCAGCTGGCATGGAAAGCTGCTATCACCCCCAGTCATGTGCCTTCTACAGTCCCATCAAATTTTTTGTCATTTAGTGACAGAAAGGAAAACATTTGTGTGGCTGCAACTATTGTTCTCAAACAAACTATCACAATCCCATTCACAGCAGGTACCTACACAGATGATCTGAAATGCATCTTCCATTTTCATCTGTTGCGTGTTATTCACTGTGGTGCTGCAGTGGTTAAGGCTTGTCTCTTGTCGTTTCCACTGTGCTAACGTCGATCATGCTTATGGCAAATCTATATTAAAAGATAAAGATACAGCACTTAACCCCATTAAGCCAGACACTCAATCAACTGGGTGTCAGAAATTCCTATTTGATAAAATTGCATTAAAGGAAATTGTCCGCAAACCCCTCTCTGGAAAAAAGCGAGTCAATGTTCTATGAGGTTTCTAAAAGTCAAGCTTGCTTTATCTGGCTAAATCGAGACCCAAGATCTTTTACCTATCTGTTGAAAAATACCTGTTGCAACAGCCAGAAATTAAGGTAGTGCATATTTACACATACTGTAAATATAATAATTTGAAGTGTACTGTATGTTTTATACACAGCGAAAATAGTCTGTATTTGACCGAAATTCCAGAATCGTCAGCAAGCTGCAATAAATGTTTATATGGTTGTCAATAAATTGGACGCTAAATAACATTTTCCCAACAAAAATAAACCTGGTGTCCTCCATGATTCCTGTTCTTTCCGACAACAAAGCACTTGAATGCGACAAGCTCATAATCACAACTTTTTCTGATAGCATGTGAAGGCAGCATTAGTTTATCCAAAAATATGTTTTGTGTTTGTGTGTGTGTGTGTCCAGATGGTGTAAAACAAAAATAACTTGCTACTTTGATCCGTAGAGGTGAGCAAGCTTACAAATAGAAAAGAAAAATGACCAGGAAATCTTACAGAATATTTTAAAGCTGGGTCAATGTGGGTTAAGGGATTTTTTGTTTTGGATGGGATCCTGGATGCATTGGTGCAAATCAATGATCAGAGCCAATTCCTACAATGTCACGCCTGCCATTTTTGTACACACTCTTATCTTTCAACAGGATGAGAGTGGCCGGTGCATTTAAGCTCTTTACTTCTCAAGTCTTTAGGTTTTAGAGATGAAGGGCTCAGTTTGAATGGGCTATTGCCAAATGTGCGGGGTGGATATAGTAAAGCTCCTGAAAATGTACATGAATTGTGTCTGCGGGATGCTGGAGTGGTGTTAGTTGGATTGGAATGAGTATGGCTGGTCATATGGAACTGACCCTGAAGGGATGACAGGGAAATATGCAAAGCCATCCCATCATGAAACTGAAGTGCATTCCTCCTGACACTAATCTCTTAGCTTCCTATGCAAAATAAACCATGGCCTGTTCGCTGCAGTTTAGGATTTTACAGTTTGTCAGTCTAATCTGACCCCTGCCAAAACACACTGATCCAGCTGCCTGCATTTTAAAAACCATGTTGCGTAAACCAATCACTATGTATAAAGTCAGTTCCCCTCAAGTTCACACAGGTGTCGTAGCAGAGTAACCAGATATAGTTCATCACATTAACTATAAACATGTTCCACTAATCTTTGACAATCAGAAGTGTCCAATACTTTTTGCCCTCTTTTCTTTTCGAATGCTAATGTTTTATCATTCAATTTTTATACAATTAATTTTACAGTTTTATAAAATGTGTGACAGTGGCAAAAGCTAACCAATGACAAACTTCTATCAAGACTGTTTTTAATTAAAGTTCTTTTTGAGACAATGACCAACTTTATATTTATGAGAATTAAGCACATTTTATCTTCAAATCATGGGTGTTTTTACTAAAATTAGAGCAGTTTTTATAAAATTTGGAAGGTTTTTGTAATGTTAAAAAAAAAAAAAAAAAAAGTCTCTTATGCTCACCGAGGCTGCATTTGTTTTATCAAAAATACAGTAAAATCTATAATGTTGTGAAAATATTGTTACAATTTAAAATAACAGTTTTTTTATGTTAATATATTTTAAATTGTGATTTATTTCTGTGATGAAAATGTTGAATTTTTGCAGTGCCCCTGGGTGATCAAGCAACATTTCTTATTATTATCATTGTTAAACATTTGTGCTGCTTAATATTTTTGTGAAAACCGTGAAATATTTTTTTTCAGGATTCTTTGATGAATAGAAAGTTCAAAACAACAACATTTATTTTTTTGTAACAATGTAAAGGTTGTCACTTTTGATCCATTTAATGCATCCTTGCTACATAAAAGTATTAATTTTTACTTATGTTACTGATTCCAAATATTTGAAAGTCATTGTACTACTATGATGTATAAATATTTAACAATTTAAAAATATATATAATTATTTTTTCACATTACAGTTAGATCGTTGTTTATTTATTTATTTATTTATTTATTTATTTATTTTACTGAATTTTTCATGAGAATTGTGGTGGAAATGTACTTAATTGTAATGAAAATAATGTAAGATTGCATAAGATGCAGCCAGAAAGGTCTACCTTTACATCTACTTAAGTACAAGCATCCTTCCCAATCACACACATTGATACGCATGCAAACATACTGAATCACACCACCTCCATATGAATCATCTGCTCAACCTCCCCTGAATTTAGACAGAGCTTTTAGATTGTCTCTGAGGGAATGACACGCTTCCTCAGCCAACTTGATATTAAAAGCTCAACCATCCCTGCAGGCATGTATCCAGAGAGAAACCCCACTGTGGCAGAGCTGTTTGCTATCCTTGGCATGTGCATCTCTCACGACACGCATCCAGCCATTACCAAAACAGACCCTCACTTACTGGAGAACGTTTGTCTCTGTTTCCTCTTTCAACTGTCACAGAATTGTCACAAATCTCAGATAAGCGAAACCTTCAGGGTGCATCTCACACAACCTACATTATTGTCCATTATGCAAATTTCCAACCCCAATTCTCATTACCGTAAGACAAGATCCATCCTTATTACTGTAATGTGAAAAATCTGTGATATATTATTTAAATTGTAAAATGTTAGTATTTCTTGGATTGCCCATAGTGTATGCTAATTTTAATAGAAGAAAATAATTGTATTATTATTTTTTTCTGTAACAGCTAAAACCATAAAAAAGCACCCTGACAAAATCTGCTTAATTATCATGAAAATAATGTCATGATATAAAAATTCTAATATAATATCTTTATATATTTGTATATTTTCAATAAATAAATGGCACAAAAAATATGTATTACTACAAGTTTGGGGTCTGTAAGCTTTTGTAATGTTTTTTTAAGAAGTCTTTCATGCTCACCAAGCTGCATTTGTTTTATCAATACAGTAATAACATTAATATTCTGACATATTTTTACAATTTAAAATAATAACTGTTATATTTAAATATATTAAAATGTAATTTACTCCTATGATGGCAAAGCTGAATTTTTAGCAGCCATTACTCAAGTCTCAAGTATTATTTATTTTCTTTTTAAGTCTTTGTCACTTCAATTTACTGCATCCTTGCTGAAAAAAAAAAAAACCTCACTGACCTCAAACTTTTGAAGTTTTCTTGCTGATTTTTGGGCAAACTGGTTAGACACCATATTGAATTTTGCCCAGATAAAAACAAGGCTGTGAGGTCTTTTCAATGGCACGCACTAAAGGTCCTAGATCATATACTTTTCACAACTCAAAATGTTTTATGGAGATTTTGTCTACTGAGAGTTTTTTCATCAGCTGAAAAATTGGCATGTTGTTAAACAACAATACAATCCATTGAACCCACTGCACTTCCGCCCCTCACAGCCTTGTTAATATTCCTATATAGACTAAGGTCTATATCTGTCACGGGTTGGCTGTAGCATAATCTAAACGACAATGCGTGATGCAGAATGAACAATAAAACAAAACTTTAATAAACACAGCGCGCTAGAGATCTTACAAACATAATCCACGTAGTGTCAACACAAGACAATAAACAGAGGAGAACTGAGGGCTTAAATGCACAGAGGGAAGATAATCAACAGAACCGGGAACAGGTGTGGGTGTGCTAATTAGAAACCATGACAACAGATGACTAACTAGAACTAATGCCCGGTATACATTATATGATTTTGGGCTGTCCCAGACGAAAGATGACCAATCGTGGCGATTTCTATGGTCGTGGCTCCTAAACGGTGGTCCTACGTCGTACAGTGAGAGAGGTTCAAAGACGGCCATTATCACGGTCTTGCAACCAAAGATAGTCTGCGCATCATTTTCTGACAGTGTCAGAAATGTAGCATAATCATCTCACAGTGTGTTTTCTGCTACGACCTACGTCTACTGACTAGCCAATAAAAATGCAACATGAAATGGCGTATTGATCAACGCGACATGGCACTAAAACTTAAAACAACTTACCTCAAACTCCATTTGCAAAATTGGCATGCCAATTTGGCCTCTTTTCCTTAGCCATAAGGAAGCCTATGCCTAAGTGCTTTATTTGTTTACCACTAGCGCATGCTGATGACGTTTTATTCTTCTATACTAACTTGCATCGCAGACTACGATTCAATAAGTGTCATCATCGTACAGTCTACATACATGTCGTACCCAAGTTTATTAGATCCATGCTGTACAGTGTGATTTGTAATGATCTTATAGGATTGCCAAAATCTGACTGAAAAAAGACTGAAAACTAAACATGAATGTGACAATAGCAGGGATACTTTCAAGCTGGAAATGAGAAATGCACCTACAGCTCACTTTTTCCAGTCTCCAAGTTAAGGACAATATTTTCCCAAAGCACGTTTCTCTGTCTCTTTCTCTGTTCTCACGGTCTCTGTCTCTTTCTTTCTGGAAATGGCATTTTGAAATGAACAAAACGAACACAATGCACGAATACAATACCAGTGAACCTTGCCTTGCCTTTTTTGTTAGTAGTGTTTCTTAAGCACACAATAGTGAGGCTGTCAGTTGTCCTTTGTGATAATTGTGTTCCAGCCCAATGCTCAGCCTCCCTTCCTCTGTGCCTCCGCATATGAGCCCTGGAGACACGGCTTTGATCGTTTCGTGTTGTGGCTGTTACACATGGGAGCATACCTTTATTTCATCACGTAAGCCAAGTGTTGATGACTGAATCTTTACTGTGAGGAATGACAGAAAGAAAATAGGGTATCAGCAATACAAAAAAACTTGGACATGAATGTGGATCTGATGAACGTTGCAATTCAAAGAATTTCAAGTTGCTGCGTTTCAGGGTTCTGTTGTCATCACTGATTTAATGGGTGATTTTCTATCTCTACATGACTTGAAGTCAAATGAAGTAATGAGTATTTATTTTAGGGAGCATGGAGGTAGGCCTACTTCCTGGTACTTTCAGCACAATGTCATTAGATTAAAGAGATCATATACTTTTTCGAACTGTGGTCTACTTGTAATCATCATACATGGCAATTCATAAATATTTGAAATGTCTGAAATCGTCCACTATACCCTTAACTATTTGAGGGGACAGCCATTTTTATTGGTGTCCGAAACCATAGTGGACGTTATCGAGTGCACTCATTCAATCCCACAATGCACCGCGATAACAAGTGTCGTGCCAAATGAATTCCTGCGTCTCGCCAGAAGATGGCACTCACAGCTGAATCATCCATCCATCCATCCATCCATCCATTTTCCAAACCGCTACAGCGTAATATCATAAAGTTATAAATTCCTTTTTAATAGATTATTAAATTGTTTAATTAAGGTTTATACTTAATTTCCATGATAGAGTTATAAAATAAATCTTTTCATCTTACTACTGGAGCTGCCAGTTTGTCAAGTTTCAAATAATTATTAAACAGCAAGCTCAAACTATGCAAAAGCGGCAGCCCTTCCGGCACACTCAGTAAAAACAGCATTACAAGACAACAAAACAATCTGTGTTGAAATGTGCCAGTTAAGCTGTTAAGATCAGACTGAAATTATCAGAGAATTTGATATGAAGAGCTGTAGTTGCTACACACAACCAGGAACAGTGTTTAAGAATAATATCTACACATCTTCCTTTTTATTTTCTCATCGTGACTTGACGGGTTAAATTTTACCACCCAATAAATATCATTGACATGTAAAAATGGATGTGTGATATCACAAAATTGCAGAAGGTCAGAACAAGTCAGCTCAGTTTAAATTTTAACTTGAGCTGTGGAGGAAGTTTTGAGTTCTGAAAGTTACAATATGTTTTCATAGCGCGTCAAGTTCTTTTATCTGAAAAGATCAAGGAAGATTAGATTTCGCAAATAACCCCTTTAACCACAGGAGAGGAATGAGAGTGGTTTCATTAAGCAGGTTAATTAAAAGTATGTTCAGGTTCTGATGACTAAATCTTGAATCAACTGGCTGAAGAGAAAATAACCACCTGTTTCAGCATGAAATCTCTCAATCTCTCTCTCTCTCTCTCTCTCTCTCTCTCTCTCTCTCTCTCTCTCTCTCTCTCTCTCTCTCTCTCTCTCTCTCTCTCTCTCTCACACACACACACACACACTCTCACAGTTCCTCTCTAGCTTCATCCACCTCCCCTTTCACGAGTTCACACTTACATATAATTTATAGAGAGTAAATTTAAATGCGTATTTGGTGTGCTGTCCGGGGGGAGGGCTTCGAGCTCGGAATTTGGCCTGAACCCAGAGTACCCCCCGTGTATGTAAGTGGTTAGAACTAAAAAAAAAATAAATTAAAAAAAAGTGGAGAAGGGGTGGTGGAGGGATGCTGATAAACTGTCAACAAAACGGAGGTAAGACTGCTGCGTATATATACGCCTCTTATGTTGATTAGCTGAGTGCTCTCCACCTGTGTCAATTATCTGAACGTGCTCCTCCCGAACCTTGTTAATAAAACATCATTTCACGAGTTCACACTTACATATAATTTATAGAGAGTAAATTTAAATGCGTATTTGGCGTGCTGTCCGGGGGGAGGGCTTCGAGCTCGGAATTTGGCCCGAACCCAGAGTACCCCCCAAAATGCTAAAGAGCATAGGACAGCCACCTGTCTAAATACCCCCCAAGGAGTGCCGAGCTTGGCGGGCTGGCATTTGGGAAGGGGCCTGGTTGCTTGACCAGGAAGGCCCCTGAGAGCGGTTTGTGGCGCCTCATGCTGGGGAGATTGCCTGAAAGAGAAAACAGGAAAGGAGAAACATGGGAGAGACAATAAAAACACTTCCTTACTGCGTGGAAACTTTCCCCTCTTTCACGCTGCGTGGAAACTTTCCCCTCTTTCGCGCTGCGTGGAAACTTTCCCCTCTTTCGCGCTGCGTGGAAACTTTCCCCTCTTGCGCGCTGCGTGGAAACTTTGCCCTCTTGCGCGCTGCGTGGAAACTTTCCCCTCTTGCGCGCTGCGTGGAAACTTTCCACTCTTGCGCGCTGCGTGGAAACTTTCCACTCTTTCGCGCTGCGTGAAAACTTTCCACTCTTGCACGCTGCGTGGAAACTTTCCACTCTTTGACGCTGCGTGGAAACTTCCCACTCTTTCACGCTGCGTGGGAACTTCCCGCTGATTCGCTGTGTGACAACTTGCACTTCTCACTGCGTGGAAACTTTCTGCTGACTCGCTGCGTGGAAACTTTCCACTTCTCATGGAGCGCTGAAAAACAGGAAAGAAAAACATGAGTGTTTGACCGAGAGATTTCTCACTGCGTCCGCTGGGAGGCCAAATGCTCGCTGGACGGAGAGAAAAAAACCCCGGTGGATGGCCGGGTTTTAATCGATGAGGGTTTGGTGGGCTTTTTTTGATGTGGAAACGGTTGGTCTTGATATAGCTTTGGAAAGCGTCTGAGGACCATCTCCCGAGAGCTTGGATCTGCTGTTGGGAGAGGCCTTTTTGAGCTGCTGAGGTTGCAGCCCCGATGCGGAAGGAGTGGCTTGAGAAGTTCTTTGCTGGGACACCTGACTGTTGGAGAACGGATTTGAGTGTTTCTGGAACCAAAAGCGTGTCAAGGGTTTGTTGGATTCATCCGTGATTAGGGGTTCCAGGGGAGATTTGGTTTGAGAACTTCTCCATTGTAGATATGCCAGAACTGACTGGTATGGTTGGATCGGTGATGAGAGTTTAAAAATGTAGATGAAATGACCCTTTTTGATTTGGTCGATCTTACTTTGCTTGATCAGATAAGAGATTGTTTCTCCATCTATTACTGATAAGTCTGAGATGGTGGGGTGAATTTTTGGGTTGAATCTTGAGTTCGGAGCATCTAAGGAAACCAAAAAAGGCTAGAACAAACATGGCGTCGAGTGTTCGGGCGGTATTGAGGGGCTGGTACCCTGTGCGGAGAGTATGAATACATTTGGTGAGGATGTCTAGCGTTATAGGTTGTCTGGCATCGGGATGGGTGGGCTGGGATCTTTGGATCCCTTTGATCAGGAGGGAGGTCTGAGAATTATTTATCTCGGGAGAGGGAGCGCCGTACATCAGTTTGTGGAAAAACTGAATGCCGCTCAGGTAACCTTTGATGGAACCGACTTGGAGGCCCTTGACGGTATTAAGATGAGAAATGAACGAGGTGATTGAAAGGAGAGAAAAATCGGGGAACGGCATGTTGTAAGAAATGTGAAATGCTCTAAAATTTTTCCAAGCGGTCACGTAGGATTGGAGGGTCCTGGGAGAAACTTCTTGGAGGATGGTGTCGAGCGATGCCCCACTCCGATGGGGCTGATACAAAACGAGTTAAACGGCAGATTATCGAACATGAACCTGAAGCCTGACTCCACTTCTTTTTTAATGAGATTGTCTACGACTTCGGGTTCAATGAGGGCATTACAGATAGTGTTTTGGGAGCGCGGGCATTCTACGCCAGGTTTAGGTGGAGAGTAGGGGTAAACCTGCGGGCACGATGCCGTATCTTGTGTCACTGACCTGCAGACTGTGCAAGAGACATTTCTGCAGCCTAAAACCACCATGCTGTGGAGATCCGGGTCGAGTGCGCCCCAGTATGTGCACTGGTTCCACTGCGTGCCTCGCACAGCACTTTTGGCTGAAAAAAGTTTATGGTACGTGTAGAAACAGCTTCCTCCGTAGGACAGCGCGAGCTCGGCTATGATTGCCAGGTAATCATTTAGCTTGCGCCGCCTGTGGGGGAAAACTGAACAGATTACTGCCGTAAAACGAGAAAAAGCAATTGCAAACTCAGAAAATGAAAGAACGCGAGATGAATGTGTGTTCATGTTTTTAAGGGTAACGGAGAAATCCCCGCATCGCTATTGCTGAGAAAAGAGAGTGTTGGGATTTAGTTTGCAAGAGGGAGCTGGGAGGGTTATAAACCGGGGCTGCGGATGTCGGCGGCGGCCTCACGCTTGGGTTTCCCTCTGTGGTTTGAAAATTAAAGTTAGTTGGATGATAGGAAGGAAATGAAGGGTGATAGAGTGAAGTGTGGGCTTGGACTGCAAGCGGAGGAAGGCTTGCGCTTGTTTGCGCCACTGGAGCTGCAGGCCACTGGACGTGAGCGGGGTTATAACCTGTTGGATAAAACTGTTGAAATGTTTGGGCCTGTGCAGCTAGCGGAAGCAGCCTCGCACTAGCGTCTGGCTCTGCAACAGGAGCTGGAGGCCACTGAAAAGGAAATGGGTTATGGACAGCGGGAGCATGGAACTGAGAAGCTGTTGGGAGGCCGCTGGGCCCGGCTGCATACGGCGCTGCGGCAGCAGAAGCCGCGGTGAAAAGCTGAGCCGCGTCTGGAGGTGGGAGTGGCCCTGCTCCGGCGGAATCTGGAGCGTGGCCAGGCTTGCTGAAGGCCTGTTGCTGCAACTCGCAGTGCGAAGCAAGCCGGATCTTGTGCGGGAAGAAGATGGTGGTGTTTGTGCTCTGCGGGCTCTGCTCTGCCTTTGGGCCGTCTTGGGAGCTGGTGTGCGCTTAGGATAGAGGTTAGTTAATTGCAGTGACACATAAACATCATACAGCTCCGCTTTGTTCAATTTCCGCGAAGCCTGTATGTCTGAGTTACCCAGCGCTTGCCTCAATCCTGCTACGGTCCACTTCCCGATAGGTGGGATTGTCGGGACGGCCAAGCGGTAGGAGGAGGCCGGGGAGGAGGATGGAAGTCTTGCCGGGGGTGGTGAAGACTGGCCTCGGCGTCTTGGCGAGCGCAAGCCTGTTCGAGCAGGCGTACGGCCGCGCAAAGAAGCCTGGGGCTCGAGTTCGATGTCCGGCGTCGGATGGATGGTACTGGGGCCAGCGGAATGCGGCGGCGGATCCCTGGGGATATCGCTTTCATCGTTGGATGAAGGGCTTAGACGTTGTGACATATTAGCAAAACGGCGAGCCAAGATGCTGATAAACTGTCAACAAAACGGAGGTAAGACTGCTGCGTATATATACGCCTCTTATGTTGATTAGCTGAGTGCTCTCCACCTGTGTCAGTTATCTGAACGTGCTCCTTCCGAACCTTGTTAATAAAACATCATTAATTTCACCTTTATTCTCTCTTTTTATCTATCTGTCTGAAATGATCGACAGCCGGTTCTGGGGGGTGGGGAACGGGGATGCTGATTATCTGGGTTGAGCTGGAACAGTAGAGAAAAAGTGCAAATGTCAGTAAAACTGTCTTCATTTACCCAGGACCAAAAAAGTGGCGTATTACAAAAGACTGATTCAGGATAGAGCGCTCAGGAGACCTTGAGGACATACAATGAAGGCAACAGGACTTCATACATCCGAGTTAGCTTTTGACCTAAAGCTAATAACTAATAACTGATATAAAGGGCAGAAATTAAAGGGATAGTTCACCCAAAAATGGAAATCTTGTCATTTACTCGTGTCATTATATCATTCCAAACATCATTCTGTATAACTCCTTTCATATATAATCAAGGTATTTTGAACAAATATTAATTACACAGTGTCAAATGAGTCCGTAAATACTCAGTAAATACTAAAATACTTTGTGAAATCTCACAAACCCAAAATAAACATCACAGTTACAGTTCCCAGCTCATTTTGAATCAGACATAACTGAAAAACAACTCTCATCATTAACTGAAAAACAACTCTCATCATTCTTTTCCTGTATGTCATCATTCTGTATGACTCCTTTCATATGTGGAACACAAATAAAGCTTTTTTGAACAAATGGCAATTACACACTGTTATATGAGTCAATAGAAGGAAATCTCACAAACCTAAAAAAAAAAGTATCACAGTAACAGTTCACGGTTCATTTTGAATCATGCATAATTGAAAAATTACTTGCATGACTCATTTTCTGTACGTCATCATTCTCCTTTTATATAACCAGTATGACATATGACTGAGTTAGCAAATAGACTGAAATCTCACAAATCTGAAATATACATCATAGTAACGGTTCCTGGTTCATTCTGAATTGGCGATAACTGAAATATGGCATGTGGTTCAGTGAGGGAGTCACTTAGCTCTGAATGATGGACTAAGTCTGATACAAACTGCGAACTTACTAACAAGTTCCAGAAAATTTTGTAAATCTTTTTAAAAAAAAAAAACGATTCATAAGAGTAATTTGTTCTTGCACTGGACATACGTGCTGTATGGGTTGTTCCTTGCAGGACACACTGGTTCCAAATTAACTAACAGCATATCAGGAAATTATATCTGATGAAACCGCATATTTACACATGAATGATGGAAGCCCATTTCTACCACACAAGAAAAAAAATCATGCTTTGGTAAATATAAAAAGTCAAAATGATGAGATAAAACATTGAAATTATGACATTAAAAGGTCTAAATTCTAACATCAAAATGTCTAAATTATGACAAAAGTCGAAATGTAAATAAAAAGTCATAATTATGACAAAAGTCAATTTATCTCACAATTTTGACTTTGACTTATCATAATTTCAACTTCGACTTTGTAATTATTTTACCTTTTAAGACCTTTTTATATCATATTTTCAACTTGTGTTTTAATTGTTTTGTCATAATTATGACTATCTCATAATTTCTATTTTTTGTCATTATTGACTTTTCTTTTTCAATTATAACTTCTCTCAAAATTTCACCTTGCGTCATAATCTTGACTGTTTATATATATATCTCATAATTATGACTATCGCATTAACTTTCTGTCATAATTACGATCAAAGCATGACTTTTTTTCTTAAGTAGTGAAAATCGGGAATACCGTTGGTTCTAAATGACTCAAAAATGAATATGATGCGGCACATCAAGGTTGAAATGCGGAAACATGAAAGAAATTGCATAATTTTGATTGTTTGGATTAATAAATCCTTTAAGGCAAAAGAACCTCCATCATGTTTCAGGCCATACAATGAGAAGAATGTGCCACTTGACAACAATCTCACCCATTTTCTTCAATATCATCATACAAGTCCTGAAATGCAGTGCAATACTGACCTTTCTAGAAGAATAAGGCTATTCATGCCCATCCTAAAGTATATTAAAATAAATGAAGCAACACTTTTGCATCATATGTCCCTGGTTCAGTTAAATGACCTCATGTTCTTAAATATTCTTCTACAATGGATAAGCTTCAAACCAAATTATTCCTACGAGAAGGCTGCATGTGCCATTGTGGACCCCCAGTAGGTTTAGCAGCTGGTCACAGATGTGAACCAGTAGCATTCTTTGGCTTTCCCTAAACATAAACTCTTCATGGTGGAGAAAAAATGACACATCAGACCATATTGGGCAATGCGATTTTGTGCTTTGGATTTGAATATAAGCGATTTGCCGAATGGCAGCCCTGCCACAAATTCCCCAACTCCATGAAGTTGACAATGACAGTTTGAGATTTGAATGAGTTTAGGAACACAAAACAGCTGATTCAGGAAATGTGAATGTATCTGAAAACATTTCGAGCATGTACTTCTGTGCAGTGCTGGGGGTAATGCATTACAATTAACATGAGTTATGTAATCAGATTACTTTTTCATGTAACGAGTAAAGTAACACATTACAGTACTTTTAGATTTACAACAAAATATCTGAGTTACTTTTTCAAAAGGTAACGCAAGTTACTTTTTCACATTTATTGACTGACAACTCTCAGTCCCCATGTTGAGAGAAATCGAAAGTGCAAGAGGCGTTGTGTGCGCTGTGTAAACATGATGGTTATTGTAGTTCTAGACTAAATGTGAGCATTCATTAACTCATTTCACTTGCACAAAAACAGATTCAGTACTCCTCAAAATGAATAAAAAGAGTAAAATGCAAATTCAGAATATCATGCGATAATTAAATGTTAAATAATACAAATATACTTTATGTATTTATTCTCACTTTATTAACCAATGTCTTTGCTGCTGACCTTCGATGATCCATTTCAGCCATACCAATAAGCAAAAAGTACTTTAGATAAACATTGCATTTGTTTCTTTTCTTTTTTTTTTTTATTGCTTGAGTAAGACTGTTGAACTTTCTTCTGCGTCCTATTCTTCTGTGATCCAGAATGGCAGCACAGCTGAAAGGTTTGTTTCAGCTGCGCCCTCTACTGTACAGGCGCGGATTTGCATTTCCTTCAGCCTGAGGCTTATTAATTTCAGTGTTGGTGTGAAAAGTCCTTTACATTTGCCAAAACTTTTGTTTGTTTGTTTTGTTATTAAAAAACAAGCAAGCAAGCCCAGGTGAGAAAACGTCTCAGTTACATATGTCAGTGACTGACGAATGGGGGTTTCGCCTAGAAGCCTATCATCTTCGAGATCTTAGAAAACGGCCAATGGCAGTGCCAATGCCATGGGCATGCGGAATTTGCATAGCGTAACTCCGTCCCACAGCGTGGGTATATAAGGAAGTACGCTGGCAACATCACATTATGTTTACCTGCTGAGGAGCCAAGACTGAACTCCCGGCCGTTCCAGCGGTACGGCGGAAGTGGCAGAGGGACGTTACGTCTCCGTTCCCTCCTCAGGGAACGAGGGTTACATACACTCCGAGTAACGTCAGTGACTGACAAATGGGGGTCCCAATGTAATCACGCCACTCGGCTGTCATCCAGTGCCCTGCGTAAGTTTGAGCTCCCTGTCGTAAGCTAGTACGGACAAAGGACTCCCACTTAACACAGGAATACCAAGGTACACTGGGAAGCATATTCCAGGTGGAAACATGCGCCAAGTGCCTGCCCGTAGGTAGGACTTAAGGATACACATATGACCCGCGAGGGGCTGCATATGGAAGAACTCAGGGGTAACCAGCCGAAGGTGGAAGAATTTTACCCCCAGGGGAGGCAAGGGCTTGCCGAGGGAAATACACATGCTCGGAGAGGCTTACAGTGGAAATACACGTGGGGGTCGCCCATGGGGGGAACCATGCACACGGTGGCACCTAGCCTAACACAAGGGCCTGACCGAGTGGGCAGATGCACTGGTGTCGGCATTGACAGTGCTGGAGGAACTCAAGGCTTCAAGGAAACTCACCTGAGGAAAATATCGCACGTATCCAGTCCGTGGAGTGGAATGGCGAGCAAGCGAAGACACCTGAGCCTAGTCCATTACCGGCCACTAGTAGAGGCGAGTACAAGAGAGGACACTGGCTCCACTCGGAGATTATAGAATCTGGTGAATGTGTTGGGTGTCGCCCAGCCTGCAGCTCTGCAGATGTCTGTTAACGAGGCGCCATGCGCTAAAGCCCAAGAGGAGGCCACACTCCGGGTGAAGTGTGCCCTGACCCCTAGGGGGCATAGACGCCCCTGCGTCTGGTAAGCCAAAACAATGGCGTCCACTATCCAGTGAGACAACCTTTGTTTGGAGAGAGCCTTTCCCTTCAGCTTCCCACCATAACAGAAAAAGAGCTGGTCAGAGGTCCTGAAACACTGCGTTCTGTCTACGTAAGTAGAGTAAGCAGTGCCAAGGCTGGGTCTGCCTCCTCCAAAGGCAGCGCTTGCAGGTTCACCACCTGGTCCCTGAACGGAGTGGTGGGAACCTTGGGCACATATCCAGGCCGGGGTCTCAGGATCACGTGAGAGTTGGCCGGCCCGAATTCCAGGCACGCTTCGTCAACCAAAAATGCCTGCAGGTCCCTTACCCTCTTGAGGCCAAAGCGATCAGGAGCGCTGTCTTCATCGACAGGAACTTAAGCTTGACTGACCGCAATGGCTCAAAGGGAGCCCTCTGCAGAGCATCTAAAACTACTGAGAGGTCCCAAGAGGGTACGAGGGGAGCGCGAGGAGGATTTAGTCTCCTGGCCCCCCTCAGGAACCTGATGACCAGGTCGTGCTGACTTACCTTCTTGTTCTCCACGAGGTAGTGGTGGGCTGATATAGCGGCCACATAAACCTTCAGGGTGGAAGGAGAAAGCCTTCGTTCCAACCCTTCCTGGAGAAACGAGAGCACGGACCCGATCAGGCATTTCCAGGGGTCTTCTTGGCGAGAAGAATACCAGGTGACGAAGAGGTTCCACTTCAAGCATAGGCGTGTCTGGTAGACTCAGCCCTAGCGGAAGTGATGGTAGCCACCACCTGAGGTGGTAGGGTACTCAAACCTGCCGCGTCCCATCCAGGAGCCACACGTGGAGGTTCCAAAGATCGGGACGCGGGTGCCAAAGGGTGCCCCGTCTCTGAGAAAGGAGGTCCTTCCTCAGAGGAATCAGAGGCCCCGTGGCATCCGTGCCGAGGGAGCCCTCGGTCAGGGAATAAAACAGGGGGCAGTGGGAAGAGTCGTGGGAGGCAAACAGATCTACCTGTGCGTCGCCAAACTGTTCCCAAATCAGCTGAACCGTCTGGGGATGGAGTCTCCATTCCCCAGGAAGTGGCTGAAGCCGTGAGAGCTCTTCGGCTGCACGGTTCAGGACTCCCGGGACATGGATGGCACGAAGCGACCTCAGATGCTTCTGACTCCACAAAACGAGATGGCGGGCAAGTTGAGACATACGGCGGGACCGTAGACCACCCTGGTGGTTGATGTACGCTACTGCGGCTGTGTTGTCTGACCGGACTAGCATGTGTTGACCCTTGAGCAACGCTCGGAAGCGGTGCAGGGCAAATCGCACTGCCAGCAGCTCGAGGCAATTGACATGGAGGAGGCGCTGGGGTCCTGTCCAGGAGCCCGCGGCAGCATGTCCATTGCACATGGCACCCCAGCCCGTGGTGGAGGCATCTGTTGATACAACAATATGCCTGGAAACTCGTTCTAAGGGAACACCGGCCCGTAGAAAGCTGAGGTTCGACCACGGAGTGAGGGTCTGCAGGCAGGCCCGAGTCACTGGGACCAGGAGCGTGCCCGACTGCCATGCCCATCTCGGGACTCGATCGCGAAGCCAGTGCTGAAGCGGTCTCATATGAAGCAATCCAAGCGGCGTTACCGCGGCTGCAGATGCCATATGCCCCAGGAGCCTCTGAAATAACTTAAGTGGAACTGCACTCTTGCTCTCGATTTGACGGAGGCAAGTCAGCAGTGACTGCGCGCGCTCGCTCGTAAGCTGCGCGCACATGGCGACCGAGTCGATCTCCATACCGAGAAAAGAGATCCTCTGCACTGGGCAGAGTTTGCTCTTTTCCCAGTTGACCCGAAGGCCCAGATGGGCTAAGTGCTGGAGCACCAGGTCTCTGTGTTCGCACACCTGCTCTCGAGAGTGGCTCAGGATCAGCCAGTCGTCGAGGTAGTTCAGGATGCGAACCCCGTGTTGCCTGAGTGGCACAAGGGCTGCCTCGACAATCTTCGTAAAGACGCGAGGGGACAGAGCTAGCCCGAATGGGAGAACCGTACTGGTATGCCCGCCCCTCGAAAGCAAACCGTAGGAACGGTCTGTGTCGAGGAAGGATGGAGACATGGAAGTAGGCGTCCTTCAGGTCGATCGCTGCAAACCAATCTGCTGGACGAATGCATTCGAAAAGGCGTTTCGCTGTCAACATCCTGAATGGAAGCCTGTGAAGTCGTAACCCACAGGTTTTCTTGGGTACAATGAAGTAAGGGCTGTAGAAGCCGGACTTCATTTCGGCTGGAGGGGCGGGCTCGATCGCACCCTTCGCCAGCAGGGTAGCGACCTCCGCACGCATGACAGGGGCGTTTGGCCCCACCATGGTGTATAGGACTCCCCGGAAACGGGGAGGAGCCTGAGCGAACTGAATCGCATAGCCGAGCCTGATGGTCTTCGCAACCCAGCGGGACAGTCCGGGAAGCTCTAGCCAGGCTCCCAAAAACTGCACCAGCGGGGTCATTCGGACCGGGTGGGGCAGCGGAGCGGCGTGACCGGCCCAGACTTCGGAAGCGTAGCGTCCCAGTGTGGGGGCACGGTCATCAGCCATGTCCTGACAGAGGAGACCAGGGAAGGACGTGCGTTCCACTGGGGTCTGCTCTGAGAGGAGACTGGCGACAGAGAGGGACGAGAGTGGCGTGGCCCGGGGGTGGCGCACACTGCCGTGCACGGTCTCTGGGTGCTCAGGGATGGACATGTTAGTTCTTTCTTTAACCACATTAGGGTTAAAGGAACAAAGGATTCTCCCCCGGCCCTCCACCGGGGGAAGGAGTGGTCCTGCTACCATCTACTGGAAAAAACTGCCCATCCCTGAGCTGTCCGCATCAGGAGCGCCGCTTAGCCTGGCGCTTGGCGGGCTGCGGGGCTGGAGCGGACTGGGGCGCCTTCCTGCGGCGTCCTCCATGGCGCGGCCCAGATGAAGGCTGCTGCTGGGGCGGCGTGGGAGGGGCGGGAGCCATGGGAGGGCGCCCTCGACGGCGAGCAGGCTGAGACAACTGTGCCGACGGCTGGGTGGAGGCAGCAGCTGGCCGCCGGGGCAGTATATGTTTAATAGCCTCAGTCTGCTTCTGGGCGGCTGAGAACTGTTGGGCGAAGTTCTCAACCGCGCCGCTGAATAGCCCATCCTGGGATATGGGAGCGTCGAGGAAACGAGTCCGCTCGGCGTCCCGCATATCTGCCAGGTTGAGCCACAGGTGTCTCTCCTGGAACACGTCTGTGGACATCACCTGGCCCAGGGAACATGCGGTCACCTTCGTCGCCCGGAAGGGCAAGGTTGGTGGAGGCACGCAGCTCATCTCTTGCATGTCCCTGAGCATCCGGGCCTGGTAGGCCTGAAGGATGGCCATGGCATGCAAAGAGGCGGCAGCCTGCTCCGCAGCTCTATAGGACTTCACACCAAGGTTGATGTGAACCTACAGGCTTTGGAGGGGTGTTTTGGGTCGCCCCACCAGGTTGAAGCACTCTGTGGACACAGTTGCATCGCAACAGAGCATTCAACCGGAGGAACCCCAGTGTACCCTTTAGCCCCATCGAGGGCAGAGAAGGCGGAGGAGGCCGCCGAATGGTCGCGGGAAGACAATGGGGACTTCCAGGACCGCGTGACCTCCTTATGCACCTCCGGGAAAAAAGGTATTGGGGGCGTGGCCTGACGGGTGTCAGAGCGTGGCGCCCCCAAAAACCAATCGTCCAACCGCGAGCGTTCAGGAAGGGGTGGAGGGTTCCACTCCAACCTGAGGCTCGCGGCTGCCCGGGAAAGCATGGCTGTCAACTCCGGGTCTGACTCGGGCAATGCTGGCACACCGGAAGGTGGCAGCACAGCCGAATCATCATCCTCGGAGGATTCTAGCCCACCTTGCGATGCGGCAATCGACATCTCTTCGTCCTCTGCGGGACCAAACGTGACACTCGGGACAGCATGAGCCGGCCCCGGTGTCTCAATCTGGACCCACGGCGGGAGCGCTGCGCTAGAGGGGGGTGTGGCCCGAGGCATGAGCGTCAGGGCTTTATTCCACACCGTCACCCTCAGGTCACCCTGGCCACCAGCCAAAGTGCCGCCTCGCGTAGAGACGGCAGATTGGGGTGTGGCAGAGGGGACTCTCGCTCCAGCACGGAGCTCATTGAGTCTTGACCGCAGCACCGAGATGGCCATGTTCCTGCAGTGGGAACATGACTCATCCACAAGCGCTGCCTGAGCGTGCTGAAAGCCCAAGCACGTCAGGCAGTGATTGTGCCCATCAGAGGGAGGCAGAGACCGACCGCACCCAGAAGCACACGGGCGAGACATCTTGAAAAAGACGTGCCACGTGTGAGCTCTTTTGGGAGAGGAAGCTTCACAGCGATGCTGAAGCGCCCAGGGAACGGATACCAGCTGGATCCAGATCACTGCACAGATCAGCAGGCAGGCAGTATGCGATCGCTGGAACGCGCCGTAACACCAACACCGACTGGAAAGCTGCTCGTCTAGAGCAGCTTGACGATAAACTTAGAAGAAGCTTGACGATAAACTCAGAAGGCTTAAGGAGTGAACAGATAGATGCTCTTGGCTCCTCAGCAGAAGCATAATGGGATGTTGCCAGCGTACTTCCTTATATACCCACGCTGTGGGGCGGAGTTACGCTATGCAAATTCCGCATGCCCATGGCATTGGCACTGCCATTGGGCGTTTTCTAAGATCTCGAAGATGATAGGCTTCTAGGCGAAACCCCCATTGAGTCACTGACGTTACTCGGAGTGACTGAACGAAAGGGAAAGTTATTTCCATGAAAAATAGGTAACACTTTATTTTACAGTGTCTTTGTTACATATATTACATGTACTTACCATAGCAATAACAGTAAATTATGCATAATTACACACAACTAACCCTAAACCAAACCCTAATCCTACCATAACCCTATAGTAAGTACATGTTGTTAATTAATATTACACAGTACTTAAATATATAATTACACTGTAACAATGACAACTTAAAATAAAGTGTAACCCGCAATTAGTTACTTTTTTAGGGAGTAACGCAATATTAAGCACTGCTTCTGTGTAATACAACGTTTATGTATGTGAGCTTCAAATTGAGTGCTGAATTCTTACCTTTTCATTAATATAATTTGTTCATTTTTGCATGCGCTTTAATTATTTCATGTGATGTTTTGTAACTGCTGCACCTACAATTTTAGCAAAGCCTTTTTGGCCACTGTTCCTTCATGTGGTTTTGAAAACATGTCAAAGTGTTAATTGTCACACCTCTTGTGTTGCACACATGCGCTACTAATTAGCAATCATTGTGACTGAGCTATGCTTGCAAGGTTAAAGGTATCAAATTTCAGAAACATATTCAGAGTTTTATGAAAGGCATTTAGTAGCAAGTAAACTAGATATCCATGAGCAGGACTGTGTATCTCATCTTTTTTTTTTGCCTATGAAATAATCAATATTGCTTTTAGTTGGACAAATGATTGATTACAAAATCTACATATATTTTCCACTATTTAACTGATTTCTCAACCGTACGGTAGACCTTACTTTGAGTGTAAAAAAAAAATTCAGTCAAAAGAAGGAGATGAGACAAAAATCTTCTACAGCTCTATTGCTCCACCCCCCGTCTGCTTTTGGCATGGAGGGATGGGACTTTTCAGTTTTCAGGTGACAGCATCAGTTTGCACACTTCAGTCGGTCACACAAAACAATGAAGTTGAGATAACGCGACAATAGCGCATTAACAGTTAAAAAATAGCTACATAAAAGCAGGCTCTGTTTGACCCTATGAAAGCCAGGGTTGCCAGGTCTGCGTTTTTTCCCTACACTAAACATTATTTGTAGCATGCCTTTCATCCAATAATGGCAAATAGCTTTGTGCTTTGTTACTTCTAAAAAGAAATAAAGTGTCATCTTTCAAATTCTGTCCATTTTATCAGGAAATTCAAACAAACAGCATTTTGACGCTTCTAAATGTGATGTGACAGATCGTTGTAGCGCCTCAGTTCAAGCGGCAGCGCGGAGCTACATCTCGAAAAACATGCATGAATATTAAGAGGTATGTTGAAAGATACAGTACAACTTATACAAACATTTTAGTTTTTTATATTCATTCTGAATAATCGGCTATCGTATCGGCTGAGAAATTTAGTATCGGTGCATCTCTATTTAAAAGCAGTAGAAAGTCTAGGCTCAGAACAGCTCCTGCATCCGGCTTTGATTTAAATGAATTTTGCAAACATAAGCTGCTCCATTTTTCTTTGAGGATGTTTCCCACGTCCTTTTACCCTTTCTGGAGCATGATGAAGATAAAGTAAGACAGCGGAAGAAGAAAATTGTTGCTGCAGAGTCACTGACGAACACGTGGCCGCATGTCTGCTGTTATCCTACTGGAGAAATATACACCCAAACACCATTAATGGGGGAATTATGCGTGCCAAAAGCCAAGTCATTTAATGACTTATACAGCAGTATAACATTTTGGAGCATTTAAAATGAGACCCTGGAGACCTGTTTATATTTATGGATGCCTGAACATCACAGACGTATACAGATCACATAAACTTAAAAATACTTGAGACATTATCCACCGTGACATTTGAACAGTTGCACAAGCAAAGGTGACAGGCAGCTTAATTGAGTTGTATTTTTCATACTCAATATAGAGGCAGTCAAAGGCTCTGTTTACACCTGGTATTAAGACCTTGGTATTTGGCGTTTTGTTTCGAATGGATCACAAGTAGACGAGGGAGACATATTCCCGTTTACACCTGGTGTTTTAATCCGTCTCTTTTGTCCACTTTCAACCACTTCTGTCCTGACTTCGGGTTAATCTATGGTTTTTTTTTAGATCTTTTGATCTAATGGACAAAATAAGCTTACAGAATTTACATATGAATGTACTCGGAGACAATGGGAAAACATACGGACAGCATCAGCTTTTGTTTCTGCTCAGATAGCCGCAAGACCACGGCGAACGCGGTGAGTGCGTGTTAGAAATCAGGAATGGTGAGAGAACATTGTGCTTGGTACGTTTTTCGTCAAAGTTTAAATCCCATCTGGTTAGTGCGCTTCCCATAATGTTTACGCATTAAGTCAGTAGACTTTTGTGGCTGTTCAACCACATGAGCGTTTACACTATGAAAGCAATCCGGTTGAATGCGTTTTCCACTACCTCTGGAAGTGGTCGAAAGTGGACAAGCTTAAAACACGTATTTAGCGTTGTCCATTTGTGATCCGATCGACCAAAACGCATTTTAATACCAGGTGTAAACAGGGCCAAAGTGACACAGATCCATCTTGCATATACAGGTTCACGAGTTCACACTTACAAATAACAAGTAAAAAAGTATGTGTATTTAGCGTGCTGTCTGAGGGGAGGGATCTGAGCTCAGAATTTGGGCTGAACCTAAAGTATCTCTGGTTAGGATAGTAAGGTCAGTGTGAGGAGACAGGGTGGTGGAGGGATGCAGAAAAAATTGTCGAGGAACATAAGTGAGTCGGCTGTGTAATTATACATACACCAATCAGGCATAACATTATGACCACCGACAGGTGAAGTGAGTAACACTGATTATCTCTTCATAATGGCACCTTTTAGTGGATGGGATATATTAGGCAGCAAGTGAGCATTTTGTCCTCAAATGTGATGTGTTAGAAGCAGGAAAAATGGGCAAGCATAAGGATTTGAGCGAGTTTGACAAGGGCCAAATTGTGATGGCTAGACGACTGGGTCAGAGCATCTCCAAAACTGCAGTTCTTGTGGGGTGTTCCCGGTCTGCAGTGGTCAGTGTCTATCAAAAGTGGTCCAAGGAAGGAACAGTGGTGAAACCAGCACTTGGTTAATGGGCGGCCAAGGCTCATTGATGCACGTGCAGAGCAGGCTGGCCCGTGTGGTTCAATCAAACAGATGAGCTACTGTAGCTCACATTGCTCAAGAAGTTAATGCTGGCTCTGATAGAGAGGTGTCAGAATACACAGTGCATCGCAGTTTGTTGCGTATGGGGCTGCATAGCTGCAGACCAGTCAGGGTGCCCATGCTGACCCCAGTCCACCTCCGAAAGTGCCAACAGTGGGCACGTGAGCATCTGAGCCTGGTCTGATGAATCACGTTATCTTTTACATCACGTGGATGGCCGGGTGCATGTGCGTCGCTTACCTGGGGAACACATGGCACCAGGAAGAAGGCAAGCCGGTGGAGGCAGTGTGATGCTTTGGGCAATGTTCTGCTGGGAAACCTTGGGTCCTGCCATCCATGTGGATGTTACTTTGATACGTACCACCTACCTAAGCATTGTTGCAGACCATGTACACCCTTTCATGTAAACGGTATTCCCTTTCCGCAGGATAATGCGCCCTGCCACAAAGCAAAAATGGTTCAGGAATGTTTTGAGGAGCACAACAAGTTTGAGGTGTTGACTTGGCCTCCAAATTCCCCAGATCTCAATCCAACAGAGCATCTGTGGGATGTGCTGAACAAGCAAGTCCAATCTATGGAGGCCCCACCTCACAACTTACAGGACTTAAAGGATCTGCTGCTAACATCTTGGTGCCAGATACCACAGCACACCTTCAGGGGTCTAGTGGAGTCCATGCCTCGATGGGTCAGGACTGTTTTGGCAGCAAAGAGGGACCAACACAATATTAGGAAGGTGGTCATAATGTTATGCCTGGTCGGTGTATATAGGCCTCCTCTTGTACTGATTGGACAGGCAATGTTCCTCCCAAACAAAAAATCCAAAAAGTGCTCACTATGAAAACAGATCTTCTGGAGCAGCTCAGCCAGTGGTTTGAATATTAGTAGAAATAAAAATACATTAAAGCATTTGAAAAACTTTCATCTAAATCATGTGGTAAATTCATCATTCATGTTCTTTAAATAGCAGAAATGCAACAAGAAAATGTTTTATGGACAACAGCACAGTACTCTGCCTGGGGATCTTCAGCTATGACTAATTTTGAACTACCCAGAGGAAAATTGTATTTCTTATGTTCTTATGTAGCTTGGGAGAATTAATACATTCCCAATTATGTTTCTTTTAAGTACTGACTTTGTCTGCAATGTTTCTCCTAAAAAGCCTTTGGAGAAATGAAAATAGACTCAAAACAATTGTTGACATACAGTAAGACTATAGAGCTGATTAAGCATCAGAGGATTCTGATGGAAAACATTTGTGTTAGTAAAATATCTGACTTTTGACAGCAGACTCAGTATCTTAGCAAAGCATGGTGTGCGATATTTCTCTGGAACTCTAAAGGTGTCAGGGTTGGTGGCAGTAGAAATTGCACAATGAAGGAGAATTCAACAAGAATTATATTTAACAGCAAATAGTCAGAAATAGTCAGAAAACCATAGTACAGTGGAATGCAAAAATGGCGACACACCCCAAACTCTACTGAGTTAGCAGTTCCCAGATGATAGCTTTCTCCATTATGTTCCCAGTTCAACATGACGTACATAGTTTGAGACTGAGGAGGTCTAATACAGTACATGAAAAAAAGCTATCATCAATTAGCTTCATCATCCATTCATCTTAATGGCAGTTGCTTGGTTGGCACAGCCACACATATGCAACCTGCATACATTTTTGCTCTTAGTAATCAAGATGGATGAAGTTCGTTACTCCTGTGTCGTGTGCTTTATTACTTAATAACTCCTGACAGACACCACAACAACTTTTTATTTTAAATGAATAATTTAATTTCAACAAATTTTCTGACGGACACTTACAGACGTTGCATTTATTGCGTCCCTCATATTTTCTTAGTGATATGCCTCCAAGATGGAAACTCAGGGCTTAAAAAAAGTTCAGAGTTTCCCACTCATAATTACAATTTTGTGGTGCCATTCATGCACTCTAAAAATGCTGGGTTAAAAACAACCATTTCTGGGTTATTTGGCAACCCAGCACCTGGGTAAATGTATTAAAATAACTCAATAAAATGACCCAACATGCTGAACCCAGCACCTGGGTAAATGTATTAAAATAACTCAATAAAATGACCCAACATGCTGAACCCAGCACCTGGGTAAAAGTATTAAAATAACCCAATAAAATGACCCAACAGGCTGAACCCAGCATTTAAGTTAGAAAAACAGCATTTTTTAGAGTGTGATTTTAGATTACTTAAAATTAATGATTTTTTGAGACAATAACTGGGGTTTACGGAAACTTCCTATCTTAATTCTTTACCCAAGATTTGAACAAGTTCTATTTCCTAAGTGAAATTATGGTTACTAAGCAAATATGAGAGGATTTTAAGTTAGGATGTTTCTGTAATACAGCCCCTGGAAGTGTAAAAGCCATGTGACTAATCACTATACAACAGTGACATCATGACAAACCTGACTGGCACCACAAGTTCCAAGAGCCTTCAATACCAACTATCCTGTTGGTGAGCTGTGATGTAAAAAATATTTTATACAGCATAAGTCCATTTTCGCTTTTAAAAGCCTTCCAAGAAACAGCCAGGCACTGGTAAAATATACAGTATGTTATTGTAATAAAATATTTGTGATTCATATTGTAGGTTACTCACAAATAAATAAATAAATTGTCAGAATACATGCCCATCAATCTTCTCCATAATGGTTTATTTATCAGCACAGGCTAACTGGTCCATGCTAACCAGCCAAATCTAGTCCTTGAATGAATACTGAAATGTAATATCATGATTTTAAATTTCAATCTCTTCACTAAACAGAAGTCTCTCTCTATACCGGGAAAAGTGGAGAGATTTTTTTAAGAAGGTGACTTCTGAAATCCAGGGCTCATGTGATATTGCCAGTGCTGGGGCAGCATTTTTGTGTTAAACCCTGCTGTAGGCGAATGTACGAAAACTTGATGCAGCTCTCTAACACCTTGCCGTCAGACAGAATTTGAGTTTCAAAGCTGTATCCCAGCCAAATAAAGGTACTGTAACCTATAAAGTCTATTTTACTGTGCTTGAAAATGGAATTACTGCCGTTCAGACAGGTGAAATCTTTAAAGAAGAACACAAAATATGTTTTTAGGGTTTAGGCCAATTAGTGATTTTTAGGTGTAATGTTTTACTTATGTTTGTGTGTGTGTGTGTGTGTGTGTGTGTACTTGGTATTCCCTAATCCCTACATTATGGGTACCAAATGTACCCACAAGGACAGTAATACCAGTAAATTTTGACCTTATGGGGTCATGTTTTTTGATCCCCTAAGGAAAACAGCTTATAAATCATACTAAATTAAGTATTTTGAAAATCTAAAAATGCAGAAAGTTTTCTGTGATGGGTAGGTTTAGGGGTAGGGTTAGTGTAGGGGGGTAGAATATAGGCTACAGTTTGTACAGTATAAAAATCATTAGGTCTATGGAAAGTACTCATAAAACATGGAACCTGTGTGCGTGTGTGTGCGTGTACACAGGCCTACCGTTCGGTTCCTTCAAGTGCTGTTCCAGTGTGGAAAAATACCGCCAAAGCCAACAGCAGTACAACCAAAAGTCACACACCGCCATCTGCTGGCCAAGCATTTCAGGCGATTCAAAACGACTGAAACGTTGTGCTCAGCCTTTCTAAAAGTGAACATGTGCATTAATGTCTTCGAGTGACTCTATTATTACCAGATGAGAAAATGACAAAGTGTAGCTGACAAAGCCATTTCTCTCTCCTCTCACATGGACCTCCCATCTGAATGAGATGACAAGACAATTACGGCGCCAAGATTGATCTTTCAAAAGGCTCTTCTCTTCTTCGGTAATTACATACTTGATATGAGGTCTAATGAAGATATTGTCAAGTTTGCAATGTAGTTAAGGGGAAAAGGGAAGAAAGTAACCACTATTTCTTTGTCTGTCTCACTTCTAAGACACTGCTGTCTTATTTATTTATTTATTTATTTATTTATTATGTATATATACATATAGGAGGAATACACTGTTTTGTTTGTGAATAGTAGGTAATTTGCTAGAGTAGACCTATAGCCTTCTGTGTGTAAGAGCATATAAAATCATTAATTAAGCCTAATTCTACTAAACTATTAACATTCTTGGGTTAAATAAAAAGGAACTAACATAAGACCAAATGTATAGATATATCACAGTTATAAAACATATCATCCATGTCTTCCTCAGGTACTGTATAAAAAGTAGATTTGTTGTCAATGTCCATGAATAAGGCGGTGCTGCCTTGCAGCTATTAGCCTTTCATTCATTGCACAGCAGTCTTGCATAATTCAGAGGAGTTTTTTCCTCTCTACTGCTTCTGTGATTTCACATATGGAATCGTCCAGGAGATTAATAAGCTTACACTGGTTTTATGTGTGAAAATGTCAGCTGCGACTGCAGACCTGACTGAACAAACAAGTCACATTTCCATATTTCATCAGTCTGTGGTGTAGCCTACCTGCTGTGGCATCAGGCATTATTGGGTTTTTATGTCTCTGGCTTTTGAAAAAAATAAATCTGATGCAGCATCTCACTGCTAGAATCGCATTAGAAGTGAATGCAAATGTGCTTCCAACCTGTTAGAGCTTTGAAGGTGGGAGTAGAGGAAGTGCTGGATGGGCTCTAATGAAGTACAGCGTAGGAGAGGAGACACTTTCATTGATGGAACTGACTTACTCGCATGAAGAGCACTTTATGTCTTTATCTCATTAATCTTAACAAAAAAACATCGGAAAATAACCACAATTTACCACATAAATAATCTGTCATGATGGACGGGAGAAGTATGAGAGCTGGTCCGAGGAGTTATTGCACTGTCAGGTAGATTAATGACAGCAGATGAAAACAAGTAAGGTAGTTATGGTATTAGCTAGACCCCCTTTTGCCTTCAGAACTGCTTTAATTCTTTGTGGCATAGATTCAACAATGCAAAGATTTTGGTCCATATTGACATGACAGAATCACATAGTTGCTGCAGATTTGTGGGCTGCACATCCATGATGCGAATCTCCCATTCCACCACATCCCAAAGATGCTCTATTGGTTTAAGTTCTGGTGACTGCGGAGGCCATTCGAGTATAGTGAACTCAGTGTCATGTTCAAGGAACCAGTTTGAGATGATTTGAGCTTTGTAAAGGTGCTTTATTCTGCTGGAAGTAGCCTTGAGAGGACGGGTACACTGTGGTCATAAAGTGATGGACATGGTCAGCAACAATACTCAGGTAGGATGTGGCGTTTAAATGATGCTTAATTGGTACTAAGGGGCCCATAGTGTGCTAATGAAATATCCCCACACCATTACACCATCAGCAGAAGTCTTAACTGTTGATACAAGGCAGGATGGATCCATGCTTTAATGTCTTTATGCCTAATTCTGTCCCTACCATCTGAATGGTGCAGCAGAAATCGAGACTCATCAGACTAGGCAACGTTTTCCAATCTTCTATTGTGCAGTCTTGGTGAGCTTGTGTGAATTGTAGCCACAGTTTCCTGTTCTTAGCTGACAGGAGCGGCACCGGTGCTTCAAGGTTCAATGTGTTGTGGATTCAGAGATGCTTGTAACGAGTGGTTATTTGAGTTACTGTTGCTTTTTTGTCAGCTCAAACCAATCTGGCCATTCTCTTCCGACCTCTGGCATCAACAAGGCATTTTCACCCACAGAACTGCCTCTCACTGGATATTTTTTGGACCATTCTCTATAAACCCTAGAGATGGCTGTCCGTGAAAATCCCAGTAGATCAGCAGTTTTTACTGAATTACTCAGACCAGCCCATCTGGCACCAACAACCATGCCACTTTCAAAGTCAATTAAATCTTAAATCACACCTGTCGTCCCCATTCTGATGCTCAGTTTGAACTTCAGCAGATCGTCTCGACCATGTCTACATGCCTAAATGCTTTGAGTTGCTGCCATGTGCTTATTTATAAATTAGTATAGTAAATTTTATAAAATATGTAACCATTATTACAATTATAACAACTATTTAAATGATAAAAGCAATAAAACAGTTTCAGAGTCACTGAAACTGTGAGTGGGAATTTATAATTTTTTTATAAAAAAAAATTTTGTTGGAGAAAACTAGAATGGTATTTTACATTCGCTGAGAAGTGAACTAAAGCTGCATTAAACCAGTCCCTAAAAAGTGAAAGTGACACTCTGCAAGATTTTTGTGAAAAATCTGTAACACTTTACGATGTTTCATTAGTTAACATTAATGTATTAACTAACATGAACTAACCATGAGCAATACATTTGTTACTGTATTTGTTAATCTTTGTTAACGTTAGTTAATAAAAACATATGGCTGTTCATTGTTTGTTCATGTTAGTTCCAAGTGCATTAACTATGTTAACAAATTGTTAATATGTTAATAATGTATTAGTAAATGTTAAAATTAACATTAACAAAGATTAATAAATGCTGTAGAAGTGCAGTTCATTATTAGTTCATGTTATCTAATGTAGTTAACTAATGTTAACTAATGAAACCTTTTTGTAAAGTGTTACCGAAAAATTTTAATGATTAGTGTGTAGGCTATGTGACACTGCACTGAACTCTAGAATAGTGTAGGCTAATTGTAGAATTAGGCTAAAATAATTTATCAAGACCTACAGCATAAGTATTTACTTCAGTCCTAAACATCTTCCCATAAAAATATAAAAGCCTACTTTTAGTTTATAGACACCTCACCTGAGCTAAAATAGGTATATGCATTTTCAAGGCTTATAGCGCCTCCTTTAGGAAGCATGGTCATTTAGGCTACATGTCTCATTTGCAATGTGTCACACACGTTTATTCTCATAATTGAAAATTTGTAAGACTATATATCTCACAATTGTGACTTTTTCGATCATATTTAAGATTCAATTTCTTGTAACTTTACATATTGCAATTGTAAAGAGGCTGGTGCTATTTGGGGGTAAAGATTTACTACAGAAATTAAATCGTAAAATAAAAGGCAATAACAAAACAAAGAAAAAAAGACGTGAAATGTTTTTCTAAACCTGTATTATGGAAAATGTGAGGGTATGACAGCGTCACTCATAGGCTAATTTCCTGTCATTGCGTGTTTTCTAGTAAATGAAAGCGAAAGATGACTGGTAGGTTGTACAGAACGTTAAAGTAAAAACGCAGATTTTACTATTGTACTGATGTTACTGAAACTGAATGTTTGTACAATTTTCAAAAGAAATATTGGGAGCACACAATAACACGGAGGGGGGTTGCACAGAGCAAACGAAAATGACCGGAACCATTGTTTCGGGGTCTAGTGTTGCCCGTGTCATTCCACTGCTGCGCTCTTACAGCAGGCGGCGCTGAGCAGCTTTGTGGCTTGTGAAGTAGTTTGATGCTGGAAGTGTGACAGGGCCATTACGAGAAGATCAGCAGGAACGATATGGCACTAAACTTGACGATCAATAGTAGCAACCCACCTCTAGGTAAGTACAAATGCGATGTGTTGCATATATTACAAGCTACATTGCAGTTTGCAGCTGAGCTCGCGCATAGGCTCAATGAACTGACACGCAGAATATCGTCGTGCCGTCGTGGCGTACTCTAAAATGATCTGTCTGCCATTCCTAAAGTTCATTGGGCTTTTCTTGCCTTTCACCGCTTTACATTTTAATAGATTCAAATCAAGATCATTTACAGTAGTGGTAGTTTGGTACTGCTTCCTTAAAAGTGATTCAGAACTATAATGCATGTTTTCATTATTATGATGGTGAAAGGGAGTTTTGTGAGGTTTGCAGTCATAGTCAGTGCTAAACGAAGATTTGCTTGACTCTAGAGCCTTAGTTTCCACCGTATATTTAAGAAAAAAAAATGTTATAGTTGCTGAATGATATTTATTGTTTGAATTTAAAGTGCGCCATCCAGTGCTGGGGAAGCTGTGTCACTGGCTGATGCAAGTCATTTGAAAGGAGCTGTCTGAATCTGTTTAACTTAACGTACTCCACCACACCTGTCTTTGAGCAGCAGGATTATCTAATTCTTTGTTTGTTGTATACGTGTATGAGAGTGAAATCTTTTTAATGGGCGTGTGATGCCACTGCAAAACCAGTGGGAAATATGATCAACCAAAACCAAAATAGGTGTGACTGGTTTTATGCAGTAAATACAGTAAATGGGTGTCTCAGACATTTGTTGACAAACCTGATCTTTATCATTAATGAAATTCAGAGAATTATCATGCATAAACTTTAAAGCAGAAAATGCCATGGATGAAATGCTTGCATATATTTATGCAAGTGCTGAATTGAGGCAGTAGTATCCAGCTGCAGACCTGCAATGCCAGCATTTTCAGGTTTTAAAATGTTTAATTTTAAAATAATATCAAGAAATGTATATGAATAAAAGCTGTAAACAGTGCTTATTGATATTAATTTTATCCAGTGTATTTACCTAAAGTAGCCCTGTTGTAAAATGTTTTCCATTTTACTGTTTTATGTGATATTATTTCCTTCATGTTCGTATTGTTACAAGCAGCACTTAAAGATACAGAGTATAAATATATTGTATTTAATCATATCAAATTCAAAATAAACATTTAATACAAAGCCTTGAAATAGTGGAATGTGCATTTGAAAACCAATAAGACAAGATAATAAAATAAAATAAAACAAAAACAATCATTTTAAAAACTTATAATTAAGCTCATAATTATTCCTGCAGAAAGAGCTCCATGTCATCCCTGAAAGCAAAACTTATGTTATTAGTAATGTACGTGTAATATGTCTCTACAAGGGAAAATAAATGCACCACACACATTTTTACATATACTATAAATATATCCAGAATCTCGAATTTAATGTTTTGCCACGATTTTATTATTTTTAAATTGAGAAATCACGATTTTGAATAAAAATGTTAGTAAACGTTACAATTAGACATGTTGACAATCAGTGTTGGGTAAGTTACTCTAAAAAAGTAATTAATTACTAGTTACTAATTACATATTCAATAGTGTAATGAGATTGCTGTACAAATTACTCTCTCAAAAGCATTTAATTACTTAATACTAATAAATCCTATATTGCTCTCGACTAGTTAAGTGAATCAAGGATAGATATGTAACAGCTCTTTTAATTAATTCAAATAAATAATATAAAACTACATAAATTATTCTTATTAACTGACCAAAGTATTACAAATGTGAAAAGGATACATAAAAACATGCATTTTAAAGTTAGACTTAAAATTTTGATGTTAATTCCACTATTGTATTATATATAATTGTTCTACAGTCTATACACAGTATTTAGTTTTACATTTACACCATGTTTTACATTTACATCATGTTGATCACTTCAAGTGTGTGCACTTGGAATAGAACTTTTTTAACCAGATGGTTGACCTTGGTGTTGTTAGCGCTCTACTGTTTGCAGGATCAGAATAATACAGGTAGTTCATAAGAGGCACTGAACTAGAAAAACCACAAAAATGATTTGCATGGTGATTAATGAGCATAGAAACTAGATGGACCAGTTTGGTTTGTTTGTTTAAAGGTCATCTCATTATGTAACATTATAATGAAAGCACATCTGTTTTTGTTAAATTTGAGGTTGGGCTTTTGTTTTCTGCTCGCTCAACCTTTCACAATTAAAAAAAAGTGCAAATTTATATTGTTGTGACAGTTCAGTTAAAGGAGTAGCCTATTTGTTTGCATCAATTTAATTTCAATGCGTTAGGTAATGTTGTACATAAAAGGAGGGCAACAATGAAGTATAAACCAGGAAGTTATGTACATTTTTTTTTATTTATTTTTTTATTGTAGTTTTTTTTGTGCATCTATGTGCAGAATTATATTACGGGATTTGGAAATAATTGGTCAAATGCAGGAACATGCCACTTTCAGTTTAGATTTGTGTTTGCATGGCTTTGCATACAGTAGGTAAAGTATTAGATTTACATTGCCGGTTTTCTCTGTAATGCACCTCTCTTCCTGTAGGGGCACTGTTGACTGCTGAACATGTGAAGGGCAGTGTGGATCTCTCTGTGAAGGAGGGCAAAGACACCATGCTCCATGTCTCTGAGTGAGTATATGGCCTGTTTGAGAGTAGAAGTGTGGGCTTTATATTATAATATTTATGGAGTTTTACGGACACATTAGGTGGATACATGTACACACTTATTCTTGTATTGTTATTTATATGCATTATTCTGTCTAATTTCCCATTTCTCTAATTCTGTGTGTCTCCTTCAGTCAGGTGCAGTTCAGTGACGTGAACTCCATCACGCGTTATCTTGCCCGTGTGGTTCCGGCATTGGGACTGTATGGTTCTAACATGATGGAGCAAACTGAGGTTAGATTTGTGAATCATATACATTCCACTGGCTCTCTATAGCATATTACAATTATTTCATCAGTTAACAATGTTTTTGATTATGGTCTGTCTTTTGCAGGTTGATCATTGGCTGGAGTTCAGTGCCCGTCGTCTCTGTGGTCAGTCAGATCTGTCTTCTGCTCTGGCAGATCTGGATAAAGCTCTGGCACTGAGAACCTTCCTGGTGGGTCACAGTGTGACACTGGCTGACCTCTGCATCTGGGCTGCTCTCAAAGGTCAGTCATTTGGCTATGAGACAAATTAGACAATTTTTTTATATATATATATATATATATATATATATATATATACACACACACACACACACACAGCTCTGGAAAAAATTAAGAGACCACTTAACATTGATTTATAATGACGATTATTTTGATAATCGGTTAGTTGGCTGATTATTTTTTCGATTAATCGGATAAAAAGCCAATTTTTTTTATTTTATTCACAAAACACACTATTCCACATCCTGCCCCATGCTGTCCTTCTAACAAACGTGTCAGCTGAGTGCTATGAAAACATACATAGTGAATATATCTACCCTTACAAAAATTAACCATGGTTTTGCAATGAATAAAACAAACAAATAAACAAAAAAATTATAATAAATAAATAACAGGGTTATTGTAGTTATTCCATGGTAACCAAAAATTAACTATGGTTTTGCTTCAAATCCATAGTTTAACTATGGTATTTGTGTGGTTATACAAATGGTAATCAATACGCCAAAAAACATGGTGTTACTATAATAAAAAAAAAGTTTTACTATAATAAAACCATGGTTAATATTGGGTATGTCTGTGCTATACATTTATGTGCAAAAAAAGTTACTAAGCAAAAGGACAGTTTAAATCCTTTATCCTGTAAATAGGCTATAAGAAACATTTTACATTTATATTCAATTACACGCTGTTATCGCTTTACAGTTACTACTCTCATAAAATACTTGAATTACATGTTGACTTTTAAACCTAAATTTAGCCTCCAACAGCAGATATTTCAGCTAAATTAATGTTTTTGCGCTGAATATTAATTGTCTCCCTTTGGACTGTGTTCTGTCTGTTTGACGAGCACGCCGTGCCACGCCGGCGCTCGTTAAGTTTGAAGCTTAATGCAGACTGTCAGGACGCGCTTTCATGCAAAATGGAAATACTCATGTGAATTAGTAACATTTACAGATGAGGATATAACCTGTAAAATGAACATTTTGCGCTGAGGACGCTCACACATTACAATACTACACTAATTCATTTAGCTTGAGGCTTAAAATAGAGAATTCTCATGTTTTGGGCGCTTAGATCATGTACCTTTCCCGCAGAAGCTCACTGTTTCCACTTCACTATTTTTAGATGCATTTTGTCCATAGAAATGCGTTATTCAGTGCTGTGATTTGCCCCACTGGTGGAAGTTTTGAGTGCACAGAGCGGGCAGACCCGACTAATCGATAATGAGAATCGTTGTCGATGATTTTCTTTATCGATTTTATCGACTAGTTGTTGCAGCCCTAGTTTTGGGTAATTATAAAACGAGTTGGAGACATTCAAAATACTTTTTACGTAGTTCATTATACTTACACTACGGGGCTGTTGAATGATTGGTTGGCGAACGTTCTAAGGTGTGCAGTTATTTTCAGGGAAACGCACGGCTAAAGTAGTTCCAGGCCGGTCTTCACCGCATTACAGTTCCATATCACTTCTCCAAATGATTTCAGTTATTTCAAAGGTCCTTACAGCCGACAACAGCAAAACAACCAAAACCCACAGTGACACTGACCAAGCAAATAAATATAGTGAACAATAGGATAAAACAACAAATTATTTCAATGTTTTTTGCCACAAAATTAAGTTGTATTATGTACGGAAAGCACATACTCTTTCTCCTGCTCTCCCACTCAAACGCGCTCTCTCTAATAACTCACTGCATTAATAACTGCATTAGTCTGCTATCAATGGCTCAAGCCTTTGTTACTAGCTCTAAAATTATGTTTTGGAATTAGCAATGTAGGCTTGGGTTTAGATGCGTAAGAAATTAATCTTGCGCACACAAGCGTTTTAAGGACAAAACTTGAAATACATCATCTGAACAATGTTTTGAGGTGTGGTAACCGTAGTATAAGCGGAATCATTTTATTTCATGGCTGAAATTACATGTTACTCAGAGACTGACATGTTTGTCTTGTCAAAAATATTGCATTCAGCTGTCACAAATCCGTTGACTTTTGAAAATAAATTTTTTTTTACCAGGAAAGAGAGGTTTTGATGCACAAAAATGTTTTTGTTGTCACTTACAACAAAAATCTTTTATTTAAACCCATGAAAATGCAGATCCTGTTGTAAATAGTGAAAAATCACTTTTTACAACTGTTGTTCCATTATTACCCCTTCAGATTCTCTCTCTCTCTCTCTCTCTCTCTCTCTCTCTCTCTCTCTCTCTCTCTCTCTCTCTCTCTCTCTCTCTCTCTCTGTATACATCTGACATCTTAACATTTGTGATAATTCTCAAAAGGAAATGGCGAGTCACAGGACAAACCAAGCTCCTACCCGCATCTGTGCCGCTGGTTTTCTTTCCTGAGCTCTCAGGTGCCATTCAGTTCTGTGGGTAGTAAATGGGGCAGCAAGATTTCCGCCAGCAAAGCCACTGTGAGTTTATTACTAACCCAGGGATATATTGTTGGCTTTCTTACAGACTGTTGAAGAAAAAAAAGTTTGAATCAAGTCACATTTATGTTTACAGCTAAAATTGAACATACCTTTAAATGTTAATGAAGTTGTTAATTTGCATGATTTTCTTTTATAACTTTAAACCACAAACATGCAATGCATCTCCTATAGTGATTCATTTTAAAGTTCCAAACTCTGTTTTTAGCCTGTGGAGAAGGAAAAAAAGCAGGATCTAGGAAAGTTTGTGGAGCTCCCTGATGCTGAGATGGGCAAAGTAATTGTGCGGTTTCCACCAGAGGCTAGTGGGTAAGTAGCGTTGATGTCTATACAATGAAGGTCTTTCACAATATATATCAATGATCAGAAGTCTCTTTTGTTCACCAACAAAATGACGGTCTTCCTACGAGTATCTGTACTTCCTACACCCATCTGTATTTATGGGCTAAATGCAAAAGATGTCCCTGTGAACTTCGGCAATGCGAGTGTGTGCATGTGTACTTCCGCTCATACTCTTCTGGTCTTAAGTGATGTTCACATTTACTGTAAGGAGAAACTTATGCATGAAACTTGGCTAGATATAATGAATGTTTTTTTTTAATTAAAGAGAAGATGGTGGTCTATCAGAGACAAGAGAAAACATATTATTGTGTACCTCTGTGTGGTAATTCATCAAGATACGTGGAGATTATCTTTCATTCTTTCCTCCTGGTGATTCTGCAGTTCAGGGATCTCTTTATTCATACAAAACACTCAAGTGTGTAATAAACTTTTCCTGATTTTATTCTGACTGCTGGGGAACTAAATGGCTCAACTGCCTTCTCTTTCTGCGTGGAACGACACTACCCTTATCAAGATCCAATGTTTGCTATTGTGAACTGAAGTATCAATCCTCATCAGGGTTATAAATAAACATGATAATACGATGTAGACTCAGTGTATGGTTTAGTGACTTTATTTGGTAGCATTATTATTACTTACTGCTAACTGTATTTAATATGTAATTTAATTATTATAGGTTTGCATATAAAGTTCAGTGTTTGTATTTTCCCAGTGCATTTCTATTAAGTACTGCATTTCTTTTTGTGCAAGTGAGATGAGTAAAGAGCGTCTGTTGCATAACTCATTATCTGTCTGGTGTTTATAAGCAGCACATACAATGTGTTTTACTAGGTGTAAAATATACACACAACTCTTATTTTTACTTAGCTATACTGTTTGCGTTAACTACAGTTAAACAAATGTAAATTAATCGCAACTATTTAAGATGATCTTTTTTACAGCCATTGTTTTTATTTAAAAAGATAATTGATGCAAAGAGAACAGGGTGTAAATGTAAAATATGTGCTGGCAATATTGATGGGGCAAATTGATGTAGGGAAGTTAAAATATGTTCAGAACTGAGAATTTATTTATGGAGATAAATTGGAGCCTGTGTCTCACAGGGCAAACATGTGAATGTTTACGGGGTATTTTATGCAAACAACTCTCTAATCATGGTTATTCCTGTAGTTGTAAGCTTTCACTTGAGTAGTCTGTTCTCAGGGAAGCACAAAACATTTTTCTGATCCAGTTAGGCTACAGGTTTCCAGTGTATAGGTATATTCATTTAAAGATATTTTTATACTTATTTCGTTTAGAATGTTAATAAACAAGTGTATGTAATATGAATATTCTCGAAGAATAAAATATTTCTTAATGGGTGTGGATGCATAGCTAACTGATGGGCTGTGAAATGTCTTGCCTTGTTTTTACACATTGTTTTGCTATATTTTATTTTTAAATTTAGTTATATTTACATATTTGTATATTTACAGTTGCCATAATTGGTCGGGGGAATAAGACATTGTGTATGTGTATGCACCATGAGTCCAATTAAATTTTCTCTTCGTGCAGTTCGTGGACAGTAAAGTGTATTTCATTCATTCACCTGACTCATACAAACGTGTGTTTGGAACTGTCAAATGCCATTGGCTCATGTAATAATATAGATCTTGGTATTATTTTAAGTGATACAGTAGATTCTATAAACAACTATAAAAGATAATTTTCCGCTTTCCCCGGCTCTCAGGCAATACCGGAAGTGTCAGTGCACACGCTCAGAATCAGAAAACCAACATGGTGGCCATATGCAACTAGCCCATTTGATTAAAAACCTTTACTAACTGGTAACCTTTTCAATTTGAAATAGCCGTTTACTTTTTTTTAAATAAATTTTAAAATGTTATTTATTCATCTGATGGCAAAACTAAATTTTCAGCAGCCATTGCTCCAGTCTTCAGAAATCATTCTGATATGCTTTGGAGCTCAATAAACATTTCCTGTTATCAATGTTGAAAAAAGTTGTGCTGCTGCATATTTTTGTGGACATCTGTTGATGAATAGATTGAAAGAACACTATTTATTTTAACATTATAATTTTTGTAACATTAGAAATGTCTTTACTGTCACTTTTGAAAAGTATTAATTTCTTTTAAAAAAAAAGTACTTATCTCAAACCTTTAAAAGGTAGTGTAGATTAGTGTCTAATGTATCTTTCCATCTCCTCAGATACCTGCATATTGGTCATGCAAAGGCAGCTCTACTCAACCAGCACTACCAGGTCAATTTCAGGGGCAAGCTCATCATGCGTTTTGATGACACCAACCCTGAGAAGGAGAAAGAGGACTTTGAGAAGGTACTTTTCCTCCTTTCATACAGTTATTGCCCATGTTCTCTGCAAATGGCCCAAAAAATTTGTTTTCTCACTAATTAACACTGTATTTGAACCTGCATATTTGGCACGAGCACCAAGAACTGTCTAGAACAAATTCCAAATAATTATTTGTAGACATCCCTGGCTAAGCTAACACCTTTTTTGCTACAGGTCATCTTGGAAGATGTGGCCATGCTACAGATCAAACCAGACCAGTTCACCTACACAAGCGATCACTTTCCCACTATCCAGCGCATGGCGGAGAAACTTCTACAGGAGGGCAAGGCCTACATTGATGACACTCCTCCAGATATCATGAAACAAGAAAGGGAGCAAAGGGTCGAGTCTTCCAACCGCAGCAACTGTGAGCATCACCAGTACTGGTCTTATTATTTGTTTTCTTCACAGGAAATGTAATTTGAGGTTTTATACTGAACATGTTGTCTGTCTCTCGTCAGCTGTGGAGAAGAACATGCAGATGTGGGAGGAGATGAAGAAAGGCACAGAGCTTGGCCAGACCTGCTGCATGAGAGCAAAGATTGACATGAGTTCCAACAATGGCTGCATGCGTGACCCCACACTGTACCGCTGCAAAAACGCTTCTCATCCTCGCACTGGCTACACTTACAAGTGAGTGAACATCATGTTAGTGTTACTAGCATACTAGATATTTTTCTTTTAGTCTTGGTCTTGTCAAATGTCCTTTTTAGTTCAATGAAGAGTCATATTTAGTCATGCTGTATAATGGTTAAACTGATATTTACAATTATTTTGCTCAAAATTGTAATCGTGATTACTAATCATGATTGTTGTCATTTAAGTAATGTTTTTACTTTTCATCAAAATGATTGGACTCTTTACTGTAAGCACAAATAAAGAGAATGTCAATTCATATGCATGATTTATTTTACTCAACGTGTAATTATTATTAATTTTTTTTTCTTTTCTTTTGAAGAACGTTAACGAATTTGACACTACATCGTACATGCATCATGTTACTGAATATGGCCAAATGATGCTTCCTCATTGATGTTCCTCTTATACTTTTCTTTTTCTCTCCTTCCATTCAGAGTGTACCCCACATATGATTTTGCATGCCCCATTGTGGACAGTGTTGAGGGGGTGACTCATGCCTTGCGTACCACTGAGTACCATGACAGAGACGAGCAGTACTACTGGGTAATAAATGCTATTGGTTTGCGTAAACCCTACATCTGGGAGTACGCCCGACTCAATCTTAACAACACTGTGCTCTCCAAGAGGAAGCTCACCTGGTTTGTCGACCAGGGCTATGTGGATGGCTGGTGAGTATCATGAGAGCCCTCACTGTCTTCACTTTATAGAAAAGAACTCCTTTGGATTGCATGGTAAAAAAAATGTTCTTGCTCTCCCCATCTTTCCTTTCTGCAGGGATGACCCTCGTTTCCCCACAGTCAGGGGTGTGCTACGTAGAGGAATGACTGTGGAGGGACTCAAGCAATTCATTGCTGCTCAGGTATGTGTATTTATTGCAATTAAAAAACTTTTGGGAAAGAATACAAAAGCCACAAAATTGTTACAATGATTTTGCAAAAGTAATGGCTGTTCTTTGCCGTGGCACTGGTAAAATGACTGTAAATTGCACACTTTATAAAACTGCGCAGGCAGCAAATTTATAAAAGACATCATTGGTCCATAAACAGTTATCTTAACCCTTTCATATATGAATTATGATAAGGATTTTTTTCCTATGTGTTCTTATTGCTCTTACGACATGAAAAACAAGATTTGAAATGTAATTTTTTTTTTTTAACATATTTTTCAAAGAGATTTTCAGATGTCCACTAGAGTGGACAGCATGCGTTTATGGTTTAAACTGAAGAGATGAAACATAATACAGTAATAACACAGCATTGTGTGTATTTAACAAACCAATCAATAAAATTGTTTCGAAAACCATAGTTGTCCACTATAGTGGGCAGATGATTAATCAGAATTTTCTCCCAATCTAAAGCCAGTACTTGGAAAATTTAACTGTGATATGACTCATTAGATATTTCTTGATGCTACAACATTTTTTTTTTTTACCTGCAAGAGTCTCCTAGGATAGAAGGAATGGATGGATATTCTGGAGCAACTTGGCATTTCTGACTGGCCATTGGCCATCTTGGTTTGGAGGGGGAAAAAATCGACTTGCCACTTGGTGGCAATGTATAGGACAATCCACTGTCCACTGTAGATGTTGATGTGCAACTATGCCATCAAAACCCATGCATATGCAAGAAAATGCTTTTTGAATAGCTGTCCACTGTAGTGACCTCTATCCATGAAAGGGTTAATTAGCTATTATAGCTATTAAAACTTAACTTTTCTGCCATGTAATTTAATTAATGTTTTTTTTTTTTAATGTAAATTATAGTTGCAGTCTTTAATTAAGATTTAATTCTTTAATCATTTTGATTCACAATCTTTTCTGTCCATTCCACTGTGTTACAGGGAGGCTCGAGATCTGTAGTCAATATGGAGTGGGACAAGATTTGGGCATTCAACAAGAAGGTAAATATTAAAATCAAGTCCAGGGTCCGTCATGGCTGCACCTAATCTCCAGCTGGTCCTTGTCATCCCATTCATTCACTAGTTTAAATACCCTGAACAGCCGGCTAACAACTCTGCATTCTTTCAGCAACATTGTGTCAATCAAAACTTTAATTTGAAACTAATTTTCAATACTTTAGCCTCTAATCTCTCTAGCCCAGATTTTCCATTCACCTTTTGTGCCTCACTCTGCCTTTTACATTTGCACGTCACCCTCCCTCCCACTCTTTCTCATTCTCTGTGACTAACTTAAATGCACTTGCATTTACTTGTTGTTTATTAAAGTCAGAAAACAGAGTGATTTCTTAATAATAATTAGTAATTAAAACAGGAGCCACTTGTTCTGTTGATTTTAATTGTACTTTCATGTTTTTATTTCAAGTGTTATAGCCACCGTCTTTCAAAAGCTGCACACGTTTGTAATTCTGCATCTGACGTATTATCTATACCTCATTTCCTGCATCAAGCATGACCTAAACTCTTTAAAACTGCTCATTAGCTGCAAGCTTTAGTCTTTTCTTCTTTTCTTGGTTTGGCACCATTCATTTTTTTTCACCCATTTCTTTAATTGAATACTTCACCCAAAAATGCAAATTGTCATTATTTACATTAGTTTTTGTTTTTGGGTGAATATTGATTTTAAAGGGCTAGTTCACTCAAAAACAAAAGTTCTGTCATAAGTTACTAGCCCTCATATCATTCCAAACCCAATCCCAGTACTTTTGTTCATCTTCGAAACACAAATTAAGATATTTTTAATGAAACTTGAGAGATTTCTGTTTTTATATTGAAAGTCCATTCCAACAAAACCTTTGAACTTTCAAAAAGTTGATAAAGACATTAATCCATATGAATCAAGCAGTTTATATTCACATATAAACATTGATCTAAGCACATACAAAAATGATGCTCAAACATGCATGCTTGACATGCGTGACACATGAGAACAAACCTCATTGGTTCTTGCAAGTTACGTGTGAGCTTCCGTTGACCATATTTGATGTGCTCTATGTATGTGTGTTAATCAATGTTTATATGTAAATTAAAAGCCTAATTTGGATCTTTTCATCTTATAAAGTGAACTTGTCAGATTAAACTGCTCGATTCATATGAATCTCTTTTACAATGTCTTTATGAACCTTTTGAAGTTTGAAAGTTTTGGAGGAGGTAAAGAAATCAGGTTTCATTATTTTGAAGTTGAACAAAAGTCTTACAGGTTTGGAATGACACGAGGGTTAGTAGATGATGGATTTTCATTTTTTGGTGAACTATCCCTTTTTCACCATAAAAGGGATAGTTACAAACTCTTGGTACTAATTTGTCTAAGAGGAGGAATGTTGTTTTTATCACAAGGAACTATAAAAACCCTTGATTTGTTCAGAGAAATTTTAGACATTGCCTCTAGTGGGTCAACTTCTGGTTAGAGTGCCCGGATTTAGGTTGGCACAGGAGCGGTAATCGAGTGCTTGTGATATATCACATTGAAACACTTCCCGTTCTGTCTGTCTCTGAGCTCTGTGTCCCTAGTTCTACATTAAAGTGCATCTCACTCTTCTGTTTACAAGCTGCCAGTTAGCTGTAAAAAGGTACTCCTACTCCTCTTCCTCCTTCCTCTTGTTCCTCTTCCTCGTGTTTCCCCTGCCCCTGTATTGTCTGCTCCTCCTTTCCATATAACTTTCTATTTCTTGATCTATGGCTTTCACAAAAGTCTAGATTATTTATCTGGAAGATGGATTTTTAACTCAAAAATGAAAAATCTCTCATCATTTAGTCGTTCCAAACCTTATGATATTCTTTCTTCCGTGGAACACAAATATTTTCCTGGCTGCTCTTTTAACATATAACAAAAGTTTGACGTTACAATCTGATAGACCTGCTGTCTATTATGATGTCAACATGATTTTGAGAATTCAATTCTCCTCTCCCTTTTTTTTCGACTAGAATAATTACATGGAAAAAAGCCAAATACCAGCCAATATATCTGCCTTGCCGATATATTGGTCAGCCACTACTTGCATAGTATGTTAGTTTTTGCCGTGCTAGCAAAATTGATCGGTAAGAAATGTAGAATTGTAAAATTTCAGTGGTATTGTATCGCCTACTGAAATAATTGGTATTTGGACAACCCTGGTCTGTAATCTTGCACCTTTGATTCACTGAAGGCACAAATGTCTTGCTCTTTTTTTCCTTCTGACTTCCTCTCATATGCAGCTTCTGTCTGTGTTTATCGCTCATTTCCACCCCTCATACAGCTTCTGGCAGATTCTGTAGAAAGTGAAAATAAATTAATTTAGAGAAATTCATGGTGTTCAGTTAATCTTATTTAGCTTAAGTGCTCCCCAGGGACGCAGTTCAAACTCTTGATTTCGCTCTGAAAACTTGATGTCTTTTGTCAACTCCCTCATTTCCCAGTCAGAGAACATTAATACTTACTGTTGATGTTTTAAACCTAATGAAATATAAAGGCTCCAAGCAGTTTTGGGCAGTAATTATGCACCTTGTGGCTATTACAGTCTGTTTGGTACAGTGTTTGGCGTCCCCTGCTCTTCATATCACTCTTCTCTACCTGTCCTTGTTCATCCTGTTTCATTAGTCGATCTGTCCACCATTCAGAGCAATGTGAGAGCAAAAAAGCTTTGATGTACCCATCTAAAGAATCATTTGTTCCCCTCTCTCTCGCCCTCCCCGTATAGGTCATTGACCCAATAGCCCCAAGATACACTGCCCTACTAAGCTCGCAGGTTGTGCCAGTCTTCGTTTCTGAAGCCAAGGAGGAAATGAAAGAGGTTGCCAAGCATCCCAAGGTAATAAAATCTGCATGCACGCACCCCTTGTCAGTATCATAAAAAATATTTTCATCATATGTAGGTAGGTAATGTATAAAGAGAGACATGTATATAAATTGGGCCTTGTCATTTGAGTCACATCCTATTTTGTGGGGATTTGCAGAATGCAGATGTGGGAATGAAGCAGGTGTGGTACGGGCCAAAGGTCTTTATCGAGGGTGCTGACGCGGAAACTTTCACAGAGGGCGAGACCGTGACTTTCATCAACTGGGGAAACATCATCATCACCAAAATCCACAGGTAAAACTTTAAAAAAAAAAAAAAAAAAAGAATAATAATACAAGACCCCTTACTTTGTGTGCTCTGGCGCCAACTTAAAACTACAATTTAAAATGTTTGTTTTCTATTTTAATGCATTTTAAAATGTCATTTATTCTTCTGCTGGCAAAGCTGAATTATCTGCATCATTACTCCAGTCTTCAGTGTCACATGATCCTTCAGAAATCATTCTAATATGCTGATTTGGTCCTCAAGAAACGTTTCTTATCATTGTCAGTGTTGAAAACAGTTGTGTAAAACTTAATATTTTTGTGGAAGCCATGATATTTTTTTCAGGATTCTTTGATGAATAGAAAGTTCAAAAGAACAGCATTTATTTGAAATAGATTTTTGTTATATTATAATTGTCTTTACTGTCACTTTTGATCAATTTTATGTCATTGCTGAATAAAAAATTTCTAGGGCTGCCCCCTAATAGTCGACAAGAAGTGGCTTAGTTGACCAGATTTTAATTAGTCAGTTGGTCGCAAGAAAAAAAACTCCACCGGAAGTGCCGAAGTCACACAGTGCGTGACGGACAGATTATTAGCACGACTGGTCCATGTGGTAATTATGTCGGTCAGGAAATCCAAACATTTGCCTATTATTCATCGACCTAAAACATGGCTTATCATTTGAAACAGGCAAGTAATAGCCTAAAGTTAGCCACTTTACATGGCCGCTCGCTCTGTTAATGTTAACCTAGATAAATGTGCGTTATTATTATGCGCATATCCAAGTGTTTGTGTGGAGTGTGGAAGCTAAATTAGTACCGTGACATGTTTAACATGCATGTCTATTTATAGGCGTGCCCACTATACTGAGATGACGACGAGTCAACTTCATCTTTGCAGCTGACACTGGACCAGAAAACAGTAGTTTATTAATAGATTATTAAAATATTCAGACAGTCTGCATTCTGTTTTTTTGTTGACACATTCATAATCACTACTTTTGCTGGCAAGTTTTATGCGTGCGCTTGAGCTTAATTTATATTTTAAAGGCTTATTATTATGGTTTAGTATTTCACAGGCATGTAGAACTACAAGTATGTAAGTCATGTTACACAGGCCTATAATATTCTTTCTCAGCTCTATGCATGTGCATTTACATGTCAATGTACTGCTGATGTCATCTTTCTTGGTGCCTGCAGGAACAGCAGTGGAGTGATCTCATCTCTAGATGGTCGTCTGAACCTGGAGAACACCGATTATAAAAAGACCACTAAGATCACCTGGCTCGCGGAATCCAGCCGTGCCCCCCTCCTGCCCGCAGTGTGCGTCAACTACCAACACCTCATTACCAAACCAGTCTTGGGCAAGGATGATGATTTTAAGGATTTCATCAACAAGAACAGCAAGGTGTGGTACTCAAGTCTGTTGGGGTGTTATCTATGTTTCTATGGTTACATTTGTGCCACAGTTGAGCAGTTTTTTGGTTGTGTGAACAGCAACAACAAAAAAAGTCACATTCTTTCGCTTCCAGTTCTGTTGTAGGCTACTTTCATTTGTGGAAATAAAACAGACATAAATCTCTTGAATTCTGACCTAACCGTTCCATCACATTGCAAAAATCCATATGTATTATTCTAATTGTGTATTTGTCAAATGTTATGCTTTATTTACATACAATATATGGCACTACATGAGGCATTGCATAAAAACTTGCAAAAATACACTACCATTCAGAAGTCTCTTATGCTCACCATTTATTTGATCAAAAATTTTGTAAAAACAGTAAGGTTGTGAAATATTATTACAATTTAAAATTGCATTTTTAAATATATTAAAATAGAAAAGAGCTGTTTATTCCTGTGATAGCAAAGCTGAATTTTCGGCATCATTACTCCCATCTTCAGTAGAGATCGACCGATATATCGGTTTCCTGATATTTAAGCATTTTTCCATAATCGGGTATTGGTTTTGTAATATCGGATTCACCGATAAATGGCGATAAAAGGAGAGATGAGTCAACAACGGTGTTCAAAGGTAAAATAACTTGCCTCTGTTAATTAATAAACTTTATTTAACATAACAGCCAGTAACGCACAAATGAGATATGCACAAATAAGATAGGCTGTGTTATGTAGTTTAAACTTGGTGCTACAAATAGAGACGAACTCACGGAGTCACTTAATCCGTCATGTCCCAATAAAGACGTAACTTTACATGAATTAAATAAAACAGCCATGGATGAGTGCATGTTGGAAATAAAAGCGCTGAATTTATTTCTCTCTCTCTCTGTTGTCTATGCTCATCTCGTGAAGTCGCGTTCAGCCGTTCACTCACCGGGTTGTTGCTCCAGCATGGTCACCGTATGTAACTTTTAACAAGACCCACTCATTTAAAACTCCTTAAATTATATTAACGTCTGCTGTATAACATTTATGTAATAAACATCTAAATAATTACAGCTCTGTGGAAATTAATTATTAGGCCTATCCGCGAGAGACGTTCTGTGTAAACGCATAGATGAAAACAGCGGTCTGTCATCAGCAGGTATTTCATAATCTAGACTGACAAAAACATAATTAATAATTCTGATAACGTGCCAGATGAGATGGACTCTGTGATAGCGATGATGTATTCACTGTTTTGTTTATTTTTCTGACAATGTTTGCGTATTCCAGAGAATATTCCAGCGTGCTCCGTTCACTTCAGCCTATCAAACAACACAGAAACCTTTTAAAACTGTAGTTTAAAATGAATGCTTATATTTATGGGGAGTTGATAGACTCACCTGTCATTTATGTTCTCCATTTGAAAACATTAGACTTTGTAAATTTATTTTGCCTGTTGTTAATATGCTGTTGTTATAAATAAAAATATGCAACAGCAGTAATGTTAAAAAGACTTTAGTGACTGCACTGTATTTTAAATAAATAAATAAATAAATAATTGCTCTCTTTCAGACTCTATTTATTGATGTAGAAGTGTGTTTTGTATGTAAGAAGGGAGTAAGATTGCAAAAATTACAGTGTTTAAATAAAACAGTTTGTTCAGTTCAGTGCTGTTGGTATTGTAAAAAACAGAAATAACACAATAAATAAATATCGGTTCTATGTATCGGTTATCGGGCACATAAACATGCAAATAATCGGTATCGGTTATAAAAAACTAGTCTTCAGTGTCACATGATCCTTCAGAAATCATTCTAATATGATTTGTTCACAGAAACCATTTCTTATCAATGTTGAAAAAAAAGTTGTGCTTAATAGTTTTGTAGAAACCATAGGTGTTTTTGATTTTTTTTTTAATAGAGTTCAAAAGAGCAGCATTTATTTGAAATACATTTTTTGTAGCATTATAAATGTCTTTACTGTCACTTTTGATCAATTTAATGTGTCCTTGATGAATAAAAGTATTAAATTCTTTAAAAAGACTGTTTAACTGTTTTAACTGTATATACTGTTTAAATGCTTGTGTATTAAAAAAAAATGTTTTGTTTCCAGATAGAGGAGAAGATGATGGGAGACCCTTGCCTGAAGGACTTGAAGAAAGGTGACATCATACAGCTGCAGAGACGGGGTTTCTATATCTGTGATCAGCCTTATGAGCCAATCAGGTTGCACCTCGAATCTTTTTAACACAGTCTTATGAATCTGTTGTAACTATGAACATTTAAATATATTTTTTATGTTTTTATGCTCCATTTGTAATTCTGTACTTAATTTGATCTATTTGTTTAGCCCCCACAGCTGCAAAGAGAGTCCCTGTGTTCTGCTCTATATCCCAGACGGACACACAAAAGAGATGCCCACTGCTGGCTCCAAGGACAAGAGCAAGAGCCAGACAGCTGCTAAACTTGTGAGCACAGAATTGGATCCATCCATTTGTTTTCCTAACAAGTCAAACATTGAAAAAAATGATCACTCTTTTCATATTGTTCCTCCTTCAGGCGAAGGCTGAGTCTGCTCCTCCGAGCAAAGCCAAGCTGGCTCCTGTCTCCAGCCCTGCACCATCATCATCATCAGAAGACGCTTCATCCCTATTCTCCAGCATTGTGGCTCAGGGAGACCAGGTCAGGCAGCTCAAGACAGACAAGGCACCTAAAGAGCAAGTGGACGCCGCTTTAAAGCAGCTCCTGTCTTTGAAGTCTGAGTTTAAACAACTGACCGGACAGGAGTACAAACCTGGTATGGCCCCAACTACTTCCACCCCAGCACCGAAGAGCTCTGCCCCCGCTCCTGCCTCAGGAAGTCCAAGCCCTGCCTCCACCGGTTGTCCGTTCACTCGTGTTGCTGAGCAGGGAGAGGTGGTCAGAAAACTGAAGGCTGAAAAAGCACCCAAGGTCTGTTTCAGTTGCTGTTGCAGGATTTAATGAGCTGCCTACCTAGACAGCATTTTCTGGCCTGCCATCTACCATTCAGTCGCTTATAAGGGTCTGCTTCATTCAGGGTGCTATCTTAAGGTGCGGTCACATTCACAAAACTTTGACAAAATTTTCCAGGCCAAAAAGTCCATTGTTAATGTCCCCATGAAATCAAAATGGACAATTCTTGTTTTTTATGGAATATTGCAGTATTTATTATAAAGGATTTATCTATGTACCCTCGTAATCTTTAATCAAAATGTCTTCCCCTTCATCTTGCAACGACATCTCTTCTGTTTTCGTGTGTTTTGGTGCAAGGGTGGGACAACCTGTCACTCACATGAGATCATAGCAATAGCAAACAACATTGATCCAACTATCTAATTAATTCAGATGGACAAAATGTCCACCCTACATTTTTTTCACTCAGATATACGTCACAATAGGGAAGAAAAGACTATTGCAACTTCCGTTTCATGCTGGCTTTAACAGTCTATTGTCATACAGAACTCGCTTTCAAATTAAGCATATTTCTCTTGGTCAACGTGTTTCAATTGGTTAACAATTTCGCATTATCAACACGCGTGAAATGTTCTCCGCCCTCACGTCCTTATTGCCCAGATTCCTATTGAAATTTCCTCTTGGATTTCGCCCATGTTATTTTGCAGAGCAGCGATAAATGTGCCTCTTTACAAGGTAGCTAGGTAAGGCAGCTCACAAGGTTTTAGATCAGATATCATGTTTAGACCTATCTATAACTGAACCATCTTTTTATTTTTGGGGGGTTGTTTATTTTGGGCTTTCATTGTTGACCACGTCATCTTCATTTTACAGGAGCAAGTAGATGCTGCAGTAAAACAGCTCTTGGATCTCAAAGCTGAGTTCAAACAGCTCACTGGTCAAGATTACAAACCAGGCATGGTTCCTCCCACATCATCTCCTCCACAGCCCGCCCCTTCATCTGACTCCTCCCCTGCTGCCATATACGAGCATGTGTCTGCACAGGGGGAGGTGGTCAGAAAGCTCAAAGACGAGAAAGCACCAAAAGTGAGACGCTAGTTACATCTTTCCTTAGATTATGATGTAATTAGTATTTCCTTCAGGATTTTGTTTTTGCACAGGGGCCACCCTAAATGGTACTCAATGGGTTTTTTTCTCCTAATATTTTTTTGTGTTTTATAGTACATAATATCTTTTGCAGATATGCATCTAGCTAGCCACTAAAATAGTATTACAAAAGCATATATTGCAAAGAATTGCTTTATATTTTATATAATTATTATATATAAATAATAGTTATTTCATTTATATATTATATAATTATTTATAATTAAGTATATTTAGTTATAATTATTTATTTTTTTTAAAGGCGATTTCAGGAAACATTGTGTTTAATTTGTAATTTAAGCACCAGGATTTTTTTCCTCCTTAGGACCAGGTTGATGCAGCAGTGAAGCAGCTTTTGGCTCTGAAGGCAGAATATAAGCAGGTGACAGGGCAGGACTACAAACCTGGAGTTCCCCCTGCTGGTGCTTCTCCATCAACTCCAGCTCAGCCTGCCGCCACCACCCTTGCAGCGCCCGGCTCCTCTGACAGCTCTCCTAAGTCTATTTACGATCAAGTCACTCAACAAGGAGACCTTGTGAGGAACCTGAAAACAGACAAGGCACCCAAGGTTTTTGACTCCTCTCAGTTTTGGTCATAGTTTTTAAATATCTAATTTTTAAATGATTTTAAGCAGTATTCACCAATTGTTCATATTTTACAGGATGAGGTAGAGGCCGCTGTGAAGCAGTTGCTGAGTCTTAAAGCTGAGTACAAGCAGCAAACTGGCCAGGAATACAAACCAGGCATGCCTCCTTCCTCTGGTCCTGCCCCTGCACCGTCTAGTCCCGCCCCACCTCAATCCAGCTCCTCCCCTCAGGCTCAAGCACTGTTTGCAGACATCGCCCAGCAGGGTGAGCAAGTGAGACGGCTTAAAGCTGAGAAAGCTCCTAAGGTTTGTTTGAATTTGTTTAAAAATGTAATATTTATTAAACTTGTTTGCAAGTGATTTTATAGGGCTATTGTAATTTTTTTTTTTTTTAGGATCAAGTTGATAAAGCAGTGAAGACTCTGCTTGAGCAGAAGGGTCAGTATAAAGCCCTCACTGGGGAGGAGTACAAGCCTGTGACTACCCCAGGAGGCTTAGGGAACACGGGGGGAGAAGACAAGAGCCGCAAGGAGCGGGAGAACAAATCTGAAAAGCAGGGGGGAGGAGGAGGAGGAGGAGGAGGAGGACGTAAGCAGCAGAAGGGAGGAGAGAAACCTCAGCAAGGTCAAGACTCTGGAGCAGGTGGAGCAGGAGATGGCCAAGGGTCAAAGAAACAGACACGGTGAGAGGCAAAATTGCAAAGTAATCTGTACAGTGTCAAATGCCCTTTATTTGTTTCCTTAAGACATGGATAACTACTTAAATGGAGGCCTGAGAAAGTTCTGCAGATGTTTTAGTACTGCCACAACTGGTTTTGTCCTCCAAGACTAAACCCAGAATACAGTCTCTTTTGTCTGAATGTCTTTTTCAGACTGTAAGCTGTGTTCATGGACACTTCACTAAAAGATATTCAGTTATGTATTAAGGAAATGTTGCATTTGCAAGCAGGATCTATAGATTCACTTATTTTGTGTTTCTCAAATGTAGGCTGGGACTGGAGGCAAAGAAAGAAGAAAACTTGGCTGATTGGTACTCACAGGTACACTGTGATCACATGATTTTGTAAACTGTAGAAGAACTATCTTTACAAAGTTCTTTTTATTCAGCTGTTTAAAAACGATATTTGCTGTTTTTAGGTGATTACTAAGGCAGAGATGATCGAGTACTATGATGTCAGCGGCTGTTACGTGTTGAGGCCCTGGTCTTACGCTATCTGGGAAGCCATCAAAGAATTTTTTGACCAGGAGATCAAGAAGCTGGGTGTGGAGAACTGCTACTTCCCCATGTTTGTCTCTCAAGCTGCACTTGAGAAGGAGAAAACCCACATTGCAGATTTCGCTCCAGAGGTGAGGAGCTGGAAAGAATGAAAGAATAGAAGTTTAGGGTCAGGAAGATTTTTTTTTTTTTTTTTTTTTTTTTTTTAAAGAAATGAATACTTTTATTCAGCAAGAAGGCATTAAATAGTTCAGAAGTCACCGTAAGGACATTTATAATGTTAATGTATCACTTTTTCCACAAAAATATTAAGAAGCACAACCCTTTTCAACATTGAAGATAATAAGAAATTTTACTTGATAATTAAGTCAGCATATAAAAAAAAAAAGTTATTTTAAATTATTTTCTTTTAAATCGTGTTTTTAATCAAATAAGTGCATATTTTTTATATTATAATAAGAAGAAATTTTACTTTTTTTTTTATTAGAATAATTTCTGAAAGATCATGTGACACTGAAGACTGGAGTAATGGCTGCTGAAAATTTAGCTTTGTCATTACAGAAATAAATTACATTTTTAAAATATATTAAAATAGAAAGATATATTTTACATTTTTATTTTAAATGGTTTTAATCAAATAAGTGCATTGTTTTATATTATTATAATAATGGATGATTGGAACAAGATCATGTTATGGTGGATCATATTTGGGCCTTATCAGTGTGTGTGTGAATAAGAGATACATATGGTATGAATAGCCACTTAAAGATTTGTGCATTTTATCTGCAAATGTCTTTAGGTTGCTTGGGTGACAAGATCAGGAAAGACAGAGCTGGCGGAGCCTATTGCTGTGCGTCCCACTAGTGAGACAGGTGAGCAACTGCAGCTGTATCCGAAATGGATTGGATTCTTGTCTTTTTGTTATATTTTTAATAAATTCACATTCTTCTTACATTGATGCAGTGATGTATCCTGCCTATGCCAAATGGGTCCAGTCACACAGAGACCTGCCAATCAAACTCAACCAGTGGTGTAATGTCGTGGTCAGTTCAGCCTCAGCCGTACACTTTTACAAACACGTCTAAATTAAAGCCCTGTGTATTCATTCAGTATTCATTGCTGTTCTCAGCGTTGGGAGTTTAAACACCCCCAGCCCTTCCTGAGGACCAGAGAGTTTCTATGGCAGGAGGGACACACAGCATTTGCCACCAAAGAGGAAGCTGTAGAGGAGGTTGGTTAGATGTGATCAGTCACACCTCACTCGCAACTAAATATTTACATGCTGATCCTGAAATAATTGTACCATGTATCTGACCCTCCCACTCTTTTAACCATCATCTGTGCAGGTGTTGCAGATTCTGGACCTTTATGCTCGGGTGTACGAGGAGCTGATGGCCATCCCTGTGGTCAAGGGCAGGAAAACGGAGAAGGAGAAATTTGCAGGAGGAGACTACACCACCACTGTGGAGGCTTACATCTCAGCAAGCGGCAGAGCAATTCAGGTAAGTCTTAGGTTTGCAAAACCTCAAGGTATTCTTAAGGCCCCAAAATACTGCGAATTCAGCAAAGCTGAAGAGCGAACTGGTGTGATGTCATTTCAAACAAAATCAGGCTACAGCAAAGTTCATTTTGGGAGTTCGAAACAGCTTGCCAAGCTTATCAACATCGCTATGATCAGATGCTTTCTTAACTACTGTTTTCTCACCACTGTCATATTTGTTTAGTTTGTTATTGAGAGGAAAGCATGCAGCACATATTTATATATTCATATAAACACCGCTCTCAAAGTGGGTTGCATCGAGATGATCACTAACAGTATACTGCTGGTCACATATTTCAAACTTTTACCCCTAAGTGAAGAACAAAAAAGAACTTTGCCGTGAGTATATCAGGGCCTTTATTTTACACTCATTGTTAAGCAGGGCTGAGAATTGCCATAGACCTTCCGATTCAATATTTTAACTGTATTTAGCTGCCATTACAGTATGTACTGCAATATATACATTTTATACAATTTGACTCTCGAGGTCCAGAATGTTTAATACTGTTTAATTACTTTAATTGTTTAATTATAAACAAAATTGAATTATAAAAATGCTTGTGTAATGTGTAACGGTCTATACTTACTAGAGCATGTGTCTGAGACAAGTATTTTTAAATTCATACTTATTTGTGACCCTGGACCACAAAACCTGTCATAAGGGTCAATTTTTTGAAATTGAGATTTGTACATCACATGGAAGCTGAATAAATAGGCTTTTCATTGATGTATGGTTTGTTAGGATAGGGCAATATTTGGCCGAGATACAACTATTTGAAACTATCTGAGGGTGAAAAAAATCTAAATATTGAGAAAATCGCCTTTAAAGTTGTCCAAATGAAGTCCATATCAATGCATATTATTACTAATAATACATTTTTTTTAAATATATTTACGTTAGGAAAATTACAAAATATCTTAATATCCTGATGATTTTTGGCATAAAAGAAAAATTTATAATTTTGACCCATACAATGTATTGTTGGCTATTGCCACAAATATACCCGTGCGACTTATGACTGGTTTTGTGGTACAGGGTCACATTTTAGCATGCATCTTAAAAACACACATGTGAGACGCTGCTAACCACACAAGACACAAACGCAACGTTCAAAGACATCCAACTACTGCATGTTTATGTAAAAACAAAAAACAATTGAAAAGCCCAGTGTGACATGGTGCAGAAAGTTACTTTTTTATTGTATCAATCGTTATATCATCTCATATCATTTAAAAAGCGAATTATTATTATTATTATTATTATTTTTATTTTTATTTTTTTTCTCGTGACAATTTAAAAATTGTTTCTCAAGAATCTCTTTTTTTCCCCTTCCCAACTCTATTGTTTAGTAGTAGTGCTTGCCTAAGGCAACAATCACTATTACGATTGGTTATATTTTGGTTAGGGATGTGAAACGTCCTCAGAACACCTTGGCAATGCCCTGGAGAACATCCGCAGCACCCTAACATTCAGAAAATATACCTGCAGGGTGTGTAAAAGAAGTATTGTAGCATTATCAATGTACTGAAGATCTAAAACTCCTTATCGCTCTCTCAGGGTGCCACATCCCATCACCTGGGCCAGAACTTCTCCAGGATGTTTGAGATTGTTTTTGAGGACCCTAAGAGACCAGGCGAGAAGCAGCTGGCCTACCAGAACTCATGGGGAATCACCACTCGGACCATCGGAGTCCTGACGATGGTTCATGGAGACAACATGGGCCTGGTGCTGCCACCCAGAGTAGCATGTCTACAGGTGTGCTGGAGATTCATCATTTCTTCTTGTTTATAATGGATCATAGCATTGTATGCAAACTTACACTCTGATTCGCAGGTCGTCATCATTCCTTGTGGCATCACAGCCACTCTTCCAGAAGCAGAGAAAGACCTTCTGTTGGCCCAGTGCTCCAAATATCTTTCCAGACTACAGGAGGCCAATATCAGAGTCAAGGCCGACCTGCGTGATAACTACTCACCTGGCTGGAAGTTCAATCATTGGGAGCTGAAGGTATGGATGTTCTCCATCTCAGCATAATCACACCAATTAGGGCTGCTTGATTATGGCAAAAATCATGCTCACAATTATTTTGGTCAGTATTGTAATCGTGATTAACACGATTAGGAGTGGGTGATATGACCAAAACCGCTAGTTTTTTGTTTTGTTTGCAATATATATATCAAGTATAATTTGCTGGAAATAAGGTTGCTATGATATCAAAATTTTGGATACGAGCGAAGTTTCACAATTCTTGATACCAATTTCGATTGCAGACAGCATAGTCTTCACTGTATTAATTAAATATGCAAAGATTTTTATTAAAGGGATAGTTCACCCAAAAATGAAAATTACCCCATGATTTACTCACCGTCAAGCCATCCTAGGTGTATATGACATTCTTCTTTCAGACAAATACAATCAGAGTTATATTAAAAAATATCCTGGCTCTTCCAAGCATTAAAATGGCAGCCCAAAATTTGAAGCTCAAAAAAGTGTATCCATCCATTATATAAGTAATCCACACAGCTCTGGGGGGTTAATAAAGGCCTTCTGAAGCGAATCGATGGGTTTGTGTAAGAAAAATATCCATATTTAAAACTTTATAGAGTAAAATATCTAGCTTCCTCCAGACTGCCTTATGTATTCAATTTACGAAGAAAGTGTAACGCCTCTCGCAGCTCAAACCGCAGGATATTGTTTTATCTCGATTATGGTGTTTTCATAATTGAAATCGAAACTAAACTTCGATTAATCGCACAGTCCTACCACCAAAGCACAAAGGCTTTGTCTGACTTCCTGTTTTCTGAATGCAGGGTGTGCCCATAAGGTTGGAGGTTGGGCCAAAGGACTTAAAACAGGGCCAGTTTGTAGCAGTAAGAAGAGACACGGGACAGAAAATCATCGTGCTAGAGGCAGACGCAGAGAAGAGAATCCCAAACCTTCTGGAAGAGATCCAGAACAATCTCTTTAAACGGTACAAACAAACTCCTGCTTTCTAGTTCTTCACCTAGTATCACTACATTTGAGATTTGTCATTTCCATCAGAGGCAGAATGATTCACTATTTTTAACTTGTCACAGGGCCTCTGATGATTTGAACAAACACATGGTTGTGGCAGATACGATGGAACAATTCCAGAAAGATCTGGACCAGGGAAGGGTAAGTAAACTGTGTGGATCTTAGCTCTTTGAATACTATTTATTTTCGAAATGTGCCTGATTTATGTAATTTCTCACAGATCGTACAGATTCCTTTCTGTGGAGGCATTGAGTGTGAGGACTGGATTAAGAAGACAACAGCCAAGTAAGAGACTAATCTATGCTTTTGGGTTGTTTTCCTAGATAACCATTGTTTAGTTACCTACTGTTTTTTTGTTTTTGTTTTTTTTTTTACATTTCAATGCCCAAAAAAAACAAATATGCAATGGAATTCTTTTCCGATAATATAAAGGAAGCTATATATTTCAATGTACACTGCGTGGAGAATTATTAGGCACGTTGATTTTCTGATCATATTTTTTTTCCAGGCACATTTACCAATTCCAAGCCACATTAATCTTAATAACTACTATTAATTTGGTATTTAATCATTTATAAGTGATATATAATTGTTCATGAAGGCTGGCAATGAAAAACACCTTGTATTCAGGTGTGCAGAATTATTAGGCACATTTCTTTTACAGATAAAATGAGCCAAAAAAGAGATTTTAACTTGGATTGAAAAGTTAAAAATTATTAAATGCCCATGAGAAGGATGCAATAGTAATGCAATGCTAGAAATTGCAGTTAAGGCATGACCATTGGACAGTGAAATGCTCATTGGGTCAGCAGGGTTAGACAAAAACAGGTGGCGAAGAAAAGACACGTTAACTGCAAAATAATTAAGAATTGAGGTGAAGAATTAAGTGTAAAACCATCAGGAACCCTTTAGTCTCCAGTGCCACCAATGTCCAGAACTGCAACCTACCTGGAGTCTCCAGAAGTGCAAGGTGTCAGGATCTCAGAGACTTAAGTTAGGTAACAAATCCTAAAAAATGACAGTTGCATAAACTAGTCATGAGATTTTTTTCTTTAAGACCATCTTTTGATACCAAACCGTAAGATTCATTGCCCTTTGACCAACTGCTAGTTGGTCATAGTAGTACTAGTTTATGCAACTAATTAAGGCCATAAAAAGTCTTACATATCTTAAATTGTGTAAGAAAAGTCTTAATTGTCATTTCAGGAGGTCTTAAATTTGGGGACTGAAAAATAGGAATAGCAATAATGTCATTTTTAAACTTCAAAAATCAATGTAATGAAATAAATGTAAGAGCTGCACACTTCAAGTAAAAACACGATTGTGATATTGACCTTGTGTTTGCCATGTAAACAGCCATGATGCTAACATGGCTCTAATAAAAACCATAGACTGTAAAAAAAATATGGACGTAGTGTCCGTGACGTCACCCATAGGATTCTGAAGAGCAGTTCTGAAGCGTAAAGTAGGGTCGAGCTGGCCGTTGCCATCTTGGCAGCGCATCATCGCGCGTCACTCCCGGATAACTGACAATGGGCAAAGAGGCGGGACATGGCTGGAGCTGAGGTGATGTGATGATTAACAGACAGCAGACAAACGGCTATCCACCTGTCACTCAAAGTGGCCATGCCCTTAATTATGCAGAACTTTAAGGCTTTAATTGTAAACGAATGAGTTCAAGGCTCAGTGAGATTCTGCTCCCTTTTGGAGCCTGTCCCTAGCGGCCAGTCGATGAATTGCAGTTTAAGTCACTTCCGTATTGGCTTCAAGAGAAACTGGGGGAGGTTGCCGCTTGATAAAAACTACTGGCTTGCGTTTCAGAAGAATGCCAAGCAATTTCTTTATCTACACTTGATGAATTATATCCGTTTACTTTATGACGTTTATATCATAGCTGTCAACAAATGTGACATGTTTGCAGGTTTTTTTATACTCGCTGTTAATTTATTTGTTTATTCTAAATTGTAGGAAACGGTAGTATCAAATACATTACGAGATTAATGCATATAATTTATTTTTTCCCTGTTTAAACACCTGTAGCCTTAAACACTAAAATATATTTATATTTTTATTTATTTATAAATTCAGATAGGAAGGACAAGCTAGATGTGGGTACCCTTAACACAAATTTTTCTTTTGTCTTCAGGGATCAAGACCTGGAGCCTGGTGCACCTTCAATGGGAGCCAAGAGTCTGTGTATCCCCTTCGAGCCCTTAAAGACACTGCAGGCCGGTCAGATGTGTGTCAGCGGCAAAGAGCCTGCTCAGCACTACACATTGTTCGGTCGCAGTTACTAAAACCGTCTGTCATCCCAAAATAGTGACTCCCCTTATCATCGAATGCACTTGTAGGATAACTAAGACATCTATCACCATCTCTAACCACTCTAAATAATGCTTTTTACTATATTTTAGAGGAACCCTCTATTTTTCTGGTCACAGGTTTACTGGCTGACAGGCAAAGAGGTTTAGGGTGAGATTCTGTTCTATGCGACCATACTAAACCTTTGCACATCTTTGTCCTAAATAAATGTCTGACAATTATAAACTAAACATTATCTGTAATAAAGGGATTCTTAATTTCTATCGTTTTTGTGTTCTTTGTGACTTTTGTGTCTGGTATGTTTACATGGGGATCAGAGATTAAGGTGTTTTCTTAAATGATTGTGTAACACTCATGTTTCGTTTTTTTGATACAAGCTTCAAAGCCTCAGAGCCGAACGTCACATCACTAGTATACAGCCACTGAGCCGTTCTGATTCTGCACCGCATACACACTGCAACCAGAGAATGGCTGTGTCCGAAATCATACTCTCGAGTACGTACTTATTTTGAACAAGTAATTACTTAACCTTTAAAAAAAGTATGTTCTATATAGTACGAATGTGTGTAGTATGAATCTAATCTGGACGTACTGCATTCACCCTGTTGTCATTTATCATGTAACCTACCAGGGTCAGTTATGTCGTTTCACTGCCATTCACAAATCCTCTCCTGTGGCCTCATGGGATAGTAAAGTGTCCAGCGTATGCACACTTCTGAATCTCGCTGGAAGAAGTAGGTCATCCGGGTACTTTTTGATGAATACTGTGAATTCGGACATACTACTCTTATCACATACTGTTTTTCACATACTATATAGTAGGGAAGTATGCGATTTCATATGCAGCCTATGTGTGAACCTGCTGCGAGTGTTGCTGTAGTGCTGGATATGGATTAAATATTGGAACCAAGATGACTTTAAAAGATAAAAGCAGGAAGATCCAGACCTACAGGAGTAACATTTACTGACTACTGAACGATAAGATCCTCAGAGGGGAAAAAGTTTGAAAGAATGGAAAGAGTGTGTGAGCGAAGGAGGTTGTGCATGTGTGTTAGTTACAGGATCAGAGAATGACACTGTTCCTCTGTCACAGTCCAGATCAACTCTCACCCTCTCAAGATCCTGATTAACAGGAAAACCGGAAACTAAAGCCCATCTGTACTGCACACTCCAGACATCGGTCTAGGAATCACCTCTCTTCCTCTGGTTTGATGCTGTAGTTTCTCCAAGAATCCAGCCTAAACTCCCTTTAACCTTCACATCCCAGTAGTGTGTGCCTGAGTTAAAACCCTCTGAACCCAGAACGCAGGCAAAAATTAAATCTCTGAATTATCAGGCACAGGTAGATTGATCCCATTGTTTCTCACACTGATCATATCATCAGACAGGATGAGAAGTGGATTTGCAGTGTTTGGATCCAGAATCACAGGAGCTGATGAGAAACAATCAACGGGTGCTTTTGTTTTGATGTTCATATAATGGTCACGAGTGTACCGAACACAGATTATTATGAATTATAACACTCGTCCTATTGATCAAACACAGACATTTTCCTCTGATCACTGTCAGTGTTATTAGTTTCACACTCATTTTTATCATCAGTGATTAACGTCATCAACTACAAACATTAAATGTATGAAGAAAACTGATATTTGATATTAAAAGAATCAAACTATCAGACCTGTTGAGATTCTCTGCTGTAGATGAAAAACTGTACAACATTCTGTGTATGAAACTCATTTTCAGCAGCATCTGATCATGTTCATTCAACTGGAATGTAAATCTTTGAAGTGACTCCCGTGAGCGCAGAATTGTGACGAATGTTGCTCTAGTCTAGAGTGACGTAAAAGTGATGATTTCCAATATGACTGTTCAGACTGAGGTTGCATTGCAAAACATCTGACCTGTATTGGATTTAGGACCATATATGGAAGTGGCCCAAATCAGAATTTAAAAGATCAGATTCCATGTGGTTTATGTCATGACAAAAACAGATCGGAGTCACATATGAGCAAAAAAATCAGCACTTGCATACTGTGAAAATAGAGTTACCCAACTGCAAAAGCCAAAATGAAAAGCATGTTACAATACACTCAAAAGAGTTGTGCAACTGCAAAATCAAGGTCAGTGAGAGATTCATTCTGCCTCAGCATCACATCTTCATGCTGGGTCCAGCCTGAGGACTTTGTCCATATCACAGGCAATGTCGTCTCTTGCCAGGCAAAGGGAAACATTTTCCACACCTTGCTCTTTCTCATCCTCAGCCTCTTCCTCCTTGTTCACCACCTCTTACGTGTACTCTCCCTCTTATATTGTTTCCATCCATTGTTGGTATTACAATAATTTCCTACTACGAAACTTGTATTTTCCTACTAAGAAATCTGAGTTTTCCTAGTAAGAAACTTAGATTTCCTGGTAGGAAATTATAGTACTTTATTGCCTTTACTTGTGAAACTGGGCATAAACTCCCTTTCAAATCGTATTTCTTACTAGGAAATTCAGAGTTTACTAGTAGGAAGCTATGAGTTTTGTAGTAGGAAATGATTGTAATTTATTGCCTTTACTCAGGAAATTGGACATGAACGACCTTTCAAATCGCATTTCCTATTAGGAAACTCAGGTTTCTTAGTAGGAAAATATGAGTTTTGTAGTAGGAAATTATTGTAATTTATTGCTTTTACTTGGGGAAATTGGACATTAACTCCTACTAGGATACTCAGATTTCCTAGTAGGAAAAAAAATTCCTACTTGGAAGTTCCAGGTTTCTGAGTAGGAAATTATTTATTTTTGTAATTTATTGTCTTTACCCAGGAAAGACTTCCAAAATTCCAGTTTCCAAGTAGGAAATGCGATTTGAGAGTGAGTTCATGTCCAATTTCCAGGTAAAGGCAATGAATTACAATAATTTCCAAATAGGAAGCTCTTATTTTCCTACTAGAAAACTCGAGTTTCCAGGTAGGAAATACGATTTGAGAGGGAGTTCATGTCCAATTTCCAGAGTAAAGGCAATATAAATAATATATAAGAAAAAGTATGTGAACCGCTTGCAGAATCTGTGAAAATGTGAATAATTTTAACAAAATAAAAGAGATCATACAAAATACATGTTATTTTTTTATTTAGTACTGTCCTGAATAAGATGTGCAGGACCTGGAGGATTTTTCTGATGAACATTGGACAGTTTAACTGCTCAGTACAAACAGTGGACTCAAGAACAACCATCACAAAACAAAAAAACAGCCGTGGATCATCCAGGTAACAACACACAGTATTGAGAATCAATGGTTCATAAACTTTTAAACGGGTCATTTTAGTAAATTCAGCTATTTTTTTGTCTTGTGGACTATATGTAAACATCTTTTATGTAAAATATCTTATTCAGGACAGTACTAAAAAAATATGTATTTTGTATGATCTCTTATTTAGTTATTTACATTTTCACAGATTCTGCAAGTGGTTCACATACTTTTTCTTGCAACTGTATTACAATAATTTCCTACTTGGAAACTTGTAGGTAGGAAAACACAAGTTTCCTAGCAGGAAATTATTGTAATTTATTGCCTTTACTCTGGAAATTGGACATGAACTCAAATCATATTTCCTACTAGTTTTTCCTACAATTTGCCACATTAAGGCAACGTAACTCAGTTTCCTAGAAGAAAATAATAATTCCCAATTGAACCGATCAAATATGAATGAACCCAATAGAATTAAAGGGTCTGTGGTGCTTTGATTCAATGCTGCTAATTTAATGCACCTGTTTCATTTTCAAGACAATGAGCTGCACAACAGTTCTCAGAAATCGTCTTTATTTTTGGTATTATGGTTTATGTTGTATTATATGAGCAGCCAGGCACAACTGGTACAGGACTGCATAAAAGGTCAGCACTACAGAAGAGAAGTCTTTCTTTTGTCTCACCTTGCAACCACACCTAAAGTTGTACATTTAAAATAAACACATACATTAGATGACATTTTAGTGCTTGTTCACTAATAAACAGCATCAATGTGACATTGCAGACACATTTAATTGGCAGAATAAATGAACAAGAACATCTAGAATTTGAAATAGAAAATATACCCCTCATGGTGTTAATATACTGTAATGTTTTGATTACACTGATTATAGCACAATATTATTTTAAGGCTTCCTTGTAAAGAATGCCCTTCTTTAATTACAGGACTACTGTACATGAATAACATAGTTTTTATCTTAATAACACTCTAGACACTAGAGACTCCAGGCCCTTTATTTGTGCCACGTTCAATGTGCACAGGCATTGTGGGATAGCACATCCCCTAAAGGTGCTAGTGTCCTTGATATGTTATTTTAGTGACAGTTTAGAAAAGACATTAAAGCCTGCTAAATTAAGCAGATTACTGATGATGATGCATTTATTAAGACTGCTGACTGGATGGTTTTCCAGGTCTCGGGGCTCCTGGGAAGGTTTTTGAGTCTGGAATATTAAAAAAAAAAAAAAAACATGATTCTCATTCTCTCTCCAATGCATTTCTCTATATCAGGGCTCTTCATGTAAAGAGTCCACAGCCTCCAGCAGGTGGAGGGCAAGGCTATACTGGGCGTGGTTTTCGGGGAGCATCTCGATGACTTTGTTGATTAGTCGACTACTCTGAGACAGAGGTACTGAAGGACAGCGCAGCTCACTGGGGTCCTAAAAACACACACAAACCATGATACAGGTGAGAATAAGATGGTAAGAGGTTGGTGAACTGTGCAGCCCGTGTATTCTTACCATAGCCTTCAGCCAGGTGCAGAGGGTGGGAGGCAGACGGGCCAGCAACTCCATCTGGGGTTTGGTCTGTGACTGGGAGTGGAGTAGGGAGAAAGAGAGTCTCTGACCAATTAACACCAGCAGTTGAGAACCCAAAACATCCTTGTCCTGCACCTCCATTATCACCTGAGAGATTACGATAGAAAAAAAAGGTGGAAAAAGAAAAAACATAAATGACAAAAGAAAAAAAAAAAAATGAAAAATTGCAAAAAGAAAAAGATTATAAAAACAATGAAAGAAAAAAGAAAATTATGAAAAAGACAGAAAAAAAAGAAAGAAAAATATATACAAAAAAGGAAAAAAGACAAATTAATAAATAAATAAAAATTACAAACAAGACAAAAAAAAAAAATATATACCACAAGAAAAACAAAAGATAAAAAAAAAAACAAATGAAAGATCATTAGCATATATATTTTATATATAAATAATTCACTTCTGTATGTATGCTCAGGAGGTTTAAAAATGGGTGTGTGCGTTACCTCCTCTGCCCTCGGGTCCAGGCCCTGGTTGTAGAGCTCACAAACAAGGTGTCTGCATAGTATGTCAGTATTGACTTGCAGTAGAGACGAGAGCTCCATACACACGGACGGCCACATGTCTTCAGCATCGCTGTGTTTCACACCGTTCTCCTCAGCTTCAGCTAAAACCTTCACCCAGCCTGTTAACACGTTCATCAGAAACTGCACACAGTAATACAGTGTCAGAACGCCGGCTAGCTCCTGTGTCAGCATTACACGCATGTGTCGTGGTGCTCACGTGACACAGCGTCGGCCAATAATGAGTCAACATTTTGACGTAGAACCTGGAAGCGCTGCACTGTTTACACTACGTGAATAGCGTAGAATGACGTTGAAGAGAAGAGATTGTTGAATAAAGTCGTTATTTTTGTTTTTTTGCACACAAAAAGTATTCTCGTCGCTTCATAACATTAAGGTTGATTCACTGTAGTCACATAGACTATTTTAACGATGTCTTTACTACCTTTCTGGGCCTTGAAAGTTGCAATGACACTTCTGCCTATGTGTGGTTCCGAAACCTCTCGGATTTCATCAAAAATATCTTAATTTGTGTTCTGAAGATGAATGAAGGGCTTACGGGTTTGGAACGACACGAGGGTAATTAATTAATGACAGAATTTTCATTTTTGGGTGAACTAACCATTTAAGTACATCAACTTTGGTTTCAGAGGTGAGCTATAAACATCTTACGACCTGTTATCCGAGAATCTTTTTGTTAATATGTGGTCAACATTTCACTGTCACTGTACAAGATGCATGTTAGACAGACTATAAAAGAAAACTTTGGTCCCACTTTATATTAGGTGGCTTTAACTACTATGTACTTACATCAAAAAATAAGTACAATGTACTTATTGTGTTCATATTGTATTGCAAAACACTTGCTGATGTTGAGGTGGGATACGGGTAAAGTTAGGGACAGGTGTGGTGGTATGGGTCAGTTAAAGGGTAGGGTTAGGTGTAAGGAAAGTGTCAACAGTGTAATTATAAAATGTAACTACAGAAATTAATTACAGATGTAATTACATGCAGGTAATTTTTAAAATATAAGTACAATGTAAAAACATGTACGGACACAATACGTGCATCGTATCAAATTATTAAATTTAAATGTTAGTATATAGTAGTTAAGGCCACCTAATATAAAGTGGGTCCAAAACTTTTAATACTTATTTTGGTTGGAGGCGTTCTTGATGAGAGCAGATCTTACTCACTTCTTGTCTCACAGCCACCAGGTTGGGGTCCATATCTCCACTGGGCAGCAACTGAATGGACACTAAATCTCTAAAAAACGCATTCTTGCCCTGTAGATGACAGAAAAAGACAACATGAATTAAAGGGAAAAGAACTAAGTGAAAGTGCATATCGAACGAGGAAAAAAAAACGATTAGCTTCTTGTTGTTTGCTAATTGCTGTGATTTCATGTGAGTGACAGTCTGCTGAAAATGATGGATTATTGATCAGTCCTTGAGCTGGTGAGCACGTCATCAAAGAACAGATGTAATTGTAAAAGGAAGGGGAAGTTATAATGATGGGCACGGATAAACCATTTAGAAAAAAACACTGCAATATTAAAAAAAAACAAAAAAAAAAGACCTGTAAATTTTGATTTCATGGTGACAGATACATAGAGTGTGACTAGAAATGATTGGGTCGGTGCAAGTTTTCCGAGTCGAACTTGTGTCACCCACATAAGCACCAAGGCTAATCACTTCACCGTGACTCATGTTTTGGTAAGGTGTGCATGTATAAATGCTAGGGCTGCACGATTAATCGCAATTAACCCGAAATCATGCTTAAAACGATTTGGCTTAGTGCGAATATGAAACAAATAATAATAATTATGAGCAGCTTGTCAGTGAAACACGTCTCTGTGATCAGTAGTAAATGCTGCTACCCGGGAAGGCTTAAAAAACTCAGACAAACCATATATTGTCATAGTCGTGTGTTTATTAGTCATTATGTTTAATCAATCAATGCGTTTCAATCTTCTGTTTATTCAGCTACAGTGATAGTATGATGCCCATAGGGATTTCCTGGAATGACGTGCTTCTGTGGGGGCATATTTGGAGTTTCTGCGTGAGAGTGCCCTCTGGCCAGCATTCACAGATCACAGAGCCATGCTTCACTGACAAGCTGCGCAAAAAAATAAATCACAGCCTTTGCCAAATCGCGCGTGGTTTAATTTTGATTAATCGTGTATCCCTAATAAATGCATAATATAATTGTGTTTTTGTTGTCTTGTTTTTACCTTGCTGTCGAACAGACTGAGCGGTTTAAGGCGCAGGGAGAAGGTCATGGCGGCGTGCAGCAGTGACGCTAACACACAGTGATGCTGAACGAGGGGATAGTGTATGGATCTCTGATCCAAAGCTAACTCCACAATAGACACTGGACCCTCAGCACCGCCCCACACTTCCTCCACAGACACATCTGGAGCAGACACTTCCTCCACCCCTGAATCCGCCTGAGAGAGAAAAGAAGTTTAGAATATATTTCACGCTTTTATTTCAACCCACAATTTGCTAATCATTATTGAAAAAGCCACTATAACTTAAGACATGCTTCCACCCATGCATCCACTGTTTGATCAGTCCTTACTCTGGAGAAAAAAGGAAAGGAAGGGAAAAAAGAGGAAGATGAGACCTCCATCAGAGCCTGCAATAACTGCACGCAGGAGCCCAGGAAACTCCTCACGGCTGCGTCTCCCATTCCGACATCCTAAACACACACACACACACACACACACGCGCACACGTTAATTCAAATGAAACAGATCTAAACTGAATTCATTCTTTGTGTCTTCTCTTACCCGTCTGCACAGCCGGTCTTTAGGTGCCTTTCCCACCTAAAGCAACACATGCACCGTCAATTATTTAATCTTAAATCACAGCACACAAAGAGACAGAGTACAGACGCACAAACCTTTTCCATTAGGAAGGCAGCAGCTGAAAACCGCTTGACTATGAAGGTCTGCCACATCATAGCAGAGACACCTGAGGAAAGGGCATAATTCAGGGAGAGCAAGTTATCATATGGAAATCCTTCTGTTGTGAAGAAGAAGCTTTCATTTAGTCAATATATGTCAAGTTACTCTTACCCAACTGAATGTGAGGACTGGAGATCATCTTCAAAAACTCCACTGACCACTCTAAGTACTGTCCCACCTGAACAGAAAGAGAGAGATGAAGTGTCCCCTGTGATTGGCTAATGTTTCTCCAGTATTACTGAACAGCGAATCACAAGGAATTACAGTTACTTTACTGCTCCACTAACAATTTTTTAGTACTTTCAGAAGCAAGTATTTGGAAAAAAATAAATCCAATTCTTTTGCTAAATTACTATAAATTAACAAAAACAAAAGTAATTTGGTTCCAGTATTTATTTTTAAGTTCGAAATAAGTATTGATTATTGGTTCCCTATTATAAGAAAGCTTTGAGACTGTTTAAAGTCTTTACCTCTGGGTCTTTGTTCCACTGGACCACATTTTCCCAGCTACAGTGAGCAAACAGCACGTCAGGAGACAAAGAGTTTGGAAACCGCTGACACACACACTCCAGCAGCTCTGAGACAACACACACGTGCTTTAGTCAAACACAGAATACACACACGTGGCTAAAAGAAATTCTTATAAATAGAAACCACCATGGAAGAATTTTAAATGATCTATCATCTAAGTCAAATGATCAAAAACCTCCACAATTACCCTCCAGTTTCTCCTCCCTGCCTTGCTGAAAGGGCTGTTCGGTGGGCTCATTCTCTCCCCTCCGTTGAAGGATCTTCCTCAAGATATCTGGAGACACGCCCTGTCTGAAGATCAATTTTGAAACGCAGTCTGCTACACCACCTAAAAGACAAAAAACGAAAATATGGAAACGCTATGATCACTCATTTGCCTTTTACCTGGTATGAAAGCATAGATTTTATTCTTAGTTTTACTGACAGCTTCAATATTTACTAGCTTCAAAAGTTGCATTTATTTGGCAAAAACAGTAATATATATATATTTTTTAAATATTATTACAATTTAAAATAACTATTTTCTATTTTATTAAATCTTAAATTGTAATGTATTCCTGTGAGGGCAAAGCATAATATGCCAGCAGCCATTACTCCAGGGTCATCTTGAAATATTTTCATATTGAAAACAAAGTGCTGCTTAACATTTTTGTGGAAACCGTAATTTTTTTATGATTCTTCGATAAACAAACTTCAAAAGTAGTTCAAACAGTATTTATATGAAATAGAAATCTTTTGTAACGTTATAAATATCTTTACTGTCACTTTTGATCAATTTAAGGCATCCTTGCTGAATAAAAGTATTAATTACTTACAAAAAAAAAATATTACTGACCTAAAATTTTGGAATGGTAGTATGTGTGTTTTATGTACCTCTGCCACTCTCTAATAGTGTTTTGACTGAGCAGCGTGTAACGGTGCCCCCGGTAGAGCCCTGAGGAGATGGCAGGCAGAGCAGTGTCTGCAGAGCAAGAACATCCTCCAACTGCTTTATACACACCACCCACTGCTCCAACTCCAGAGAAACACACTCCCACCCCTCCTGAAACTGCAGAAAGAGAGAGAATGAGAGAGAGAGAGAGAGAGAGAGAGAGAGAGAGAGAGAGAGAGAGAGAGAGAGAGAGAGAGAGAGAGAGAGAGAGAGAGAGAAAGAGAAAGAGAAAGAGAAAGAGAAAGAGAGAAAGAGAGAGAGAGAGAGAGAGAGAGAGAGAGAGAGAGAGAGAGAGTTAAACTCTGCACCAATTCTACAGATACAGAAAAAAAGACACACACAGACACCTTGCTCTCTGCCAGCCTGGTGATGGCATTCTTGGCTACACGATGAGCGACTAGAGCAGCCAGTAGTGCGGAGGCCGCGCTTTCAGACTGAACACATGCTGTGCGGACCTGCTGCCACCAGGGAGAGACACACTGGCCGTCCCATGACTCATCTACTGCTCCTGATAAGCAAACAATTGAAATATTAATAAACATGATCAAATATAGAGGACACAAGGTCACTCTCTCCTACAGATGATGTTAAAGACCTTTCATGGAGCTGAGGGTAGACAGCAACGTGTGCAGGTGTGAGACGGCATCTGGGAACTTCAGTACTTCTTTCTCTTTGTTCAGCCAAACTGACAAGAGCAAAGACTGCCAGAGAGAGAGAGAGAGAGAGAGAGAGAGAGAGAGAGAGAGAGAGAGAAACACAGTGTGAAATCAAAAGGAGAGATTTTCATAAAAAGCAAAAAATCACATTCTTTTGTAATCATTCCAACCTTCAGTGTTTTTTTTTGTTTTTTTTACACATCACTTTATCTTACCAATAGCTGCTGAGGGCTGATGCCACTTTCCTGCAGAGTCTGACACACTCTCTGTAAAGGACTCTGTCCAGACAGACAACCCCAGAACAGGAAACTACCTGAAAGCACAAAATCACACATCAGTTAACTGCTTATATAATGACAGAGTGATGCACCAATATTAAAATTCAGATACAGATAAATATTTTCATGTTATGGCTGATAACCTTTAAATGGCCATTTTTAATATTTTATACTATTTTAAAATGCTAAAAATGAATTTAGACATTCCAAAAAGGGATATTTATTTTGAGATTTGCTTAATTTTTGCTTAACATTTGGTTATTATTGTGTTCACTGGTGTTTTTAAAGATTAACTTTAAGTGAATATTAGGGTAAATAAGCATGCACTATTAAATTTCCATTATCAACCAATATATGAAAAATCTCTAATATCAGCCCATATAACTGATATGGTACCTATACATTGTGTATCCCGCACGTCACACCTCTCATAAAATTGCTCTGGTTGCCAATTGCCGCTCGCATCAAATTCAAGGTACTGATGTTTGCCTACAGAACAACCACTAGCTCTGCTTCCCTATACCCAAACTCACTACTCCAGACCTATGTGCCCTCCAGAAGCTTGCGTTCTGGAAGTGAACTTGTGGTGCCATCCCAAAAAGGCACAAAATCACTTTCACTGATCTTTACCTTGACTTTTCAATGCTGGTGGAATGACCTGTCTATCTCAACCCGAGCTGCTGAGTCGTTAGCCATTTTCAAGTAACTGCTGAGGACGCATCTTTTTCGACAACACTTGACTCATTAATACTAACACTTCTTATTCTATATCTATTGAAAAAATTTTTTTTTTTTTTTTTTTTTTTTTTTTTTTTATAAAAACCTTGCTACGTGTACTGTGCTAGACTAACTGGACTGGTCACAGCACTTGCATATTGCTGCCCTATTTGTAAGTCGCTTTGGATAAAAGCGTCTGCTAAATGATTAAATGTAAAAGTGTAACCCTAAATAATACACAAAATGTAAAACAATAAACATTTATGACGCTTAAAGTCCCCCTGCAGTCAATAATTTTATCCCATAAAACTCTATTTTGGTAGTTTTTTCTTTTTTTGTGAAAATGTATTTATGCCAAAAATAGCTTGGATACACCCTTACTTCATTAATATGCGCAGAACCATGCATATGCAAATAAGTCACCTCCTCCACTTAATCACACCAGCTCGGAGTCCACTTGGTCAACTGTAGTAAACACTACACAATGGCAAGTGGAAATATTGATTTAACACAGAAGAAAAGGAAGAGCGAATTATACAGGGTCGTTTACAAGTCGATGTATCAGAATGGTTATGCGCTTTTTTATCTATTGCTACAATGTCTCTACAATGTCAGACACATGACAGTAAATTATATGATTAGCCTTTGGCTTAACTATGTTATCAAACAGCTAATAATGTGTTGCTAAGGTTACACAAACCATGTTCCTATTCGCCATCTCAGACTCAGACAGCTGCCTTCTAAAAATCAGTATCCTTAGATGATCTGGACATCATAGAAAGTCAGTGGAGAAAAGCTATGCACGCACACTGATGTGATTGGTTACATGTTTATGACGGTAGGAAATTTTGAGAGACTGTCCTTGGTACACTGCAAGTTTTAAGTTTTCTGGAAATACTCCACAATGGTGCTGACTGGTGGATTTGCACATGGTTTGTCCTAAAGCATATTAAAAACACCACATAGACATATAAACAACACTAAAAACTTGATTTTCACCACAGGGGGTCTTTAAAACATTAAAATAATGCATAAAAAATAAACACATAGCAGGGAGCAGTTTTACCTAGTTGGGTCCAGTCGGTATCAGGTTGTTTAATCACTCTGAGCTCTCCGTTCACCCATTCCAACTGAGACAGAAATGTTCGGACTGGCAGCGGCCCACTAGAGTCTTGAGCAAATGAGACGCAGGGCCGAGAGTTCATCTCTGTGTATCGTTGCAGGATTGAGCCAACACGAGCAAGATCCTCCTCAATGCCAGAATATGACAGCTGTACAGAGAGTAGAAGCCTTTAGTTCCAATCTTAGTACATTAGTTTTGGTTAACTGGATAGTGTCTGTGTGCATGTGTTACTCACATGTTCTGGCTCAGTGGGTGATGTATCTGGTGTGTGCAGTAATTGAACGTCTGTATAGAGCTGGAGAAGTTTGAGCTGGGATGAACAAAACTGCAGCAACGACTCATCCACTGCTTCAGGATCTAATACGAAGACACATGAGAAACAGATCAAAGAATTTAAATATGAAAAATACACAATGCCCAGTGAGGATTGAGGGAGATACCTTGTTCTTTCAGGCTAGCTAATAATGCACGAGTAACATGGGTCAAACAGGACACTGGTGCATTCTTATTGGACAGCAGTGACTCCAGGGCCTGTCAATCAATCAGATATTTTATTAAATAATTATCAACATATATGAATGAATATTTTGGTGTGTGTGTATTTTACTAACCTGCTTCTTAATAGCTGGATGTTTAATGTCCAGTAACACACTTTGTGCTTCACTCTCAAGAAGAGCTGTCAGTCAAAGGTCAACTCAAACACATCAGTGCAATAGAACCAAAACACAACATTGGGTAGTAGTAGGGCTGGGCGCTATGACGATGTATATATATCATTACCATAGTATAAAATGTCTATCGTTAGAGATTTTGCTAAATCAAGTATATTGCGAATATACACGCAAAACAGCACTACTGACATTTCAGAGTGATGAAACGCATGAATGAAAATTGAAAGAGCAAGACATGCTTGATGTTAAAAAGAGTTATAAGCGCAATATATCCTGAAAAGGAACACGGTGTGGTGCACGTGATAACATGCTGCCTCTCTCAGAAGGCAATCACGAATTTGGGATGTGCTCGATGTCAAAAAGTGCACATAAAGCCACGTCTCTCAGCATGTGATCGCGAATGTTTATCAGTATAATGGATCCGTGCGTTTGGTCTTAAAGTGACAGCAGCATAATATACCTATCTGTGTCATTAATGTGAATCAAACAAAAGAAAAAATAACTTGCTGCTTTTGACTGAATAACTTTTTTTAGCTTTAATAAGAATAAATTTGTTTAATTCATACAGTGAAGACTATGCAATATTTTATTTTTAAATTTGATTATTACACTTCTGTACTAATTCTAACTACGTTAAACCTACTGTATCGGATTAATTCATATTTTTGTTATATTGTATTTGTCCTATTGTTTGCAATTTGCTTCTTTTTTCTTATTTTTAATAACAGAAATGAGATAAAATAACACAAAATAACTATATTGTGATAAATATCGTTATCGTGAAATGCAATTTCTCAAATCGTGAAATAAGAATTCGGTCACATCGCCCACCACTAGGTAGTAGTTCTTAGACAGCTTGAAGGTGTTCTGATGTATATGCATGATCTCTCATGAATATTAATGAGGCATGTCTGACCTGGCTCCACCTCCCTGGTCCTCAGTAGAGTGGTGAGTCTCCTCAGCAGGTGCATGTCTTTAGCACGCTCACTCTTCTTATCACTGACCAACAAACAGAACAGATACATCTGTGCTTACCTGCATTATGTGTGTTTTTTTTATATATTAATGTGCATGTGTTCATGAATATTTATGTATGAATGTGTACCTAAGTGCCAGGTGGAATGGTATGGTGATGGCTCTCAGGGCTCCATTAACCGGATCAAATAGACACACCTGCTGTGTGTGTATCTGCCAGCCCTGACTGGTTACACTATTCACACCCATTAACCTGTGACCTGCGTACAGCAGCCTAAAAGAGAGAGTCATGAATGAATATGCATTTTCGAATTATAGCAATGTTTTTTCGTTTTTGTGTGTGAGTGTGTACCTGCAATGTTTGCCTACTGTAAAAGCCCCTACTCGTGGTCCATGCTGAGTTCCCCACACCTCTAAAATCCCCCTACGTGGGGCATAAATCACCAGAAACTGGGCGTGCCGGCGGGGCATAGATGGAGATGTGGCTATATCTCTCTCCCCAGGAGCCTCTGACACCTGCACCCACCCAAGCTGAGCGTCACGATAGCCTACACACATAATACAGGCATTAAGAAAAAATTCTTATTAAGAAATTGTGCTGCTAGAAACGGTGATACATTTTTTTTTTCAGGATTCTTTGATGAATAGCAAGTTCAAAAGAACAGAATTTATTTGAAAAAAATATTAATTTCTTTAACAAAGAATGACCTCAAAAACATAATATAGTTTATATATGTAATTTTAAATAATTTATATTATTGCATATAATATTTTATAAATACTAGTATTATAAATATTATATTAAATATTACAATATATTTTATTTGTTTTATATAGTTATTTATTTGTATAATTATAGTATATACTTAATTATATTTAAAAACAAATATAAAAATGATTTTATGTTTTAAAGATTAAATTCACAGTTTATTAGTTTTTAAAACTAAAATATAATTTATTACAAAAATGAACTTAACAACACAGTCATATAGACAAGCATTTGCTCCGAGTTCACTAAAGCATTCGTCACACTGATTTAAATCTTGTTTGTCACAAGATACTACTACAATTTAATAGGAACATGCTCATAAGATGCTTGTTCGCAAATCAGACTACATTAGTTGCGCTACACTGCTCACCCTTCCACATCCTGATAGCGATGCCTCGCGCCACGTCCAGCAGCATGACTCTGCCAAAGTCATCTGTGACTCCAGCCATAGTGTTACATGGAGAGAGACAGATAGACTCGCCATGTCGACGAGAATCTGGAAGACCGAACCTGATGAAAGCAGAACAATGAAATTGTGCACTTAAATAAGTTAAATATAGTGTGTATCAGTGTTTGGTAAGGTAAGTCAAGTCAAATCAAAATGTATTTCTATAGCACATTTAAAAGCAACAGTACTGTACAAAAAACATATAAAAAGAAAACATACAGCTTACAAAATATAAACACATTAAACAGAATACAATCAGAAAACTTCAAAATTAACACCAGATAAAGCCTTGTACGCAAAAACAGCAATTTTAAAATCGATTCTAAACTTTACAGGAAGCCAATGTAAAGTCGCTAAAATGGGAGAAATGTGATCCCTCATTTTTGTGCCGGTAAGACGTCTCGATGCAGCATTTTGGAGGCGAGAGACCGCAGTTTGAGGCAGGCCACAGTATAGGGAATTACAGTAGTCCAGACGTGATGTTATGAGAGCGAGGATTACAGTTTCCAAATCTTTCGGGGACAGAAACGGTTTTAATTTCACAAGCGATCTCAGATGAAAGAAACTGCCCTTTACCACTGTACTGATTTGTTTCTCAAAATTTAGCGACAAATCAAATGTAACCCCAAGATTTCTTACATGTGGTTGAAAACTGGCGGAAAGACAACCTAAATTAAAAACAGATGACAAAAAAATTATTAGCCATCCAACATTTAATCTCCTCGAAACAGTCAAAACACTTCCAAAGGATAACTACTGTCAGTTTTAGCTGGTAGATAAAATCGTGTATCGTCAGCATAGCAGTGGTAGGAGATCTTATATTTCTTAAAAATGGCACCCAAGGGGAGCATATAAAGTGAAAAAAGAAGAGCGCCTAAAATGGACCCTTGGGGCACACCGCATAATAGGGGAACCGACGAAGAAGAAGAAAACTTTCCAGTGCTCACTGATTAATTACTATTAAAAACTTTATACTCATTACATCTTTAACAGTGTATTTCGATTACTGTTTAAATCTAAAAAGTATTGCATTACTTATTACTCGTTACTTTCTAAATCTCATATCAACCTTGACCAATTGAACAAAACAAGGATAGACATGAAACTGCTTTTAAATAAATAATATAAAATTGCATTAATTATTCTTGAACTTACCTAACAGGAAGGGCTGTGGCTGGCTCCACCTTTGGCTTCTGTTTCTGCACTGACTCCTCTTCATTCTTACTCTTCCATCCCAACCAACCACTATGGAGAAAAAAAAGAGAGAGACAGAGACCAAGAATGAGTAAACATGGAATGAGCTTGAAAATGACAGGCCAGTGCTAATGAGAGCCGAGAGTTAAAATAACCCAGACACACAGACCTGGCAGCACTGAACAGAGCTGATGTGAGTTTGCTGGCCACAGCCAGAGCCACATGGGAGAGAAGAGGCTGAGAACTGCCCTGAGATATGAGAGAGGAAAAACAGCCAAAATAAACAAGAACAACTATAAATAAGACACAAGCACCAACAATAGGCCAAGGAAAAGATGTGTGCGTGTGCGTGTGTGTGTGTACCTCTATAGCGTAGTAGAATCCAGTGTAGGGTCCTCCTCCCACTGTGATATACTGACTCATAGCAGGAGGGCTTCCTTTAACCGAAGCATGATATCCTCCCAAAATAGAGGCATTTTTCATCTGGTCGAACACACTCAGAGTAGTAATACCTGAAAGAGACAGACATCCATTCAAAAGTTTGGGCTTTTGAAAGACATTAATAGTTTTATTCAGCAAGGCTGCATTAAATTGATCAAAAGTGACCGTAAAGAGATTTCTAATGTTACAATAGAGTTTACATTTAAAATATATGCACTTTCTTTTTTAGCTTTCTACTCAGCAAAGAATCCTAAAAAAATGTATTACATTTCCACAAAAATATTAAGCAGCAGAACTGTTTTCAGCATTGATAATAATAAGAAATGTTTCTTGAGCACCAAATCAGTATATTAGAATGATTTCTGAAGGATCATGTGACACTGAAGACTGTGAAAATTTCAGCTTTGCCATCACAGGAATAAATTACATTTTAAAATATATTTCCAAATAATAAACAGTTATTTTAAATTCTAATAATATTTTACAACATTACTGTTTTTACTGTATTTTTAATGAAAAAAAAAAAATACAACCTTGATGAGCATGAGAGACTAAAAAACATCTTACCGACCCCAAAGTTTTGAACGATAGTGTATATTAACAGTTTTTCTACTGTGATGTGGCTTTCTGTTCAAAAAGGATAAAAAAGAAACTGTTAGAGAAATTAAATAAAAGAAATCTCTCTTACCAATGCTGGAATGGTCTGTAATTGTGTCCATATCTTGCAGGCCCCACTTCTTATAGGCCAGCGGTGGAGGCTGGATGACATCACTTCCTGCTGCTGCCGCTAAAAGGCAAAGGGACAGATACAGGGAATAAAAGGGATGAAAACAAATAACATGAAAGACAAAATAAAAATATGTAAGCCACTACTGGCCACACTGTAATCTAGTCAAAGCCTGATACACATTAATACACCTGCACTCTCTCTCTCTTACCTCTGGCAACCTGGTTTCGACAGGCACGTAAAGACTGGAAGAGACTAAAGCCATCGATGGTGACCAGGGATGCTGGGTACAAAATACTGAGCTCCTCATGCTGATAGAGAGACAGACATTTCAACATTCAATCAGAACATCATCAGAGTAGTTTGGTCTACTGTTTAAGCTTAGGTGTCATGTCTAACCATGGTTAGAATTGCTTAACAAGTGCTTTGTGCAGAAATGAACACATCAGTCAGTGTAAGAGTTACTGGTACCTGTTCCGTTACTCCAGGGTGACGTGGAATCTCATAGGTGCGACATTTGAGTCGCAGCACAGCATCTTCATGCAACAACTGGGCCAACAGAAGAACACCACTCTATACACACACACACATAAATGATAGGTAAGACCAGTGGATTGTCTGCTCTGCTGATAGTGGTCTGGTTTTGATAAAATATGACATATTACTGTTTATTATTAATGCATTAAAGAGTCAGATTCAGCTGGTGAGTGTATAGGTCAGAAAACATCACAGTACCTCTGTGTAGAAACGGACATAACCTGAGCTGAATCCAACCACAATGCAGGTCCAATCGGGTCGTCCGGTAGAACTTCTAAACACATAAACAGATAATGAACACAAACACTAACATTCAAAAGTTTGGGAATGGTACGATTTTTTGAAAAAAGTCTCTAATGCTAACCAAGGATGCATTTATTTGATCCAAAATACAGTAAAAATAGTAATATTCTAAAATATTATTACAACTTAAAACAACTGTTTTGCATTTTAATACATTTTAAAATATAATTTATTCCTGTGATGGCAAAGCTGAATTATCAGCATCATTACTCCAGTCTTCAGTGTCACATGATCCTTCAGAAACCATTCTAATATGCTGATTTGGAGCTCAATAAACATTTGTTCTTCTTATTATCATCAATGTGGAAAACAGTTGTGCTGCTTAATATTTTGTGGAAATTTTCAGAATTCTCTGATTAATAGAAAGTCCACAATATTAAATTTATTTGAAAAGTCTTTACTGTCACTTTTGATCTGTTTAATGTGTCCTTGCCAGAAAAAAGTATCTGACCCCAAACTTTTGAACGGTAGTGTATGTGAAAGAGTAGATCTGTTTATACAGGAGTGTGTGTGTGAATGTTACCTCTTCTGGCTGGCCAACGGAATACAGATAACACTACTGATACACTCTCTGTGAAAAGAAAAGACAATTGAGAACCAATGAACAAAAATAAAAACATTATCTTTATTTCTTTTTGTTCTTCTGCCTTTTAGCTTTCTATTTTTATATTTTTTTTATTTGTGTCTTGTACTCATCCTTTCTTCTTTGTGGGATTAAATCCCTTTATGTTATTTCCCAAAACCCTTCAGATCCTGACCCTCCCCTCTCCTCTTCCGTCTCTCACCCCTCTTCAACTGTCAGCGTTCCGCTCCAGGTCACAGCGAGGGCCATTTCCTCCTGCCCATTTTCAGCTGTCCGCCACTTAGCTGCCAATCAATCAATTCACATATGAGTTATACCAATCAAGAACCAATCAGCAATAAAGAAGATATTAATCAGTATTGTGCGTATGTGTGTGTACCAGAGAGAAATGTGGCTTTATGTTCTCGAGCAATGACCAGTAGATCTGAGCAGGGCGAGAGAGACAGCACACAGTCCTGCAGCCAGGGGGCGCTTTGCTGCTGCTCCTCCTCCTCCTCCTCAGCCTAGGAGAAGAACACACAGGTTTGGAACGGCATTTCGGTGAGTAAATAATGACATAATTTTCAATTTTAAAAACTACCAATCCTTTAATACAAACCTGAGCTCCATCCTCTTTCCCGTCAGGATTCTCCCAGGAGCCCCAGTCCGAGTCATCCCACGTTAACTCATTCTCTAGAGAGAGAGAAAATGATGTGCTGTAAATAATGTGGTCAGCAAGGATGAATCTATTCACTATAACAGTCGGCTCATTCTGGTCCATCAACCTCTGTGAGAGCTTATTTACACACAGCCTTATCCTTTTCCTCTCTATCTTTCATTCCCTGCATACTCAATTCTCCCTCACGTCACTATAGTCAAGTGTTTTGACAAGTTGCCAATCGCATGACAGAATCTTGAATGCAAGGTCCCTTCCCTTTTCTTCTCCAGTCTTTCTCTTCATTGATCTTTCGTTCATTCACTGTCACTAACGGAGTCATGCGCTTCAGGATCTTTCTGCAGGATGACTCATTCACCAAGGGCAAACACACCTCCCTTCCTCTCTCTCTCTCTCTCTCTCTCTTTCTCTCTGCAGGGAGTGAATAAGTTATTCTGCATCAGTCAAACAATTCACTTTTTACACATTATCTTTTTGACTTATCATTAGATCATTGATTTTATCATTAGATATAAAACGAGTATTTTATATCCCCTAACTGTAAACCTAACTCTTACAGAAGTCTTCCTGCATTTATATATTTTACTTAAGACATGATTATTTAGTATGTTAATTATGCTGTTTTTAATTGTTGTGGGGACATTGTGATTCCCATAATACATGCAAAACGTACCCCAAAACACACAGCCTGTCATGACAGTGTTGTTCTGCATTTACCTCCCAACATCCACTTTTCAACTTTACCAACCATCCAACATACCCGTACTGACACCCATAAATCACTGAACAACCGCAGTGCAGGAGAACCATCATTAAACTGGACTTTACATGCACATACAGACTGACTCCAGCAGTACCTGCTTGTGTTTTCTCTCCCTCCAGGCCGGCTTTGTTGTGCTTAGGGAACAGAAACTCTCGCACCTGTCTGAGCTCCTGGACACGGCCGAACTCCAGCAGACTGCAGGACATGATTCGGGCGGAACGAACCGGACCCAAAACCTGCGGATTCTACGACATAAACCCACCGTCCGATACACGTACCGCTTCTTAGTGTGTTTATGAGCCTGTCAGTGAAGTTTGAGAGGGTGCTGGCCGTTTTTTTGGACCCGAGCGGGTCAGCAAATCCAGCTGAGGTGTCAATGTGTTGTTGTGATGTGAGTTTGGAATGACACATCCACATCCGTTATTCATACGACAATCGCACTGCTGCCCCCTGCTGACATGGAGGACACGCACATAACATAACATAACATATAACATACCATAACATAATAATCGAAGAGTCAGTGCAGAGAACTGTTTTCATTTAAACTGTTAAAACTGTTTCTTTCCTGATTGAGTCCTCAGAGGTGAAGATAATCCTTTCATTCAGGTATGCTGGTTACTTGAGCTCATATATAGGTCTACATATAGTCTTTTAATCGAAATTTAAAGAGTAGCCTATAACAATTATTAAACAAAACAATTCATAAAAAAAACAATGTAAAAAAAAGACAATAATGATATCCCATTCTTAATCCGTAGGGTTTAATATGGAGTTGGCCCACCCTTTGCAGCTATAACAGCTTCAACTCTTCTGGGAAGGCTTTCCACAAGGTTTAAGAGTGTGTTTATGGGAATTTTTCACCATTCTTCTAGAAGCGCATTTGGGAGGTCATGCACTGATTTTGGACAAGAAGGCCTGGCTCGCTAGCCTGGCTCCGCCCTCCTACGTACTTCCGCTCAATTTTGATTTCCCTTCAGTAAGTCGTCTGGGTTTGCGGTATATTCGCTGGTTTTCGGCCAAATTTTAACCGGTCCAATCAGCGAACAGAGGGAGTGGCTGAGAAAGATGACGTTAATGTCGTGCGCTAGTTTGAGTTGTAGTTCAGTAATGGCGGCGGCGAAAGATGCGAGCGAAGCCATTCGGTCCGTTGTGGCAACGCTGCCGAATATCCAGAAGTTAAAGCCGGAGCAAGAACAATCTTTGCTGAGTTTTGTTGGTGGCCATGATGTTGTGGCCTCCTCACGGGGTTCGGGAAAAGTTTGATTTTGACAAGACATACGTCACGACCAAACATTAGCGATTGGTTATGGCAGATACAATAGTTTTAAACTTCAACAGAGTACCCGCCTTCAAGGAAGTTAACGCTTGTCAATGGAGAGTGGCCAGACTCTCTGTACAAATGAAATGTATGAGAGTCTGGTAGGACCAGGCTACTGGCTCACAGTCTTCGCTGTAATTCATCCCAAAGGTGTTCTAATGGGTTGAGGTCAGGACTCTGTGCAGGCCAGTCATGTTCCTCCACACCAAACTCGCTCATCCATGTCTTTATGGACCTTGATTTGTGCACTGGTGCGCAGTCATGTTGGAACAGGAAGGGGCCATCCCCAAACTGTTCCCACAAAGTTGGGAGCATGAAATTGTCCAAAATGTCTTAGTGTGCTGAAGCATTAAGAGTTCCTTTCACTGGAACTAAGGGGCCAAACCCAAGCCCTGAAAAACAACCCCACACCATAATCCTGTAGAATATTTAGTAGTGAGGAAATTTCACGAATGGACTTATTGCACATTTGGCAACCTATCACGGTACCACGCTTGAATTCACTGAGCTCCTGAGAGCGACCCATTCTTTCACAAATGTTTGTAGAAGCAGTCTGCATGCCTAGGTGCTTTTTTTTTTTTTTTAACACATAATTGGAACACCTGTATTCAATGATTTGGAGGGTTGTCCCAATACTTTTGGCAATATGGTGTACCTTCATTTTATTGTTGTCTGAATGTTTGTTAGGGTGATGTTATTATTCACTTGCTTACCAAACAGCTATAGAAAAAATAAGAGTTATAGTACCAGCAGTCTTAATGTGTATTAACACAGATGTACAAGTACTCACAGAATAAAATGTTCTACACAGGAAACCTGATCATGGAGAAGAGAGTTCACATAAGAACAGATTGTGCTAAGAGAAGAATTTCACCAGAAGCCAATGAGGTCTCCATGAAGACATCTAACAGATGTCCGCTTTCAACTCAAGACCAACAGGTAATAAAGAAACATGCATTAGGAGCTGCTACTGCATGTGCGGGCCTGTCCCTGATCAACCTCCTTCTCATCACAGAACAGGGTCAGGGACTGCAGGCTGGTTCAGTTGCTGAAAAACAGTCAGCTGGGATGTTGGCTAAATGAGATCTGTACAGGCAGAGTCGCACTCCAGCTGCTGACAGCCAGCCTCTTCCTGCTGTTTGTCTGGCTCCTGGCAGAACTGCACATGGTCCTGCCCTGCCTCCTTCTGTGTGGCTGGTTCTTTCATGGGCCATTCAGGAAGACAGTGAACACAATCTGGGCCTGGATAACAGCTCCTGTGGGGAATAAAGTGGTGGAGAAGGTGCTCCACACTGATGGATGCACTGAGATTAAGTGAGAAAATGATAGACAAAACCTTCCCTTTACTGCAAATGAAACATGAAGAAGGCTTGTGTTTAAATTCAGTTCAGAGTTAATTTTAGTCTTGGTGGTCATTGAAATTTTGCCAGGTGAGACATGCATGCCCCTTGACCAGTTGACCTTTTATTGGTCCTGGAACAAGATCATAAACTTCCGATCAAACACTAATAATGAACTAAACTAAAATCCAACTAGGCAAAATGCAACACAGAAGAATTGGCTCACCTTCAATTGATGAGATGGAATTTGAATTCCACACAGGAAATCGAACAGGAATTTCACTTGCTATGTAAACTCTTGTCTGTAAAGGTGCAGTCACATTTATATGGCAAGCCGTTTTGACTTTTATTAATTCCCAGGATATGAATTTGTAATATCAAGAATTTAATTTTCACTAGTTAAAATGCTAATTCTTGATATCAGGAATTAGATTTCTACTAGTAACAATCATAATTTTTGATATCAGGAATTACATTTCCACTAGTAAAAATGTTAATTCTTGATATCAACAATGACATCTTCACTCACAGAAATACGAATTCTTGATATCAATAATTGAATTTCAACTAGTAAAAACTCTAATTCTTGATATCAGTAATTGTATTTTCACTAGTGAAATGTCACCATAGGCTGCCATTCAAATTCAATTGTTGATATCAAGAATTGATTTCTTACTAGTTGAAATTCCAATTTCACATATCAGAAATATAATTCTTACTAGTAAAAATCATCATTTTTGATATCAATAAATATGTGGTTACTAGTGCAAATGTCTGTTATTGATATCAACAATTAAATTGCTACTAGTAAAAATGTACATTTTTGATATCATGAATGTGATTAGTAAGAAAGCCATTTTAGATATCTAAAATTATATTGATATCAGAAATAACAAATGTACCATGTTGAAATACATTTATAGATATCAAGAATTAACATTTCAACTAGTTTTTTTTTATACAGTAATTTATATTTTTACTAGTAACAAAGTAATTATTGATATCAAAAATGTATTTTTACTAGTAAGAATTGTACTTCTGATATGTGAAATTGGAATTTCAACTAGTAAGAAATTAATTCTTGATATCAACAATTGAATTTGAATGGCAGCCTATGGTGACATTTTGCTAGTGAAAATACAATTACAGATATCAAGAATTTGAGTTTTTATAGTTGAAATGTAAAAATGTGATGACATCATTGTTGATATCAAGAATTAACATTTTTAGTACGTAATTCCTGATATCAAACATGTTCATTGTTACTAGTAGAAATCTAATTCCTGATATCAAAAATAAGCATTTTAACTAGTGAAAATGTAATTGTTGATATCAAGAATTAATATCCTGTGAATGATTAAAAGTCAAAACAGCTTGCCATAGGTCACACTTACCATTGCTTGGTGAAATTTCACAACCGAAGGAAAGATGGACCAGATGTAACAAAATACAATGAATAATATGGGAGTAATGATGACAAACCAACCTCAAACACCTGCTTTCCAAAAAGCCGTTTTTAAGGATGATTTTATAATATTGATGTGTAGTGTTAAACAGATAATTCACCCAAAAATGAAAATTCTTTCATCATTTACTCGCCCTCAAGTAGTTCCAAACCTGTATGAGTTTCTTTCTTCTGTTGAACACAAAAGAAGATATTTTGAAGAATGTCAGAAACCAAACAGTTGATGCACCCCATTGACTTCCATAGTATTTTTTTTCCTACTATGGAAGTCAATGGGGTCCACCAACTGTCTGGTTACCCATAATCTTCTCTTGTGTTCAGCAGAAGAAAGAAATTCATACAGGTTTGGAACAACTTGAGGGTAAGTAAATGATGACATTTTGGGTGAACTATTCCTTTAAGGCCCATTCAAAACTATACTATAATGGTAACTGATAAAGCTTTAATAATTATTTTAATTCTATGAGAAAAGGGAAGTCCACACCACAACTATAATGATAACAGAACAGAGGAAAGATATAGTTGGAATCACAATATATTATGGGAATATATTTCTTTGCCACAGGAAATCCATCAGGGAAAATTCTTCCCTGCAGCAATGGTAAATGTGACCAAACCTCAATGTCTATAAAGGTCTTGACAAAAGTAAAAAAAAAAAAAAAAAAAAGTAGTTACATGAATTTCATTTTAATTTTACTTCCTTAATCCTTATATTCAAATCTGAAACCTGCGTCCTGTTTGCTTCCTCAATTTAAAGTCAGGAAAATATGATTTTTCCTAGTCCCTAAAATTTGATTGGTCAACTGATTTGGAAACCTCCTATTTGGAAACCACCAATCAGTCACCATATATTTAAAACATAAAGCCCAAATACATCAGGGGCAACATAGTTTTATATGCACAAAAAAAGCAGCAGAGGCAGGACTGTGATTTGATTGATTAAATACATTTATTCAGGTCATTAAACAAATAAATCATGTGAAATGTCAGAAGGTACTTTAATCAACTAAAAACAATTTCAGCTCATTGTCGGCACTGAAATAGAGCCTGACCCTGCAGGGCTGGAGTAGCCATGACAACAGACCACAGATTGTCCTTGTCCACATTTCCCAGCACTGGCGAGTTACAGCGCTGCTTATTTTAATGAAACACTTGGAAAAATTCGGTTGAATAGCATCCAGAACTATGGTCTGCCCCGCTTTAATTAGCCTGGTATTTGTACGGTTGCTAAGTGACACAAACACAGAGGAGGCAAAGAGAGTTTTCTTCCATTTATTAAGTTTGAAGCCCACTTATACAAAACTCATGAACTGCTTTTAGAACACTTTGATAGCTTTCCAAACATTTGGAAATAAATTAAGGAGAAAAAGTAAACAGCAACACACAAAAATAAGAACATTAAAAAAAGAATGAATTATGACAGGTGGATATCAACTTGAGAAAATGCAACCCTCACAGAAAGGCATTGTTTAGTCACATGTGCTACTATTTTAGGTAATAAGTTGTTAAACAAATCAGATAGAATCAGTTTAAACCTTTTAAATGATGTTAGGGAACTTCAAACAAGTGCTATTCTTTAATATTGAATTAATATCTTCCACCCGGAGGCTCTATTTGTGTCAGCTGTCGTGTTATCCAATGAGAAAATGGCTGGTGGATCACATTGCTTCAGGCAGGTTATTACTGACGTGTACATGGGTCATGCAAAGAAGTGTTATGCCGTGACACTTTTCTCCTCAATTATTACTATCGTAAGACATAAAAACAGCACGTTAAACAGAGGTCTACAGAGTTTCGCTGTAAATCCCAGAGGTATTAAGAAAACAGAACATGCAATGCCATTTGTAAATGCAGCTGTGCAAATGTGTATGTGTGTCACGGTGTCCGAGTTAAAATCCCTTTTCCAGCTTTGTCCACGCTGACCTAGTTTATTGACAATGGATTGTGTCTGCTGACCTGTGATCAAGCACCCTGACAGAGTTAAATGTGAGTGTGTGTGAGTGTGTGCAAGCCTCTGGTCTTGAAACTTCAGAGTGTAGCGAAATACACAACAACCTTCAATACAATCGTCACTCTTTCTTTATGAATCAACATTAATGTTCAATAATCAAAGAGTACTGAAGTAAAGTTTAATAAAATACTTACATATCAGGACACTACTGAGATCTTTGCGTAAGAGAATGAGTGTGTTTTGCTCTGGGTTCTTTGTAGAGCGGTTGCTTCCCAAAGCAGTATTATTATTACTATTTATGTTATTAAAATACCAATAAACAAACAAGCAGAGCAAAAGAAAAGAGAATTCGACTGGTCACAGCAAAATTTCTGTACACAAATATTAAGAAAAGAGAAAGAGGTTTGGCAGGGCGAGTAGAGAGATTTTAGAGGAGAATTGGGAAAGTAAAGTTGCCCCAGAAAGGGGTAGTTTGCTGAAGGTGGGGGGATGGAGGGCGTGGTTCTGGGTGGCAAGTCGCTCACCTCTTCTTGGGGGCTTGGGCCGTACGGGGCGGGGTCACAGGTCGCCCTGAGTTGACCCCACCGTACTGATACTTTGCCTTCTTTTCTGATGGCTTCAGGATCTGAGAGAGAAAAGAGTGTGTGAGTGCATTGCGAGTGTGTCTTGTATATATGGTTTATGAAGACACAAATGTGTATGTGTAAACATGGTTTACAAGAACACTTCCTGTATTCTAGCAAATGGCTTAAAAAACATACTAAACTGTGTTTTTTTTAATGTGTGTGTGAATGATGACACACCTGAAAAGAGCACATGAGTGACTCATCCACACTCATCATTCCACCGGCATTGTCAAACTCCCCGCAGTAGTTTGGCGCTGAGAACAGAGTGACCAGCTGACGCTTTGCAAAGAACTCATAGCCATCTTCAACAACCTGCAAAACACGACACACTCACTGCACAAACTAAAACACAACCTATATATAAATGTCATAACCCACCCCAACCACAATTATTCAGTTACCACATGGATAGTGGGTACTGATTGGTTGAAATGAATTGTTACCTGATGTGCCCGGCAGATTAGGTCCAGATCATGGCGGTTCAGGAATTTGCTGACTACGTCGGCACCGAAAGTGAATGAAACGCCACGGTCGTTCTCCCCCCATCCCTGAACGTCCTTATCTGGGTCCGACCACAGCAAATCACACAGCAACCCTGCAAGAGCAAGAGAACATGTGTCTGTGAAAATATTTCATCCCATCATCTTGATTTTATAATAAAGTTGATTTCATCTGCAAAATCTGTTGGTTGTTTAAATAATGTTTTTATTAGTGCTCAACCAATCATCAACCATTAAATGTAATAAAATGTTTTTTAATGGCCAATGCAAGTACCAACATCTAGAGGGGGGTGGCTGATGGCAGATCAGGGTTGTCATCATTAACTAAAACTATTTAAAAAAATAACCTAACCTAAACAAAAATCTTGCCTTGGCACGTAACTAATAAGTTTAAGTTGAACCAATTTTTAAAATCTAAAACTGAATTAAAACTAAAACTGAAATAAAAAATAAATTAAATTACCACACACACACACACACATATATACATATACATATGCACATACATACATATTTCAGTAAACAAACAAATTACAACATTATACATACAACATTATCCATTGTCAAGGCTGTCAGATTTTAGATGGACTGAGACATTAGTAATTTATCAGTCTAAAACAAGTATTTTTTTGTACGTCACATGCACATACACACACACCTGTATCTGGGACATCAGTTGGTCGCATAATCCGACGTATCTGTTCCATTGACTGCAGATCAGGAGAGAGACCTAGAAGATGGAAAAGACAAAAAGAGACAGAAAGTCAGACAGAAAAAGTGTCACAAAGCATGCATTAATATTTTTAGACTCAGTTGCCCCATTTTAACAGGCCAAGAGTCACTTCTATGAAACTATCCATCATTTGTTCACTCGTTCTCACCTCCATGGCAACAGAAAATCTTCTCATCTATGATGGCAGCGATTGGGAGGCAGTTGAAGCAGTCTGTGAACGTCTTCCAGAGTTTTATGTTGAACCTGCGCTTGCCTGCGATAGACAAAAGTACATATTCATAACAATACAGCATTATGCATGACCTTAAGTGTGTTTAGTGGGTGAGAAAATCAATAATAAGATTTCAGATTGTCTGATGCGGGTGTGTGTTAATATTTGATGTGTTTATATATGCATGTGTGTATATGTATATGTATATATGTGTGTGTTCAGATGCTCACACTCATCGTAGAAGCCGTAGATACGGTTGATGGAGGCGCACTCGTGATTTCCCCTCAGGAGGAAGAAATTCTCAGGGTATTTGATCTTATAGGCCAGTAGGAGGCAGATGGTCTCCAAAGACTGTTTCCCTCGGTCCACATAATCACCCAGAAAGAGATAGTTTGCCTCTGGTGGAAAACCACCATATTCAAACAACCTCAACAGATCTGTGTACTGCCCATGGATGTCACCTAGAGAGAGTTTATATGATTGACATTATAAATCAATAAAGTTACATGGATTTAGTTAAATTGGGCTTAAAGAAAAGAAAAGAAAAGAAAAGAAAAGAAAAGGAAAAAAAAGAAAAGAAAAGAAAAGAAAAAGAAAAAAGGCCTAAAGATCTCAACACCTAAAATTCAGGTTAATGACTCTGGCGCACACACAGGGGTCTCAGGTGTGCCACAAAGAGACGAGAAATGACCTCAAACCTATCCTCATTACATTCATATTTATATCCTGCTCTACTTACACACAGATTCCCAAAACCTTAAGAGATAGAGGGGAAGGAATGTAATTAAAAGGTAGAAATCTTCTCTGCTCTGGAGAAGGAAGGAGTATCTAACTTACCACAGATTTTAAGTGGAGCCTCCAACTCCAGCAGGATGGGCTGGCTGAGGAAGATCTCTCGAGATTTAATGCAGAGTCCTCGAACTTCTGCTTCCGTCATCTGAACGATCTTTCCTGGACGACATCCTCGCACTGGAACAGTAGACATTACATTAGTTAAACATCATTTGATAATCCACAAGTGTGACAACTTTACTGCAGCCTCAATGACTGGGTAAATGTATGATTTTCTAATCACTCAATTCACAAATTGGCCCACAAACCATACAGTCATTCACTGAAGCATATTGCACACAAAAATAGACTTTCTCAGTCTGGCAAACTGACTAATCTGATTGGCTCTGATCTGATTGATCCGATTTTTAATGCTTAGAAACCAAGGAATGTTTATAAAGTGCTGCATGAGCACTTCTGAGGAAGAACTAGGCACTGGATTTGCCAAAGTTTGGATTGCAACAAAGATAGAAGATATTCAGAGTTTTGCTCAGGGGACGTAAATAGATATCTATGAGAAGAACTATAAATGTTGGTGGTGGTGGTGGGGGGGGGCAGAACTTATTTAAATAAGTTTATTTTTTCACACAGGTTTACAGTAGTAACTATTTCAGATAAGCACTATAAACATTTAAAAACCATGGATGGTAATTTCACATGTTTGTCAGACAGGTCTCTTCCTGTATAAGTGGACCAGAACAGGCTGCAAAGTGGACTTTGTCAATAGTCAAAAGTCTTGGGCTGTGTCCAAAATCGCCCCCCAAAAACCCTTAAATAGGGCACTATTTGAGGGGAAAGTCATTTATAGTGGTGTCCGAAACCATAGTGGACATTATTGAGTGCACTCATTCAATACCGGAATGCACCGCAATATAAAATAGTTACACACTTGTACACTCAACGTCTAGATGCACTGTGAGATTTGCCCATCTAACCAGATGGCGCCCGCAGTTGAATCATCCATCCATCCTTCCAAAACGCTGGTCCAATGTGACTACAGTGTAATATCATACAGGTATAAATTCCTTTTTAATTGATTATTAAATTGTTTAATTAAGGTTTATAGTTACCCTGACAGAGTTCATCTTACTACTGGAGCTGCCAGTTTGTCAAGTTTCAAATAATTATTAAACCGCAAGCACAAACTATGCAAAAGCAGCAGCCCTTTCGCCTCACTCAGTGTCTGAATTCACAAACTTGTTTTCATTCACTCCCTCAAGTGAACTATATTAGTGGACCAATGTAGGGAATAGTGAATGAGGGTATAGGGGGCGATTTCTCACAGCCTTGCTGTGCAAAATGTCAGGCTGACAATGACACCTGACTCCTTTATCCAATAAAGGTCTAACGGTAGCAAATATCAAAAAACAAATCAAAACTTTTAACTAATCTTTAACTGATACTTTTATTTTCATATTTTCTTATGATTTAAATAAAAATGTGGGGGTCATTAAGAAATGCATTATTTTATTTAGTCAGGATGCATTAAAATGAAAAGTACTTTTACAAAAGAATATTTTTCATATAAATGCTGTTCTTTTGAACATTCCACAAACACATTAAGCAACACAACTTTTTTTCAAAACTGATAAGAAGAAGAAGAAGAAGAAGAAGAAGAAGAAGAAGAAGAAGAAGAAGAAGAAGAAGAAGAAGAAGAAGAAGAAGAAGAAGAAGAAGAAGAAGAAGAAGAAGAAGAAGAAGAAGAAGAAGAAATGTTCGGTGTAAAACACCAAATAAGCCTATTAGAATAATTTCTAAAGGATCACTGAAGACCAGCATAATGGATGCTGAAAAGCTTTGCTATCACAGGAATAAATCACATTTTAAAATATATTAAAATATAAAAAAAAAATTTTGATTAAATAAATGCAGCCTTGGTGAGCAAAAGAGACTTTCAAAAACATTTTTAAAATCTTACAGAATCCAGTAGTGTACATATCATAATAAATAAACATTTTCATATGTCATGTCCTGCTCACATGGTAATTTCAGTGAATGCTGCTGTTTATGTGAGTGGGAATCTTGAGAGTGTCTGGAATTCTGCAGGAATGTTCCCGCCTTGACAGCAGAGTCTTACTGTTAAACAACCATTTTGCAGAGTGGTCTGTCCAAGAAATTCACTTGATGGAGAGAAACTATAAGCGAGAACCTGTAGCTATAATTCACTCTGAGATGGGGAGAATGACAGATTAGAAAAGTGTGTATGGGGAGAAAAAGTACAATAGCTGAGAGACAGTATATGTCACCGAGAAGGAAAAGTTGTGCTCTTTTCTTACAGACACGATTATGGTTATATAATAGCACTAACCATTTTAGTCTTCAGGCCGTCCACCCTCACAATATCCCACACACACCAGAAATGTTGGAGACTCTTTGAAAAGAATGCTGTAACCCCAACTACAGTGCATGTATACAGTGCAGAGCACTTTATGAGATTGCAAGCATGGTGCCATTTGTATAGATTGAAGTGTGAGTCTATGAGCTGATGAAATGTCCCTGTTATTGCAGCATGACTAAACATAAGAAAAATCTGATTGTGTGTATGTGCATGTGTTCATCAAGCCGCAGTCCAGACCAGTCTGAGCTAGATTACGAGCTGGCCAGAAACAACTTGTTCAATTTAGCAATCGACTACAATTTCTGAGCCATTTTAAAACTAATTCCTCTCTCTGATTCCTTGTTCATTATGTTAGGGTCATATAACACTACATAATACATAAAAACAAAATGAAACAGACAAACTAAACTGATTCAGTCCCACTACAGTATTTAACACCAATTCACAAGATTATCCAAGTCCTAATGGGCAGCCATTAGATGGTCCTCTCCGGCCACCGTGGGTACGACAGCAGGCCGCTTGATCTTCACAGATAGAGGAGTGCGATCAAGAGACACAGATGGAACATGAGAGAAACATACAGAGATATGTTTGCGAGACCATGAAAACCGAAGTGTGAGGAACCGAGAAGTGGGACGTTAGGGTCACAGAGAATCACAGATGGCATTGCTGAGTGAGGGTCAGCAGGAGGGTGTTGGGACAGATGGACAGGCACGAGGCCATATCGGTTATCAGGGTGGTGCAATAATCCATGGCGCTTCCCCTTATCAAAAGTAACTGAACAGCAGAAGTTTGTGTAGCAACAAAAGTCACTGAGATGGACAGCAATAACCCATGGTAGATCCAAACCGAAGTCCCCTGAGACAGAAACATTGGTCTTTCCACTACTCACAAATCTCTCTAATATCTACAAGATAGCAAATGGTTCCAGCATATATAAAGGCAGAAATGTAAAAGCCATGGCACATTGTAAAGCCAACAATCCAAACCATTACAGAGCAAAGCTGCCATAAACCAGATTTCAGAATACTGTAATAAAATATTTTGAAAAGATTATGAATGATAAGTTCAATGTAATGTTCTGAAAATAATACAGTGTAACACTATGAAAAGAATGTATTTTAAGATTCGGAAGACAATAAAATTTAACAGAGAACAATTCATTAGCATTCCATTTACTTATTCACTTCATACTGAGAAAAAAGATAATCTTTAATTATTTTATTGGTTAAACTTTAGTGAAGTCACACAGTAAAGTTACTGTGTATAGTACGAGAAAAAGTGCAACGTAGAGTGTAATGTTATGGAGAGAATATATAGTATTCATTACCATTATAATGAGGATTCAATGTAACTAAGGAGAATACATGTCAAATTAAATGCAGCGGCTCCTGACTGTAAATTTAGGTAGGGCAGATTCTGGGTCTTAGCGCTAGTTTGTAAGTTTTATATTCTAATTGCTGAACACATGCACACACTTTTGGCAGAGGTTGAGTGTGCTTGCGTAAATCAGCCTGAGGGTGGCGCTCTAATGTTGATTTACAGGCTCAAAGTACGAACAGCACACACATAGATTTATACTTTCATTTGATACGCTACTCCACATATGCCACATACTCAAATTACAGCACAAAACTATTGTTTTACAGTTATATCCTTTTCTCTAAGTATTACAAATTCAAGCGAGTATTTTCATTTTGCATGAAGGCTCATCCTGACAGTCTGCATTAAACTTCAGACTGAATGAGCGCCGGCGTGCGCATGCGTGTCAAACAGACAGGACACATTTTTAGAGAGGGAGACAATTAATATCCAGTGCAAAAATATTAATTTAGCTGAAATATGTTGTTGGACTTTAAATTTAGGTTTAAAAGTCAACATGTAATTCAAGTATTTTATGATGGGAGTGGTAACTGTAAAGGGATAACAGAGTGTAATTGAATATAAATGTAAGATGTTTCTTACATTTACAGGATAAAGAAATGACACTAACAGGTTACTGTGTCCAGAGTGAATGTGTGTTCCTGCAGAACATTCCTCTTTTCTGTTAACACTGAGCTTGTGTTTTTCTTTTTCTTTATTATTATCTTCATTTTAGTGTATGGGTTTAAACTGTCCTTTTGATTTATAGCTCTTTTACACATAGCATAGATATAGATATATTCACTATATATGTTTTCATAGCATTTATTTGGCACGTTTGTTTGAAGGACAGCATTGGATGTCCTTCTGGATGTGGAATAGTGTGTTTTGTCAATAAAAAAAAAAAAGAAAATTGGGCTTTTAATCCGATTAATCGATTATCAAAATAATCATTAGTTGCAGCCCTAGTATCATGATACCTGCCTGGCGAAGCCATGCATAAAATTTTAATATCCTGCTCACTTAACGACTTATAGTCTAGAAAACCCCCAAAATATTTGTTGCATAATGCTGAACACATTTACAATTTATTATTGATTCAGTTTATATATTTTGGTGCGGCACTGCTCCACCTGCCCATACAGACGAGCCACGGCTGAAATGCAGTGCAACATTGCTAATAATAAGTGTAACCTTATGAAAATAATAGTGTTTTTTTATGAAGAGGATTCACTCAGAGGACTACAATGAATCCTCTTCATAATCAAACAATAAATATTCTCTTCATAACATTGCACTGTATTCTTTTAGTAACGTTGCACTGCATTTCCTTTAAGACATTGCATTGTACTCTCCTTGTAACGTTCTAATGTTACTTAGGAGAATACAAAGTAAAGTCATAAAGGGAATGAAGTGTAACGTTACTAAAAGAACACAGCGTAACGTTACAAAGAGAATATTTATTGTTTGATTATGAAGAGGATTCATTGTAGTCCTCTGAGGAAAAAACAATATAAAAATAAGAACTGAATTTAACGTTATTAAGAGAATAGAGTAACGATGTACACAGTACATGCAATGTAACATTAACAATACGATTTAATGTAATATTACTATAAAACAGAGTAACGTTAATAAGAGGATTTAGGAAACACACTTGTAATATTAATTAAGAGTAAGGTTAGGAGAAGTACACTGTAACGTTGTATACCAAATACAGTGTGAAGAGAGTCGAATGGAGAATCATAATTACGTCGGTTACATTCGCCTGAAGTCAACGACGCAGCGGACACTGCATCGTCCTGCCCTCTCTCTCATTTACTCGGTTTCTTTGAACAACTGATGTATATATTGCAGGCCCTCGCGTCTCGTTCCTGCTTCGCTAGATAAAGGCAAGGTTAGATCTAATCTGAAACTCCCAGCGATGGTATGAAGGCTGTCCAAACCCTGGGGCCACAGCCGTGTTTGTAAACAGGGCGCAGAGACGCGAAGCTTAGCTCTCTCTTTACGCGCAAAATGTCCCATTCACCAACAGAAAAACAGATTACAACAAATACCTAATTACCAGGTATGTTTGTGTAAACGTTAAAATGTATTCACGTTCAAACGGCTTACCTTCAAGAAGACGAGAAATGAGACTGTCGACGTTTAATTCCCCCTCCGCCATCTTCAGTGCCGAGTTCTGCATGCAAAGCTTCCAGCAACGGCCGCTAGGTGGCGTTCGCAATGACGTCATTCACTTAGTTACAAGCAGTTACGTCAATATTAATGACCTTTTCATGAATATTTAAACGTTTTGAAGGCAAACTTTTGACCTGTTGAAAGCAACTTAATTGTTAATGGTATTTTCTATTGTTTAACGTCTTGCTATTTGGTTTCCCTTCCAGGTGGATTTTTATCAGAGTAGGGTTACACTTGGTATTTATTTATGTATTTATTTTTATTATATATGTAATCAATTTATTGAGCTTGATTCGCACAAGAGTGTTTCTTTTGCCCTATCAACGTGGTTAAAAACTCATTTTCATTCTTAAAAGTAATTACATCGGACAGCTATTGGTTTCCAAGCCTGGGTAAGTGGGTATCCTAAATTTAATTGCTTTATTATAATATTTCAGTCATAATTATCATAACTACTCTTGTAGGTTGTAGTCTATATTATACTTTAGTACAGCAAGAGACTCACCTGAAAGTCATTTAACATTGAGAACTGACTCAATACTTATTTTATATTTGGTCATGATACAGGATGAGCTTGAACAGAGAAGAAAAGGAACGAAAGACAAAAGTTAAGAGGACAGAAGCATTAAAAAAGATTAACAAAACACCAAAATAAAAAAATATATTCGAAGTTGCAATTCTCTTATTCTGTAACAAATACTGGCAAAGACATAATAGAATTACAAATATACTGTTAAACAAATTACACTTATGTATTGATATAGTCAGATACAGGCTCGGTTTAATAAAAAAAGATTTTATTGCTCATGTGCACACTTAAGCAGGGACAAAAACCTGCAAGCAATGTATAATAGTTATATAACACAATCAAACAACAAATAATAAAATAATATTAAACATTTAATTTTCAATTCCTTGTTTTATTACAATAAAAATATAATAATGTATATACTTTTGTCTATATATCAATTATTTGTTGTATAAATAATTTACAGCAATAAATTAATTTATTGACATCTGAACACTGTTTCAAAAACAGAATGTATGTGAATTTGTAAGTGATTGAGGTAAAAATGTATATGAGGTAAAAACTATATAAAATATATTTATGATATATACATATATGTGACCCTGGACCACAAAACCAGTCATAAGTCGCACAGGTATATTGGTAGCAATAGCCAACAATACATTGTATGGGTCAAAATGATCAATTTTTCGTTTATGCCAAAAATCATTAGGATATTAAGTAAAGATCATGTTCCATGAAGATATTTTGTAAATTTCCTACCGTAAATATATCAAAAATGTAATATTATTAGTAATATGCCTTGCTAAGGAATCTTATGACTGGTTTTGTGGTCCAGGGTCACATATATGTTTTTAATTTAAAAAATGCAAAAGGTTTCTTTTAGGGGAATGCTTAGGGGTGGGTTTAGTCTGTAGTAAAATAATTAACTTTATATATGCAGTTAAAACATTTTTTTATCAGAACTTTGTTCCGTTCATTTTGTTGCTCTGGTTTCTCTTTCTGTTCTTTCGTCCTGTGTAGTAGAAGATCATCCAGGTTACGACCCAACCAATCATCAAGCCTCCTACAGCCAGAACAGCAGCTGCCCAGGCTGGCACAGAATCGTTGGAGCAATCTGCAGGGAGAGGGGTGCCCGGGGCAACTGTGGTGGGCATGGTAGTTGTAGGGACATCAGAGCCACTGTTTATTCGTGTAAAAATGAAGGGATGATCCTGGAGAAGATACAAAGGGAAAGCATTAATTGAAAGACCATTTGTATCATATCTTGGTTATTGTTCTCTTCAAGACTGGTTATTTACTCACTTTTGTGGGACAGTGAATCTTACTGCGGTCATATGTGAAATTATTGTAGGTTTGTTTACTCCCCACTGGCTCCAGCTTAAAACCACAACACAGGAGAAATGCTGTTAAATGCAGGAAAGCTTCTGTGAGATTGTCATAAAGGGAGTGAAAGTGTATTTACCATGTTGTTCCAGAGTGCAATACCCATCTCTGCATGTCCACGCTCAGAGAAATGAAAACAGTCCACAGAGAAGAAAGTCAGGTCTGGTGTGCCATCCTAAAGAGAGAGACATTTCATCTGTTAACGTTGGCCCTGATACTGAGACTCAAGGTTTGATAGCTAAATGTGTTAATGTGATCTCATGAAACATGAGCACTGTTAGAGATGTTTTAAGGAAGCTAACCTCAATCATCGGAACAATAGAGTTCTCGAAGAAGGGCTGTAGCACCACTGTAAAGTCCTGTCTTCCATCATACCGTCCCCCATACACCAGCCTTTCCGTCTCCATCTGACACAGAAAACAACACTTTTATTACTGAAGGTCAAGTTAAACCAAAGCCCACTCAGCTAATCAGTTATAAATGAACTGACAACTTGATTGGCTACAGACCTGCAGACCTCTGTTGACCAGCTTCATTTCATTAATTTCTGGAGAGTTCTCACGGGGATTCAGAAAACATGGACACAAGTTCCTGTCACACATACATGAAAATGCTGTTGGTGTACATAAGAACATGAACATGTACACTGGTTTTCAGATGAAATTGTTTATTAATTCATTGGTTAATTGATTTACTTTTGCAGGAGGCTGCAGCCCAGTGTGTCCCTCTTTATTAAACGCAGATCGTTAACCTCTAAGATTTCCACAAAATTTACCAGCACTCTGGGAACCTACACACACAACAAAATATACAACAAAATCATTTTAAATGTTCCTGTGTTAATTATATGTGAACGTGTGTAATTGCCATAAAAATAATGTCACTGTGCAAAAAGCCTTAAAGGGATAGTTCACCCAAAAATGAAAATTACCCCATGATTTACTCACCCTCAAGAGTGACCCACCCAATTGGAGTTATATTAAAAATATCCTGGCTCTTCCAAGCTTTATAATGGCATTGAATGGAGGACGAGATTTTGAAGCCCAACAAAAGCACATCCATCCATCATAAAAGTAATCCATATATGGCTCCAGGGATTTAATAAAGGCCTTCTGAAGCAAAGCGTTTGTGTAAGAAAAATATTCCTATTTAAAACTTTCATATTCATAACTAAAACAACTAGCTTCCGACAGATGGCCGTACGCATTGATTTACGGCGAAAGAGTAACCCCGGACCTGACGCATGACGTATTGACGAACGTGGAAGCACAGAGGATAGAGCAAAACAAAACACCGGTCGCGAATTAGAAGTCTAAAACAAGATTTTTTAAAGAGAAATGTCGGAGGATTTCGACATAAGAGAAGAGGAGCTTGAGTTTGTTGCCCAGCCCTACCACAAGAGGCGTCAAAGCTTACGCTACTCTTAAGTCGACTTGAGTAGGTAGTTATTTTAGTCTATAAAGTTTTAAATATGGATATTTTTCTTCCAAAAACCCATCGATTTGCTTCAGAAGGCCTTTATTAACCCCCTGGAGTCGTATGGATTACTTTTATGATGGATGGATGCACTTTTTTGGACTTCAAAATCAGGGCCGCCATTCACTACCATTATAAAGCTTGGAAGAGCAATGATATTTTTTATTATAACTCCGATTGTGTTCGTCTGATATAAGATAGTATACATATACACCTAGGATGGCTTGAGGGTGAGTAAATCATGGGATAATTTTCATTTTTGGGTGAACTATCCCTTTAACCACCTATGATATGCATTATGTTCTAACCATGAAATATTTTTTTCAAATAAGTTTTTATAACATGAAATAGCTTCAATCATACAAACCAAAAAAAGTTTTTTGGAAAACAAAATTGGGGGGTATATGGCAACGCTGTACCACAATGGAAATAGTGGTAATACAAATAGTTTTTCTATGAAATTATGATTTTCTTTTCTATTTAAATGCACATTTCTTTTAGAAATTGATAGATTTATATGCTTAAGACTCATGGAAACCAAAAATAAGTAGATCCCTATCGTTCCCTATAATTTGGCTTACTCATCCTCGCTCTCATTACATGGAAGAGCTAACTCTGCACTCTTCCTATTGCCCTTTCTGTAAAATATTGCTGTATTCATTTTCTGAAAAGAAGAAATAATTTTGTTACTTATGCATAAATACAACTATACTACAATAAACACTTTAAATAAATAAATAACTGCATATTGTTGATGCTGCTATCTATAAAAAATCCCAATGGGGAAATACATTTCCAATTCGATTCCACTGTGGTAGGCTACAGCATTGTCATATGGCAACATACCTATTTTTCCATAATGGTACAGCGTTGCCATATGGAAACATTGATTTACATTTAACATCTCAATTTACAGTAAAACTATGTTAGACAAACTTATTTGTAAATAAAAATATCTAATTTACTTATCAAAGATGCTGCAAAAAAATCTCCCTTGAGACGAGATGTTTAGAAATTAGGTTAATAGAGCCATTTTTGGAACACTTCAACAAGTGTCTTCCGTGTGCGGGTGACAGTGGGAAAGAGAGTTTTGGAGGGACATTTAAATGTCATTTGACCTAAAAACAGCACATCATTGGCTACCTTAAGGCCTGCCCTTTTAATTCCCATAGTGCAATATATTGTATATTTTTTTTTAATAACAAGGAAATGAGTAGAAATTAATTGTTGCCATATGGCAATGCTGTACCATAAAGGGTTAAATTCTTAATTTTTAAATAATTTCTTATTTTCTAACTAATAAGAATGCAACTTTTTATCTCACTATTCTAACTTTTTTTCCTTCGCAATTCTGAGTTTAGATATAAACCTTGGTGAGTTGTTGTGAGAATTGTGAGTTCTAATCTCAGAATTGCAAGAAATAAGGTTAGAAATGCAAGATATAAACTAAGAATTGCAAGATATATCTCACAATTCTGACTTTTTTTCTGAAAGTTGTGAGATATAAACTCGTAATTGTGAGTTATAAAATCGGAATTGGGAGATAAAACATTGCATTTACTTTTGTAATGTTTTTATTCCATGTTGGAAACAACCTTCTACAGTGGCCAGACATGTTTTCATGAGATTCACCCATTGAATGAATGTGATCAGGTACAGTATGTGCATCTCTCTCACCTCATTGTACAGCATGTCCAGACTGTCTCTGATGTGACCAATGTACTTAGAAGGGGATAGAGAAGCCTGGGTAGAGAAAAACACAACACACAAAGCAAAATTGAATTGTTGTTTGCTCTTAAAAAACATCAACATTTACAATGACGCAATGGCATATCTCTGTTAGCTGTGTTTTAGCTGCTTAAAGGTCACTGTTGAGGTTCTCTGACGCAAAAAGAAACCATTTATGATGGGGAGATGAAAGACATTATTAAGAATCATGCACTCACCCGATCATGACAGTACTGGCAAAGGTCATTTCCCCCAATGAACAGTGTCACCAGCTTCCAATCATTCTCAAAGTCCACTTCCTGAAAAAAAAGAGTAGTATTGCATAAAAACATGTATTTGATTAAATTAGAGTCTTTATTGTCACACAACAATTGGTGGAATTTGCTTTGTGCAGCAAGTAGTTGGCAGACAAAATATACACTGCCTGGCCAAAAAAAAAAAGTTGTTGTTCTTCTGACCCTAATTGATGAAGTGTGTAGCTTTTCATTTCTTAAGACACATCATGGCCATATTCCAAGATTCATCAGGCTCAAATTGTGAAAGAATGGTTGGAAGGGAGCATGAAGAATCATTTTCACACATGAATTGGCACCTCTGAGTCCAGACCTTAAATTCATTGAAAGTCTTTGGGATGTGCTGGAGGAGACTTTACAGAGTGCTGGACTCTTGCTTTGTCAATACAAGATCTTGACCAAAAATTGATTCACCTCTTGATGGAAATGTTCTTTTTCATGCTCCCTCCCAACCATTCTTTCACATTAATCTTGACATTGTCATCCTGGAATATGGCCATAATGTGTCTTCCTACATGGTTGTTTAAGAAATGAAAAGCTACACATTTCATCAATTAGGGTTAGAAGAATTGTTGCTAAACATATAACATGCTAGAAATTAGATATTAGATAGATATTAATCACTGCAATAATGATCCAATCATAGACTCTGAAGCATTTAATGACAGAACACAACAAACATTGTCATTTGTATGTATTTTTTATTTATTCACCACAAATTGGTTCAGAACAACTGAATAGATTAAATAAGCATACTGACCGTGCTATCCTTTAAAGCTGTGATGAGATCCCTCACTTGTGCTGGTATATTACTGAATAGAGAGAAAGAATCCATTAGATGAGACAATACTGTGAATTGTGTTTGTGTGTATATGTGTGTTCCTCACTTGGCTTTGGCACCGCTCACTGCCATATTGAAGCCATTTGGCCTTTTACTTTTTCCTTTTGAGAAGCCGAAGACACTTGGATTAAACTTCTTAAGGATGTCTGATAACAAATAATGACACAGGGCGCTGGTGATCATTATGTTATTAATAAGATTCAAATCTGATAATAATGTTTAGAGCAATTAGAGTCTCTTTCCTAACCAATACTGCTAATTACAACCAATAAAAATAACATAAAGTGTTACATAAGAAAATACTCACTTGGCAATGTGGTGACAGTCTCCAAAGTATCATCCCCACCAATGCTGTCCATCAAATTAAACATAGACACTTAGAAAACATGCAGAGAATATAACAAAAAAAATTCCATAAGCATAGGTTGACACAAACTCACCTCCAGGAAACCCCTCGCTCCTCATCTGCCAACTGCAGAAGGTTATTAGCTTTTGCACCAAAGCCGGCCTGACAGATGCAGAGAGAGAGAGAGAGAGAGAGAGAGAGAGAGAGAGAGAGCGAGAGAGGGGTAATTACAGCATGACAAAACACAGCAATATACACAAATATACACCCACACTTACAGTGAGTGAATCTCCCAGAGACGCCACCACTTTAATGTCACCTGGACGCAGCCTGTGAACTGAGAAAGAAATGTGATAAGGTGACTATCCTGGATACAAAAACACAACAACACAGCTACAATGCAGGGTACTTGGACCTAAAACGATAATAAACCATGCAGTGTATCTACACAGTGAAAGCCTGTCTTGCCTTCTTGCCTATATAAACCTATGTACATAATTACTCTTTCTCATTTTTCTTGTATTTAGTACTAATCTTCATTTTATCCCCCTTAAAAGCACAATATGTAATTTTCGCCGCTAGAGATTGCTTATTCAAAACAAAGGCGTAGCTTGATGAGCGTGGATTCATGGGAGTTGTCATCTTCACCTCCACAGCCAATGGAAAGGAATCCGACGGACTTGGGCAGAAATCATGTTCATGGATGAGCTAATGGGAAGCCGTGGGAGCGGAATGCAGCTACTGGAGCGAATGCTAATGAGACACACTTGCGATACACACCGGTTTCAAGGCCAGCGGAGCTTTTTGTTATGCTGCAGTAGGTCGTTTCCACTCTTTTCATCGCGTATGTGGGGTAACGCAGCGCTGTTTTACATGATTAAAAAACAATTATTCTAAATACATTTGAGTGCTTTGAAGTGCATTTGTGTGTTCTCTCGGTGGCTGGTGTGAGCCATTTGCTGCACTTTGCAGTAATCTAGATCAATATTTGAATATCATATTAATAAAAACAAGATGACTTGTGTTGCTAAATGACATGCAATTAAATTTTAAAATAAATTGTAAAGTATCCAAACAGTTGCTCACCTGTCTAATACAACACTTAGGGCCAGATTTACTTAACAGGGCAAATTAGGGTGAGAGCGCAATTCCAAAAAAAGCACAGATAGGAGTGGAAAGTTCTGCACGTGATCTACTGACAAAATGCAAATTAAAGAACACAGACGCAGCCGGATCATTTCCATAATGGCCATTTACCATTTTGGTGGTAAATAATGGAGCAAATACCAGTAAATTGATGAGCACAAACCTTAGTAAATCACCTTGCATGATTCATTTAAATACTCTCCTCCCATACATTTTGTGTCGAAGGATAACTCCTACAAATGCATAATAGATTCAGACGCAAAATCCACACCTTTTCCACTGTCCACACCTTTTAAGCGCTAATTTATCACTGCGTGTCTTTAGTAAATACTGACAGTAGTTTAACGCCAAAAGAGGGTTTGCTCTGGCGCAAACTGTTAGTAAATCTGGCCCATAATATCTTAAAGTGTCTATAGTGATTCCATGTTTTTTACGAAATCAAGGGTAACGTGGATATGACTCAATGGCGACACAATGACGCGGTGCGTGACCTGGTTAAAATAGATTTCTCTGGATTTAAACATTGTTGGAAACGTTTGGAATAATGTAAGTACACAAGTCAACAAAATATATAACAGTGTTCTAGTGGTTAAATCTGATATATTGTGCCTTTAATACCTTTTTCTGTATTACAGCATGATATTTTGTAAATTCAAGTTACTTTTCATTAACTAAATATTTCAGTTAAAGCATTATAGATAACATCTTTTATAATTTTACATACATTTAAATTTAGACCAAAAGACAGCTTTTACCAGAGAGGAGAGACATTTTTACTTTCTCTTACCAGATGTTGGTACAGTGTCGGAGGGTGCTGTGTCCACACATGAGAAATCACTTCCCCAATTCTAAAGTGAAAGGGAGTAATCATTTCATAATACATTTTGATCACTTTAAGACTATTGCATTTTATGAACATCATATGTACAGTAATACATTTGTGTGACTTACTGTTGCGGGTGGAGGAGTAGGAGGAGGGGGGTTGTATGTGTAATTGCTGTTATGATAGGTCTTCAAATAGGGGGAGGACTAAAGAAGATTATGAAACAGTGTTACCATGTGATAGAATTATAGAGTTTATTATATTTTATAAACTGTAGAAGTAAACTCACCTTTTCTGGGCATTTAAGAGGGACACCTGCAATAAAATCCTCCTTATCTGTCTTATTACCTAAAGGCTCCATCTGAGTAAGGGGGGCAATGAAACAGGAAATCCATTTTGAGAATTAACATGCTGTAAAATGATAATATATTAAGAAAAAGTATGGATTTTTTCCCACTACTGTAAACCCTAACGCTCAAAATAATTAATTGGTTTGAGTAAAACCAACTTAAATTAAACAAATTAGTTCAATCAAATGAACTTTTATGAGTATTTAGAACTTAGTTTGAGAACAGATATACAGTATGTTAAATGTTCTATATTGCTGTACTCATTCAGCAAGTGTTATGCTAATGCTATCAAAGCATTGTGTTACCAATTAGCAAGGTATTGTTTATTGAATTAGCTAGTTAAAGCTAGCCAAGTTTCAACTACTAAAAATATTTAAGTTTTAATTGAAATTTATGAATTAGCTTACTCAAATATTTGAAGTTAAGAGCAAATAAAATGTATGAATCTGCAAGTTCTGCTTACTTAAACTTTAAATTTCTTAACCTAAAAAATTTGATGTAACCGATTGCCTACATTTTTTTGAGTTGTGTCAACTTATTCGGGTTTACTGTGTGTTGAATTATATTTTTTTAACACATTTCAGTTATACCTCCAGAAAGAAGTATAAAGGCTATTTTATTGTTGAAGTAGCATTCAGTCATTTACACTAAATACAATAAATGAAATAATAAATATATAAAATAAATGTAAAAAATAATATGCGTGCAAGTGCATGCAATATATGAATAAAATATAATTAGGTTAATACACTATTCTGTGTATCTAATCTTTTTATCTCATATACTCACCATGTTGTTCCAGAGAGCCCGAGCCATGAGCGTGTGAGCTTTCTGACTGAGATGAAAACAGTCTGGAGAGAAATAGGAACGGTCAGGTGTCCCATCCTAAAAGAGCATGGAAATAATGACAGACGGAGAATGAGAACAAGTGCATCAAGAAACAATAGCCTTATGATTAGTTCGATTTTAGGAATGTTTAAATAAGATTGTTCAGCACCTCCAGCACGGGGAGAAACACATTTCTAAAGAATGGCTGTATGACCACGGTGAAGTTATCATGTGTGTCATATCGCCCAGACTCCACCAGCTCCCTCATACCACGCTGAGAATAAAACACAACACAGCATATATTCAATATTAATAGGAAATTTAATACATTTACATTAACATTAATAATATGACTATTTATAGGTGTATAATTGCATTATATTATAAATAATCAAAATGTCACATTCATAATAAATATACAGACATTTACACAAAATAAAGTTGTGTACCTGATAGGCTAGGTTAAGCTCCTGCAACATTTGGAGCTCATAAGATTCATCTTTAGGTTTCAGAACACAGCGGCACATAATACTAAAAAATGTAACGCAAAGCAAAATAACATAAGACAAACATGTACAGTACCAAAACTTTAAGAAATCAAGTCTTCTAACTGAGTCTAGCAGAAATCATAAAAACCAGTTGTTTATAGGGCAAAACTCACTTGATCAGCCAGGTAGGGCAGCCTAAACTGGGGTCCTGATGGAGGCGGCGCAGTGGAATTATATCCAGGAGCTCCACTAGGTTCACCAGGGCACGAGGGACCTGGAGAAGAAGACATGGTTGAACTCATACAGGCAGCTGGGATTTACATTTTAAGATTAGTGTCGGTTCACTAGCAATAATTTGGCATACCTTATTAATAGAAATTGTGCAGAATTTTAATTAATTCTCTTTTTTTTGTTAAATTTTTACAGACACTTTAGATTTGACAGACATAAATATTTTTACAATAATTTTTCATTTTAATTACCAAAAGTGAAATTTTTTAAAACTTTATAAAACTTTTGAATCCCACTGCATCTTAAATAAAATCTGTATCAATAATGACACTATAGAGCATCAGAGCCAAAACTGCCTCACCTCATTATGTAATATGTCCAGAGCCTCACGAATATACTTCACAATGTTATCAGGAGAATAGTATCGCTAAGGAGAGATGGAGAAAGAGAATGATAAAGAGAGGTAGAGACACTAATTGTAGATCTATTAATGAAACTTTGATAAATAAAACCAGCTCTATTAATATCAGCGTACAGTATCAGAGCAGTGGGCGCACATGTCATTTCCTCCAATGAAGACCGTGATAATCTTCCAGTCATTCTGGAAATCAATTCGCTGAAAAGAGACAGAAATATTCAGATGAATGACATTCAGATTTAGCCATGCTTGTGTGCAGGTCAGGTTTTGCCTTCATTGTGGGGACTAAATATCTGTCACAAGAATAGTAAAACCTATGGAAGCCCGTTTCCGCCACTAAATAAAAAAATAAAAAGAGTAATTGTGACTTTTTATCTCAGAATTATGACTTTATAACTCGCAATTGTGAGAAAAAAAGTCAGAATTCTGAGATAAAAAGTCGCAATTACACTTTTTATTTTTTTATTTAGTGGTGGAAACGGGCTTCCATAAAAACCTGATACCTTAAGGAAAGAAAATAGTTAAAAAAAAACATACAAACTAAATAATATCTTCCAACCACAATAGGAAAGCAAATGTGTGTGTATGTTTGAGATTTTGTGAATGATTTACCGGGTCCTCTTTCATTCTTGTAATGACAGCACGAGCTTGCTTGACCATATCACTGCAAAATGACAAAATTGGATTTTACTGTTTTTTACATTTCTTTATGTACACTATCATTCAAAAGTTTATAAATTATACTTCTGTTCAGCAAGGATGCATTTAATTGATCAAAAGTAACAGTAATGGCATTTAATGTTCTAAATTGTAATATAGTATATATTCAGTAACTGGTAACTGGTTTATAAAATGAGAAGCTACTCACTCAGCTTTGGCTCCTGGTACTGCTTGGTTCAGAAAGCTCTGTGCAGAATTCTCACTTCCTTTTCCCTTGGAATAGCCAATCAGTGAAGGGTTAAACTCTCTCAATATATCTAAATAAGAAACAAATATGATCTTATATATACACAATCACTCAAAATCTCATATGTCCATCTAATCCTTGCAAAGGTAAAGAGAATGGTTGGGGTAAACACATTTGGCTTGCTGTTTGTTAAGGAGGGACTCAAGCATGACACTCAACTCAAGCTTTAACTTCACCCCTGGACTACTTCAAGGTATTTAGTATAAAGTAGAGATTAAAAAGCAGCTATTTATAAACTCTTGCATAATGATCAGCTATTAGGGAATTTAAAAAATATATGACTACAATAATTTCTGAGTTGATTATAGGCTATTCCTAATTAGTAATTAATCATAAATCAACAGTACGCAATAATAAGAGCATCACAGTAATATGAGGGCTTGCACATACTTGGTAAGGTGGTTATAGTTGTTAGGTTCTTATCTCCACCGATGCTGAGGATAAAAGAGGGGCAAACAAAATGAAACATGACTGTGACTGCGTTAATCATATGGTTAAAACTAAACCAGCATCATTTGTCTGCAGTAAACGGATGGTTTACATTATTATCAGGATAGACACTCACCACCATGACAGGCCGCGATACTCGGTGAGCACACCCAGGAGGTTGTTTTGTGCAGCACCCACCCCATTGGCTGCCTTTTTGGGCAAAAGAAATGACATCACAAAACTGCACAAAACAATGTGCAAAAGTAGCATATGTCCATTCAAAAGTTTGGGGTCAGTAAGAATTTTTTTATTGAAGTCACCATGAAAACAATTTTTTTAATGGAATATTATACATTATCTGTGCACATCATTATTATAATTTGTTATTTATTATACATTATTATAATGTGCCCTCATAATCTTTAATCAAAATATTATCTGATGATCTGATGATGTGTTTACTGGACAACCTGTCACTCACATGAGATCACAGCAATTGCAAATGACAATGATCCAATCAATTCCCGATGGACAAAAAAGCCCCGCTCTACATTTTTTCTCATTCTAGAAGCCGTTTTACTCGGATATACGTCACAATGGGGAAGAAAAGACGATCACAACCTCCTTTTCATGCTAACTTTAATACTTTTACTTAGCAATGATGCGTTTAAGTGACATTTATCATGTTACAAAAGATTTGTAGTCAAATAAAAGCTGTTCTTTTGACCTTTATATCTGTCAAAGAATCCTAAAAATCTATTGGCAATAATCAGAAATGATTATTGAGCACCAAATCAGCATGTTAGAATGATTTCTGAAGGATCATGTGCACTGAAGACAGGAGTAATGGCTGCTGAAAAATCAGCTTTGCCATCACAGAAAAATATATTCAAATAGAAACCAGCTATTTTAAAATGTAATAATATTTCACATTACTGTTTTCACTGCATTTTCGAACAAATAAATGCAGCTTTGGTGAGCATAATACACTTTTTTCCCCCAAAAAAGGATTTAAAAAATCTTACCAACCCCAAACTTTTGAACAGTAGAGTATATTTGTGTATATATATGGATTATCACCGTCAAAGAATCACCAATTGCTGCCACCACTTTGATGTCTGCTGGCCGTAGGGCATGGACTACAGAAGAGACAAAGAGATATGAGCTTAAAAAAAACTCCCATAATTCCCAGCCAAATGTACTACAAGTGTTAGATTCCTGTTTACCTGAGGTAGGGATGCTGGGAGATGGAGACCTGTCCTCACAGATGAGCTCAGTCCCCATCACCTGAAAGGTCAGATGCAGCACAAGTGAGACATACGTCAAAGCAACAGGGTGAGCTTATGGTGAGAATGGACTCACTGGGTCGAGAAGTGGAGAGGGATCGGCTGTTTGTGGGATTCTGAGCTCTGCTGAGTTTTGCTGTGTTCGCAAAAACGGCTTTTCCTGGGACAAAACAACAGGTTTAGTAACGCATATGTGCATGTTTCTGGCTGTTTAGAAAAAAATATAAACATTCAGACTTGAACATATACAAATGTCACTACACACACACACATAGGACAACTGTAATATACAAATGAAATGAAACTGAAATATACAGTTGTGTACTGCTCTTTTCACAGGTGAAGGACAAAAAATTGCGTAAAACATAAACTTCGGAAAGTACAAAGAACATGTTTTTTTTTTCTTCAGATAAAGTCACATTTATGAACCGACTCTGATACAGCAATTTGCTTTATAAATGCTGAAGAGGCCAAAAATCAAATATCTCTATCACCTCAGTAGGACACAGAACAGTGACTATGCCCCGCCAATCCATCTCAGTCTTGTCTGTCATTGGCTGCAGCTGGAGAGAGAATCATTAGGATTGGTTAGAAAGAGGGCTCCAGTCCTTCCTCATATAAAGGCAAGATTAGATAAGTGGCTTGAGATGGGTTTTCTAGGTTGAATAAGTCTTAAAATCTTATCACCGAGAGCTGATTATCAGTCTGTTATCAGTCACATCAGAACATTTTGAACATGTATAACTTCAAAGTAAATTGTCCAGGATTTCACCTCTACATCTACAGTATAGTGTACACATGCGTTGCTTGCATTGATATTAACTTACCAAATTAGTCCAGAGCTGTAAAGCCAACATGCTTATGTCATGTGAGGAGTCAGATGTAGAGGCTTTCTTCTGAAAGTACAACAAAAGGACAACTTTGCTTAATAATGGGCCAATTTATCCATACAAAACTGCTACAGTTGCACGCTAAAAAATGCTGGGTTAAAAACAACCCAAGTTGGGTTGAAAATGGACAAACCCAGTGATTGGGCTGTTTTAACCCGGCGGTTGGGTTAAATGTTTGCCCAACCTGCTGGGTAGTTTTATTTAACTCAACTATTGTTTAAAAATTACTATATGGCTGGCTTAAAATGAACCCAAAATTAAAAATCAGACACATAATTACTAGAGGCAACAATAATAATCAAAAGGTGAACATTTATTAATAAGCAATTTAATAAATGTTTATTGTTTAATTATTATTCATTAAACTTAATAATTTATTAAACATATTAATAAATGTTCATTTCCAACATACTTTGGGTTCATTTTAAGCAAGCAATACAGTAATTTTTAAACAATAGTTGAGTTAAATAAAACTACCCAGCAGGTTGGGCAAACATTTAACCCAACCGCTGGGTTAAAACAACCTAATCGCTGGGTTTGTCCATTTTCAACCCAACTTGGGTTGTTTTTAACCCAGCATTTTTTAGAGTGTGGCTTGTTTCTATTGCCCTGCATGAGTCATTTCTGTTTTTGAAAAGGCAAATCGAATCAAATACAAATAGCCTACTCTCAAGTCTCCATACAAGTCTGACTCAGTGAATCACTGGAAAAGGTTACATTTATTTTTAGTCATTTTTGGTTATTCAGTTTCCCTTAAAATACATATCACGTGCACTTAATAAATTGAATTATTACTGGTTCTGGCCTTTACAAATGTTCTTGATACAATAGTTGTGCAATATAATGTCTGTCTGTCTGTCTGTCTGTCTATCTATCTATCTATCTATCTATCAGCCTGTTCAAAATGATCATCTCTGAGTGTTACGACTCACTGAGTCTGACAGATCGATGTGAACTGGACTGGACTGAAGAATTACGGTGAAATCCTCCCGATCGCTGAACCAGCCTCTTCTCTCTAGAAGAGCACTGACAGATTCCTGTTCAATGAACACATATAATGTTTGATCATGTCAAACTATTTTAGTATAGATATACAAAAGTCATATGTGTGAGTGTGTGTGCATGTATGTGTGTGCGTGTTTGTATACACACTGTGCGCACCTGCAATGAAGCCATAAGCACTATGGTATCCAGCCTGTGTCTGTTTTCATCATATCCTTTCCCACAGTGGAGTTTAAAGACTCTAAAACATAAACACCTTATAAAATAAAACTGTTCATCACAGAATATCATCAGAATTCAGTTTTGAAGAATGCTCTCTAATACTGACCGGTCATGCGATTCATATGACGGTCCACTCCAAACAACAACATGAACCAGTGTATGTGTCAACTAGAGAAGAGAGAAAGCTGTTATTGTAAAAAAAACTCTGTTAATTGTAAACTGATTCAAACTTTTGTTTGAATGATATTGAATTTCTTCACCTTCTTATGAAGAGAGTCCAGTGTATGCTCCACTCTATTCACTGCTGCATCAATGTTCGCACTGAAGCCCTAAGGATAAATACAGAACAATATAGAATTAGAGCTGGAGTTTGATTGTTTACTAAGTCCCATGTGATATGCTATAAAAGCTTGATAGGATTTGTGGTGAAATATCTGACCTGGTCTGTACACGCAGAGAGCTCATCAACTGGTATAAGAAGAAGGAGCAACTTCCACTGAGAAAGAATGAGTAGATTGCTCATGGTTAAAATATAATACATGAATATGTACCTTACAGTGTTTAAGGAATGTTTTATATTACTTACAACAGTTCAATAAAAAGAACTTAGTATTGAGTAATGTGCATTTTAGACACAATATTGCCAGTTACTTTGTCTATTTGCTCCGCCAAAAGAAATATTTCCATACCAACACTTCACACAGTAGTGGTGTTTCTATCATGAACAAATCTGTATTTTTGAACTATTTGGTTGAGCCAATGATTTAATGGTTCACTCATAAAGTCAGTAGTTGTTTTGTTCCTGAAACAATCACTGTTTTTGAATCAGTTGAATAAACGATTTTATGACTCACTCATAAAAAGTCACTTGTCAAGTAACGATGTATCCCCACCACTAACACACATAGACTTACAGTCTATCTTAAAAGGAACAGTCTCAGATATTTGGCTAATGTCCTGGCAAGGTTTTTATGAACAAACATTATTCCGTTAATAGAATGTTCATTTAAAATTATCTGGTCTTTAATAATGTTCTCAAAATGTTAGCACAAAAAAATTATTTATACATCATGATGATACATAAATGATACATAAATGATACTACTTGTATTTCAGAATGTTTAGAGAACATTCAAAAGTAAAATTTCCATAATGTTTGCAAAATTTTAAAATGGAATGTTCCCTTAACGTTCGTATAACCAAGAAACAGCCTTTTTAAAACATTGCCAAAAACGAGTGTCTACTTACACCAAGTGCAAATAGCACACCTTGTTGGCAAGCACTTTTTACACTAGTTCCGCCCAACAATGCCTGGTTGGGCCACACAAGATTGTATTTCATGTATTTCTTTAGTGGTGTAGTCAGTAGAGCGTAAGGCTCATAGAACTACGTTTTGACGCGTTTGACCCGGGTTCGGCTCCTCCTTTTGCCAAGCTTGCTCTTCTCCCTTTTCCCATCACATATCACATCGGAAAGGCATTTACTTTCAATAAAAATTAAGAAAATGTTCTAAAAGTGGAAATAAAGTGCCTAACGAAATGTTTAATAATAATAATAATAAAAGTATTTATTGGGTAGGGTTAGGGGTAGGTGTAGGGAGGGCTTTTATTGTCCCATTAAGTCGGTATCCATTTAATAGTTTTAATAAATATAATAATTTACACTCTATGTTATTATTGCATCCTGGTAATGTACATCAATACTGAGGTGCAAATAGTATGTATCTGCCAAAATAAAGTATAAATAGCATCTAATTACTATTTACACATATTGCAGAACATAGAACTACTACTATTACATGGTGTAAATAGAATATATCGCTATTTGCATAGTGTAAATAGCATCTATTGCTATTTGCACTTAGTAATATTTCTGTGTTCACAGGGTCCTATGTTCCCCAGATTTATATGGCACATAAGGAACACAAGTTCCCATGGTCCTAAATGTTTGTCATTTTGACTGTCAAACACTGTAAAATGCTATGGTAAAAACCTGTTAATTTTGCAAGCTCCCTTACTATACGGTGAAAAGATGTAATAGATCTAACAGGATATTTTATATTTTCATTTTACATTAAAGTGCATTTAAATGTACAGATTTGATAAATAATCTTATAATCTACAGTGAAAAACCGTAAACAGACATTCCCACAATTCACTCCGAGCATTTTACATTTGATGGTATTTTGCTTAAATAATTGTTTCTGTTTTTGTTATTAATTAGTTATTAATTTTATGTTACATCTTATGTTGTTTAAATAATGTTTATTGCATTTTAGTGTCACGTAACACACATTGTGGCGTTTTTGTATTTGGATGACACTGTGCGCCTTCTCTTCGTATGAAAGAATAACCGGTGTCTGTCAATCCCCATTTTTGTTCTCGTTCTAGCTGTGAATATCTTTAACCTGTCAGGTTTATGTTCTGTTTTGGTTTAGTTTTATGTGTTCCCAGTTCCTGTATGTATTTCCTGTCTTCCTTAGTTTCCTAGTTGTCTGTCACCTTAGCAACCTATTGTGTCCACCTGCCCCTTGTTAATTCACTCATATAGTCTCTGTATATATACTCACTGTGGAGTTTAGTCCCTTGTCCATTTTTAAGTCTATATTAGTTGGTTGTTTCCTGGGTGTTTGTCATTTTGATTTATTTTTATTAGAGTTTTGCTGCTGCAACTATCCTGCATCTACTCATCCTTGCTGCAATCACCATGACATAACCATAGTGACAGTGACTAAAGTAAATATCAATGATGGCAATGTCCGTATCACCGGAAAGTCTTATCACATTTGACGCTACTTATACCCAACTCCTGTGGAATAAAACCTTCAGATAACACACAACTCGTAAGTCAGAACCACACATAGATATACATCAGTGGCCGATCAAATCGGACCGGAACTAACTATTGTAAAGATGACTGTGCGTTTAGTAGAGGATGTTTACCTGAGCGGGGCTAAGAGACTCCATAATGTTCTCTGCTTCATCCATTAAACTGTCACACAAAGACAGCCATTGTAAGCATACATAAAAATGTAGTGTCTGTAATTAAATCATGAATATTAATTCCTTTCTACATTACCTTTGGCCAGGTAGAACAGTTGATACGTCCGGGTTAAAGGTGAACAATATTTCTAAGAGAAAAGTGAAAAGATGTTATTTTGTATCTTGACAGTTAATTTTTCAGGCGTTCTGAGTACCATTATATCACCATCACCTCACATACATAAACATCTGTGCTTAGCATGGATCAGTGCATCTACTTTATTGACTTGACTATCGGTTATCTGTGCAGTTTCCCGTTCTTTCGTTCTATTTTTGATCAGTTAGCCATTTTCATGACAAACACTGAGAAATTATTCAAATTATTAGACAAATTATACAATTAAACCTAATCTCAAGATAAACTTTAACAAAATTTACAGAAACACTAAAGGATATGAAGAAAGGCGAAATAAAGATTAAAAAGACCTGAGGTCAGCATAGACATGTTGATAATCCTATCACAAACAGTAGTGAACAGACCAATAGTATCATGCCAACTGAATCAACCCAAAAACAAAGTACTTAAGTGTGCATGCTAAGGTAAAACGATATTATCATATTTCATTGAGATTAGGGCATGTTTGAAGGACGTCCTGTTAGGTTCCTTGTAGATTTTTATTTTGAATATTAGAGAAATACTCAGCTAAAAGCTTTCCTATTACAATATATATCATTTATCATATCTCAGAAAATTAAAATCTGAAAATCAGTAATAATAAATTGTGTAATTGTTCAGATACATGGTTGTTTGTATCTCTCCCCTGGCCTTGACTTTCATTTCAAGGACTCAGACTAAATCTTTCTGAAACCTTTATACAAAGATCTGGTTTAATCAAGCCTGACAATCACACAAAAATACATGAAGGGCAATCAATATGTTACTCAGTAACAAACAACAAATGATTTCAGTGCAGGTGAGGAGAGAGAAAATTCAAGGTAACACTTTATTTCGATAGTCCACTTTAGACATTCTAATACATGTCAACTATCTCTTATTAGAGTATTAGTAGACTGTTGGCTTAATATCTGCTAACACTTTATTTTTATGGTCCCCCAACAGACATTCTACTGACTATAAGTAACTTTGCATCTACATGTCAACTTATTCTACTAACCCGAACCCTAATACCTAACCTAACCTATCAGTCTACTAATACTTTAATGTGAGTTAGTTGACGTAGTTGCAATATTATAGTTCATCTAAAGTGGACCATCAAAATAAAGTGTAACCAAATTCAATAATGACATAAATGCAATTTGAGTACAATACTTAATGCATGCAGGTTCTGTAAAGATTATCCCCCGGTTTTACAGATAAGGCTTAAACCTAGTACTAAAAAATATGTCAGTGCCTTTGTTTTGTCTCAATATGCACAGCAGTAATGTTTTTTTTTTCTTTCTAAGGCACGTTTATAAAAGCTACTTAAATGTCCTAATTGAACTAAGGCCTAATCCTGGCTTAATCTAAACCCTGTCTGTGAAACCAGGGTTATATGTATTTGTTTATTTCTATGGAATAAGACAGAAGCCTTACCAGATAGCATGTTCAGGGCTCTGATTTCACCAGATCTGCCATAAAAAACACACAATTTAATCATTTTAGGTGGCATTATAATAGCACTGAACGAATTAAAGAATTAAAGAAATCTAATCATTGCTCTATGCAATGCTAATATACTGTTTAATGTATAAAAATGTTATAAACTATTGGAAGAAAAGTTTTTAAAAGTCTTTTACAGGTTCCCATCATGGGATCATTTTATGGATTTAGTTTTAATTAATTAGTTTTGTTTCAATTAATTTTTTATTTTGATTACATTTTATGAATGAAACAGCTCGCGTAAACATACTTTATCACCAAAAAGAATTAAATAACACGTTAAATATGAAAGTATTCATATGGCATAGTGGCATAAAATGCTCTTTAAAATCAAGTCAAGAACCCCTTTTTTCTAACATTAGACAGTTTAACAATAGACAATGTGGCAGCAAACAGTGTGCTTAATTTTTAGCTAACGTTCTATAAAATTCAGAGAATGACCTGAATTTAGGTGGGTTAAACTAATGCTGATCTGTCTCTTTTTCAAGCTTACAAATCTGCCTCAATTCCAATGAAGCTTAACTGATATTTTAATGCACTTGTGATAAATTTGGACATACCTCTCCACATCAGACAAAACCAGTGCAGATACCACAGACACATCAGCTGGCCTCAGAGAATGGACTGTGGGAAGGATAATAAGACAATTTATACATCGCAACCAAGCCTATATGTTTATTTACAAGATTCATGTAGATTCCTTTACCAGAAACTGGAGTGCTGGGTGAGGGGGATGAATTAGCACACAGGGGACCAGACTCAACTGCAGAAACAAAACAAACCCTTATAAGACACTGACACTTGACTCATTGTATTCACATGGAAGCACAATTTTGGAGTGACAAATACATTTCTGTAAATGCATTTCCTAAATTGCATTGGATGATTTGGAATTAAAAAACCTAGAAAACTGATAGAAAGTGTATAACTGTCTCACATCTGCTCCGTGACAGAGTAATTATTAACCTCTCGAATAGCTAAAAAGTGAAATCACTCCATTTCTAAAATACCATCAAACCAGTCAATAAAGTGTCAGGAAAATAATCGAAGAGAGCTTTATGCATTAAATTGGAAGCAGAGTGGCAGAATATCAAGAGTTATTAAATACCTGCTGAACACATGCATGCTAGAAGGGCCAGGATCCTAATCTGTGCACAGGAAGAGAAAGTTCTATCTTTTATTCCCATGATGGAAAGAATCATCCGTTTCTCTGCTTTGGTTCACCTTTTTAGAGCAGTTCTGAAACCGTTTGGACGTTTAGCGACACCTGCTCTGATATATGACTGTAATCTTCCTCAATCTCTTAGACACGCCTCCTGTGGCTGTTAGTTTGCATGTTTCAAGGTAGATGGCATGGGATTTATTATTATAGATCTGCCCTGTCACTTATTAAGGAGTTTATTGGTAAAACATTGACTAAGTCTATAGTCCTGGTTTTATGTCTTAGGGCGATATAATTTCACTGAAAAGAAGAAAGGTGTTCATAAAACTGATGGTCCATGCATGGACTGTGAAAGGCGAATATTGGAAAGGCTATAATATTGGAGTGGTTTTAAAAGGAATATATTATTTGTTCCTAAATCTGTTTTAGAATACACTATAGAGAGAAATTACACAATACACAACTTGATGCATTCAGATTTTTAGGTTCTCTTAACTATTGCCTTAAAAATTGTTCTTACACTACTTTGTTTTGCCAATATACACCGATCAGGCATAACATTACAGGTGTTGTGACAGGTTGTGACAGGTGACGACAGGTGAAGTGAATAACACTGATTATCTCTTCATCACGGCACCTGTTACTGGGTGGGATATATTTGGCAGCAAGTGAACATTTTGTCCTCAAACTTGATGTGTTAGAAGCAGGACAAATGGGCAAGCATAAGGATTTGTGCAAGTTAGGGCCAAATTGTGATGGCTAGACGACTGGGTCAGAGCATCTCCAAAACTGCAGCTCTTGTGGGGTGTTCCCAGTCTGCAGTGGTCAGTATCTATCAAAAGTGGTACAAGGAAGGAACAGTGCTGAACCGGCGACAGGGTCATGGCTCATTGATGCATGTGGGGAGCAATCAAACAGACAAGCTACTGTAGCTCAAATTGCTCAAGAAGTTAATGCTTGTTCTGATAGAAAGGTGTCAGAATACACAGTGCATCGCAGTTTGTTGCGTATGTGGCTGCATAGCCGCAGACCAGTCAGGGTGCCCATGCTGACCCCGTCCACCGCCCAAAGCGTCAACAGTGGGCACGTGAGCATCAGAACTGGACCACAGAGCATTGGAAGAAGGTGGCCTGGTCTGATGAATCAAATTTTCTTTTACATCACGTGTGCGTCGCTTACCTGGGGAACATATGGCACCAGGATGCACTATGGGAAGAAGGCAAGCCGGCAGAGGCAGTGTGATGCTTTGGGCAATGTTCTGCTGGGAAACCTTGGGTCCTGCCATCCATGTGGATGTTACTTTGACACGTACCACCTACCTAAGCATTGTTGCAGACCATGTACACCCTTTCATGGAAACGGTATTCCCTGGTTGCTGTGGCCTCTTTCAGCAGAATAATGTGCCCTGCCACAAAGCAAAAATGGTTCAGGAATGGTTTGAGGAGAACAACGAGTTTAAGGTGTTGACTTGGCCTCCAAATTCCCCAGATCTCAATCCAATCGAGCATCTGTCGGATCTGCTGAACAAACAAGTCCGATCCACGGAGGCCCCACCTCGCAACTTACAGTACTTAAAGGATCTACTGCTAACATCTTGGTGCCAGATACCACAGCACACCTGCAGGGTTCTAGTGGAGTCCATGCCTCGACGGGTCAGGGCTGTTTTGGCAGCAAAAGGGGGAACATATGTCATAATGTTATGCCTGATCAGTGTAAATACATAAAAGGCAACTACAGATTTCTTGTTCAACAATTTATATATACCTGTTATGTTAACTGAAGGTGCAAAGTCTGCAAACACTTTAAACACTTGATACAAAAACCTCAAAAATGATGACAGTCACCAAATGTAAAAAGATGAACTCTTAACATCACAATACAACAAATAACTAACAATAATGACAAAAGAAGTGTTCTTAAAAAAAAAAATGTCAGCAAACAGCAATACAATAATCCTATAACAGTACTTATTCATGCTGGGAGCTCACAAACCTTTAACATTTTAGCAATATTGTTCAGTTTGTTCAGACAGCTGTGTTTGACTGTGACATTTGTGGGAATTATGTTAGTCTAACATGGATGTAGTTTCAATTAATTCACATTTCTTAGTATTTGTTACTCAAAAGGTCCAGTAAAACTAGAAAATATAGGTTTTTTTTACAATGCCAATATGTATTGTGAAAATCACTATGCAAATAAATTAAATTGAACTGAAAATTGTTTACTTTACTAAACATTTTAATTTCAGTGCCAATTATTCTATTTCCACAGTTATGGCAACCAATATTTAATCATGCTTTGTCACCATGTGTGCTTGAGGATCAGGAGTGCAGATCTTGAATCTGATTAGATATGATTAGATATGCTGAGAATTATGAAAGTCATAAAGATTTCTGAAGATTTACAGCTTCTCTCGTTGATAAGATAAACATTCCATCCTGAGCTTACATTAGCAGAGAGAAGATAACAATTTTTTAATTTATGTTACGTTACACATGAATCTACAGCTCAAAATGACTGACATCTGATTGACAGCTGAGATGTTAATTAAGTCCCTAGAACCTTGTTAGGGTTAAGGTATTTTCATAAAATAAATTATATAAAACTATAGTATGGCTTTGGTTGCAAAAATACCTGAGTGACTGTGTGGATCAAAGGCTATATATATATATATATATATATATATATATGTTTGTATATATGTACAGTTTATGACAGTTACAGTTGAGTGCTATAAAGATTGCCATTGTACGACACACTGTTAAATGAATAAATTCTCCAAATTTGATTTAGTAAAAATTGTTATTATAAGCACACTTATTCTGGTCTGTTGTTATTATGGAGAGTTTTGCTACAATCATAACAGCAGACATCTGCCTGCAGAGTCTCTACCTGGTGTTTGTCCCATTTGGTGGATTTTTGGTTGGTGAGAAGGCCTCTAGACTTCACATCCATAAAGCACAATGGGATTTATGACAGGTTTGATTATTTTTAGCCAGATTCTGATTGGTATCTCAGATCTGATACTTTGTGCCGTGTCTCTGAAGACATCCACAGCTTTGCTGACGTTTTCTGTTGTTTGCTGATATTTATAAACAGGTAGTTTTGAGTATGTTCTAGGGACTTGTTATCTAGCTTGAAGCTATATTTGTGGCCTTGGTGGCTAGGTCTTTTTTAGAATATCATTATATTTATCCTTTTCAGGTTAATGACCAAACCCATGTTGTGCAGGAAGCAAAGATGCTGCTGTTGTGAGTGACAACACTAACATCTGGAAACAGCAACTGACGGTAGAGTGAACTCTGTGGAGATCTGTGTATTTTTGATACATATTCATTGTTACTGTAATCTAAATTGATGAGATGTTGACGATGTCGTATATACACTATATTGCCAAAAGTTTTGGGATGCCTGCCTTTACATGCACATGAACTTTAATGACATCCCATTCTTAATCCGTAGGGAGTCGGCCCACCCTTTGCAGCTATAGCAGCTTCAACTCTTCTGGGAAGGCTTTCCACAAGGTTTAGGAGTGTGTTTATGGGAATTTTTGACAATTCTTCTAGAAGTGCATTTGTGAGGTCAAGCACTGATGTTGGACGAGAAGGCCTGGCTCGCAGTTGCCACTCTAATTCATCCCAAAGGTGTTCTATCGGGTTGAGGTCAAGACTCTGTGCAGGCCAGTCAAGTTCCTCCACACCAAACTCGCTCATCCATGTCTTTATGGACCTCGCTTTGTGCACTGGTGCACAGTCATGTTGGAACAGGAAGGGGCCATCCCCAAACTGTTCCCACAAAGTTGGTAGCATGAAATTGTCCAAAATGTCTTGGTATGCTGAAGCATTAAGAGTTCCTTTCACTGGAACTAAGGGGCCAAGCCCAACCCCTGAAAAACAACCCCACACCATAACCCCCCCTCCACCAAACTTTACACTCGGCACAGTGCAGTCAGGCAAGTACAATTCTCCTGGCAACCGCCAAAACCAGACTCGTCCATCGGATTTCCAGACAGAGAAGCGTGATTCGTCACTCCAGAGAACACGTCTCCACTGCTCTAGAGTCCAGTGGCGGCGTGCTTTACACCACTGCATCTGACGCTTTGCATTGCACTTGGTGATGTAAGGCTTGGTTGCAGCTGCTCGGCCATGGAAACCCATTCCATGAAGCTCTCAACCCACTGTTCTTGAGCTAATCTGAAGGCCACACAAAGTTTGGAGGTCTGTAGCTATTGACTGTAAGTTGGCGACTTCTGCGCACTGTGCGCCTCAGCATGCGCTGACCCCGCTCTGTGATTTTATATGGCCTACCACTATATACATATACATACACACACACACACACACACACACACATATATATATATATATATTATGCAAACAATGTTGAAGTCTCTGCAGTCACAGCTTTACAATGTCAGTTCCGTCATCCCGGTGTAATAGTTTCTGTAAATAGTTGTGGGATAAATCTTAACATTTTTTATATGTTTATTAAGGCAGCTACAACTGAAGAAAAAATTAAATTGCTCCACTGTACAATACTTGGTTAAGGTGGTAAAATATTCAGTTTTGTCAACTCTGTCAGACGTCAACTCCGTCAGGTTTTATGTCTGACAGAGTTGACTTGTAAGCTGATGGAGTTGACAAGTGCTCACAAAACTCTTTATATAGTGATATTATATATATTTTGTTTTTGGTAAAACTTTAAGGTGATGTAGTTACATGTTACTACATGAACTTACTATAGTAATAACAGTAAATTATGCATAATTACAAGTAACTAACCCTAAACCAAACCCTAACCCTAACTCTATAGTAAGTACATGTAGTTAATTAATATTACTTAGTATTTGAGTAAGTACAATGTAACTACGTCACCTTAAAATAAAGGGTAGCCATATGTATATATATGCCATAGCCATATGCCTTTTTTGCATATGTGGAATTATTCTAATGTTGTTTCATGATTTTTTTATTTACATATACAATATATTTGGCCTGGTTTACAGTACATGCCTTATATAGCTACTGGAGACCCAGAATGAGAACGCTAAAAGGAGAAAAACAAACCACTGGCAGGATTGTTGTATTAAGTTAAATAATTTGTGTTAATTTTGAAAGAAATATTTTATTCTTTTTTCCATTTATTGTGTTAAAACATCAACGGAACTATGTTATGTCTGACCTAAGAACATTGGATATGCAAGTTTAATATTAAAAAATAGGGTAGAGAGTTAAGGAATTTAGGAACTGGACTGTTCATAATAACCATAACCCAGAAAAATGTATTTTTTCACTTAGCTCCTTTACTAAACATCATTATTACATAACTGAAGACTTTACACTGTTGTTGGATGGATCAAATTAAAACAGCATGCTTTTTAATGCGTCTGATGGAGTTGACACAACTTAAGTTTTGAAGTGAATAAATGTAGGCCACATTTTTAGAAAAAAACATTTTCAGAAAAACCTGTTCCTTTTACATGGTTCATTAGCTGAGACCTTTGTCTACAAATATATCAGTTTATAATCAATGTATTATTAAATAATAAAAACGAACTTCTAAAACTCGTTTTGTCCCTTATCTCAAGAATCAGTGAAAAAAGTTTTCAAAGAAATAAAAATGTTTGCTATCCACCTATCCACCAGCAGATGGCGTTAAGAGATTGGAATTAGTAGACGTTATTACGCATTGCAAACTCATATAATGAATCAGCGCCATCTATTGATTCACATTGGAACACCCGCTGCTTCACATGTAAATCAATAGATGGCGCTGTTTCGCCAGTCTAAGCCGATGGTGGAGAATCAATGGGGTGGAGGAGAGAGGAGAGCCCCGGGTCCACACATCACTGGATGCGGCAGCGGCATGTGGACGACAGACACACCGGAGACGTGTGCGGGAACTTCATGTTGACCGGTCCGGGCACTCACTGGAGCGCATGACCCGCCGTGATGGCCGGGGGACGCAGAGGACTAGTGGCCCCTCAAAACACTTTTCTGGAAAATATTGTCCGACGGTCTAACGGTAAGACGCACCACCACATTCAATGCAGCGCACATACAGAAAGAATATCAGCGGTAGTGTCGCAGATAAAAGAAAGAAAGCAAAAACTTTTGGGTAAATAAATAAGAGACATACGAGACCTTTACATAAAGACAGCGTACTTCTGACAATATAGTAGCCTACTTCCATAAATACACACCAAAAAGTTAAATGTGTCTGTTCACGCGGGGGGAAAACATCATGCAGGTGAATTCTGTATAGTGAATACGTTAAATAGATAATTTACTCGTTTTTTATTTTTTACATTTTCAAACAAACGTTAAATAAATAGTTATGTCAGTCCTAGGCTATTTTTTTCTTCTTCTCGATTTCTTATATAGGCTATAAATATAAAGATCTCACTTATATAAAATGCATCATTTATTTGTAGGCCTACATTATAACAATGATAAAAATAGGCTATTTAAAAATAGTAATGGGCTGCAGGAATATATTCTGTATTCTCTGCGTGACAGCATGTGCTGCCCTTTTCCCATTTGAGTTGTTCTCATACATCCTTCCATCAGCAAGCCTTGTGGAATAGAGAACAACTTTAGGTTAAATTAATATTTAATAGGCCTAGCAATTAATATTTAAGAGTGCTGAAAGGTTGAAAACTGGCCGAGGATCTTCAGAAGCACTATCGTGTTTTTGCACCCATACTGCAAGGTCCTTAAAATAGAATCAAAGATCTCTTTTGTTGATGTTTATCCATCAGGATAAGCGTTTCTTATTTATGAAGTTTCATTATATGCAAAACATGCATATGTCCATTTAAAGCTGACTGAACCACAGCTGTCCACAAACGCCCAGTGGACACCTCCTCTGCCCCATCCGCTTGAGCACTTAACCCCAGTCCAGAGATAGCTGAGATTGTATTCGGCTTTCAAAAATATTGAAAACATGTACTTCTCATTTAAGTAGGACTTCTAAAAACATTGATGTCTGTATATGACCTGCTTGGTCATAGGGTTATATGGCCGTCTTGGAGAAGAACAAGAGGACAAATTCCTCTACCTCTATCGTGTGTTTGTGTTATTTTAACTCTTTTTCTGTTTTCTTTAACTTCCAGTTTGGACATTATCACATAGACACACAGGTATAAACCTCACTGAGCAGAATACTTGTGCTTTAACCTCTTCCATCCCTACATTATCTCTCTCCCTCTCTCTTTCTCTTTTGCTTTCCCTCCCTCCCCCCTCTTTTTCTCCCTCTCTCTCCCCTTCTAGTTCCCATTCGACATTAAATATTGTTCTATACCAATTTCTGTTAATTTACAAACTGATAGTCTGAATTTCATAATGATAAGCTTGATTAAACTCTTTTGTGGTTAAAGTGGTTTAACAGTGCTGCTGATTTTTAAAAGCTGCTTAGTTATGGTGAAAATAACCATGCAGATGTTTCTCCCTGGTCCTCATTCAGCGCTGACAGCACTTGCTGTAAAATAACAAATGTTGGCATGGAACGTTTTTTTTCCTCCATAGTGGTGCGTGTGAGTCCACGTGTGCGTGTTTGTTTCAGTGTGGAGTGCTCTTCCCGTGTTTATGCTCAGTAGAGGAGAACTGTGCTCTGTGGCAAATCCACCACCATGCTCTTACATGAATTGATATCATAGATCTGATTTATCCTTCACTTCTAATTCCGATGATGCCCTTCCATTTCCTGTTTGTTAGGACATTTACTCATCTCACATTTACCCCGCCATAGAAAGATTAAATGTTTGTCTGTGTTTCTGTCATGTGTGCAGTCAAAGTGAAAAATGTTGCCATTCATGTTATGTCTGAATGAGGCGAAGGACGTATTTTATAATGGGAAAAAATTACCAGAGTTGAATACATGTTTTATTTTATTCTATTTTATTTCACAATATATCTGAGTTCATTGTAGTGTTGACAGTGGGGGTCAAAATCTGGGATTGAAAAACAAATTTAAACTTTGAAATAAAAAAAAAAAATGAACAAAATAGAAGAAATGCTGTGAGGTAAAATTTATATATATATATTAATTTTACCTCAGCATTTCTTCTATATTGTTCATATATATATATATATATATACTTTTTATTTTATTTTATTTTATATATATATATATATACATATATATATATATTGCATGGGCTTTTTGAGCTTTACTTACTACCAAAAGTTATTCAAATATATTAGACAAATCATTTGGATAAATACAGTATCATAAGTTTAGTTTACTAAAATCAAAAAATATTTTATAGTGTAGGTAATCAAAAAAGCAAATTTGTGACACTGATCACATGAAATCCCTCATTTTATGAATCTTGCTCTATGTAAATATGATAAAGGCTACCAGACCGATGAAAGTCATGATACTGCTTACAGTCTTCATATTACAAAGGACAAAACTTAAAGTCAATTTCTTGCTTTTAAATACTGTAAAGGTCTTCACTGGCCCTCATTTGTGATTGACTATATGTTTCTAATTCTCTTATATCGGATTACAAGTTGTATAGTGTTACCGTGAGCTTGCTCAAGCTTTGAGATACATTTGTTAAAAGTGCTACTGGCTTACTCAGCAGCCGCTAAATCACTACTGTCAGCTAATCAGCTTGATAGCCTGCTTAACATGCTAGCTACTAACACGCTAACATTGACAGACATCACAGAAAAGGTTAAAGCAAGGTTACAGGGATGGAGCCCGCTACAGAGGATCCTGTCACAGAGTTTTCTTTTCAACACAGACTTTTGGAAACTACACTCAGAAGTAAAAGTTGGTGTATAATTGGGAATGGCGGCGACATCCCTGAATAACAGAAACTGACTCTGCAAAGACTCCCGTTGTGCATTTGGACAAGGAAAAGACATACAGTGGGGAGAACAAGTATTTGATACACTGCTGATTTTGCAGGTTTGCCCACTTACAAAGCATGTAGAAGTCTGTAATTTTTATCATAGGTACTCTTCAACTGTGAGTGACGGAATCTAAAACAAAAATCCAGAAAATCACATTGTATGATTTTTAAGTAATTAAGTTGCATTTTATTGCATGCATTTTATTTGATACATCAGAAAAGCAGAACTTAATATTTGGTACAGAAACCTTTGTTTGCAATTACAGAGATCATACGTTTCCTGTAGTTCTTGACCAGGTTTGCACACACTGCAGCAGGGATTTTGGCCCACTCCTCCATACAGACCTTCTCCAGATCCTTCAGGTTTCGGGGCTGTCGCTGGGCAATACGGACTTTCAGCTCCCTCCAAAGATTTTCTATTGGGTTCAGGTCTGGAGACTGGATAGGCCACTCCAGGACCTTGAGATGCTTCTTAGTTGCCCTGGCTGTGTGTTTCGGGTCGTTGTCATGCTGGAAGACCCAGCCACGACCCATCTTCAATGCTCTTACTGAGGGAAGGAGGTTGTTGGCCAAGATCTTGCGATACATGCCCCTATCCATCCTCCCCTCAATACGGTGCAGTCGTCCTGTCCCCTTTGCAGAAAAGCATCCCCAAAGAATGATGTTTCCACATGACCTTCTCCCATTCCTCCTTTGGATCATCCAGATGGTCATTGGCAAACTTCAGACGGGCCTGGACATGTGCTGGCTTGAGCAGGGGGGCCTTGCATGCGCTGCAGGATTTTAATCTATGACGGCGTAGTGTGTTACTAATAGTTTTCTTTGAGACTGTGGTCCCAGCTCTCTTCAGGTCATTGACCTGGTCCTGCTGTGTAGTTCTGGGCTGATCCCTTACCTTCCTCATGATCATTGATGCTCCACGAGGTGAGATCTTGCATGGTGCCCCAGACTGAGGGAGATTGGCCGTCATCTTGAACTTCTTCCATTTTCTAATAATTGCGCCAACAGTTGTTGCCTTCTCACCAAGCTGCTTGCCTATTGTCCTGTAGCCAATCCCAGCCTTGTGCAGGTCTACAATTTTATCCCTGATGTCCTTATACAGCTCTCTGGTCTTGGCCATTGTGGAGAGGTTGAAGTCTGTTTGATTGAGTGTGTGGACAGGTGTCTTTTATACAGGTAACGAGTTCAAACAGGTGCAGTTAATACAGGTAATGAGTGGAGAACAGGAGGGCTTCTTAAAGAAAAACTAACAGGTCTGTGAGAGCCGGAATTCTTACTGGTTGGTAGGTGATCAAATACTTATGTCATGCAATAAAATGCAAATTAATTATTTAAAAATCATACAATGTGATTTCCTGGATATTTGTTTTAGATTCCGTCTCTCACAGTTGAAGAGTACCTATGATAAAATTTACAGACCTCTACATGCTTTGTAAGTAGGAAAACCTGCAAAATCGGCAGTGTATCAAATACTTGTTCTCCCCACTGTAAAAGAGACATAGCAGAGTGTTTGACAGTTTTGTGAAGATACTGAGGGTATCAAACTGTGTGTTTTAGCCACTTTCTCACAGTAATATGGGTATCAGAGAATTTAATTCTGTTCAACCAGAATATTGGCACTATACACTACCGTTCAAAAGTTTGGGGTAAGTCTTTTATACTCAACAAGGCTGCATTTATTTGATCCAAAATACAGTAAAATATTATTACAATATAAAACAATTGTTTTCCTTGGTAAAGCTGAATTTTCAGCATCATTACTCCAGTCTTCAGTGTCACATGATCCTTCAGAAATCTAAGTGTAATATGCTGATTTGGTGCTCAAGCAACATTTTCTCAATATTATCAATGTTAAAAAAGTAAAAATATGCAAACCATGATACACTTTCAGGATTATTTGATGAATAGAAAGTTTAAAAAAAAACAGCATTTATTTCACAATATGAATCTTTTGTAGCATTTTGTAACGTATTTACTGTTACTTTTGATCAGTTTAATGTGTGCTTGCTAAATAAAAGTATCTTACTGAAAAAATCTCACTGAAACTTTTGAACAGTAGTATAAAACATAAGCTAGTTCATAACTGTACTGGCCAAAAGACACCCAGGAAAGGGGCGCTGTGTATGATAAAACACATCTGTTTATTTTGATGAGATATATAGGACAAGTATTTTAAAAGTTATGTAACAGTGGAAGTTTAGGTGAAATATACAGGTGTGATCAAGCATATCTCATTTACTTGTTTATAAGTGTCTCAAACTAAATTCTTGAATATCTTTAAAGGTTTTGATGCTACAACCCCGCAAACTTTGACAAATTCAGCAAGTAGATATTTTTTAGACCTGTAAGCACAAACCTATGCATTTCGACTTCCATAAATGACAGAGAAGTCATCAATTATATTTAAACCCAATGTTTTTAGGCAGATCTTTTACATTTTTATGCACTACGGATCACAATGGTCTGTGGGTGGTTTGTGGGCTATTTGAGGCTGAGACTACATATATGTTGCTTTCTGTTCACCTTAACAAGCAAAAAAAAAAAACTCTAGGCAGGGAACTGTATGTGGACAGAAGGAAGATTTCGAGATAAACTTGTCATTGTATTTTGAACGGGGCTGTAGTATAATGTGGCAGTGTTTTATGTGCTAAAGCAACACTGCTGTGCAAAACCATCTCAGGCACTGACCAATAAAAATTAAGCCGAAATACTCAGTGTTGTCATAAACATGTCAAATCAGTGGCTTTCGGCTGCCGTGACAGTGTCCACCCATCCTGCCTCATGTGACATTACCATATAGCGACTGACCTCTTGCTTTCTTACTGTTGACCTTGTGCCTGGTTCCTCTCACCTGCTTTCTCCCCATACCCTCCTGTGCTCTTTCCACAGACACAAACTTTGTGTTGGGGAATGCCCAGATCGTAGACTGGCCCATCGTTTACAGTAATGATGGCTTTTGTAAGCTGTCCGGCTACCACCGTGCTGAGGTCATGCAGAAAAGCAGCACTTGCAGGTATTAGACTTCATGCAGAGGTTAATGTTGCTTTCATGTACTAGTTTTTATATCACATCATATCGATGATATTTTCTCTATAAAAGAGAGGAAGGTCGATACAGTTCTTGTAGGATTGCACTTGAATTTGAAGATTTACAGTAGTATTGAATAACACATTGTACGAGATAGTAGAATACTGTTTGTAATGAAGTATGCCTACAATACAACCAGCATATGTAGAGTACAATATTGTATTACAATATGCAATACAATACAGCACAGTATAGAGTACAACACTACACCCTATGTGTGGACAATGGGGAAAGGAGAGTGCAAAATAATTCAAAAATAATAAATATTTTTCAGCATAAAAGAAATGAATACTTTTATTCAGCAAGAATGCATTAAATTGATCAGAAGTGACAGTAAACACATTTATGTTACAAAATATTTATATTTTAAATAAATGCTGTTCTTTTGAAGTGTCTATTCATCAAACAATCCTGAAAAAATGTATCACAATTTCCACACAAAAAAAAAAAAAAATCATAATAATATAATTGATAATAAGAAGAAATATTTCTTGAGCACCAAATGATTTCCAGCATATTAGAATGATTTCTGAAGGATCATGTGACTTTGAATACTGGAGTAATGACTGCTGAAAATTCAGCTTTGCCATCACAGAAATAAATTACATTTTGAAATATATTGAAATACAAAACAGTCATTTTAAATGGTACTAATATTTCACAATATTACTGTTTTTATTGTATTTTTGATCAAATAAATGCAACCTTGGTGAGCATAACAGACATTAAAAAAATCTTACTGACCCCAAATGGGTTGAATGGGTTGGAATAAACAAGTCTAATAACACATAAATAAACTTGCAAGTATGTATTCTGTTACTTAAGCCAAATATAATTTTACTAAGTTTCCTGCTGTATGTTGCAGGTGCTAAATGTCAGAAATAGAATCATATCGGTGAAATTGGCTGTCTTGGGGGGTTGTAGTTTAGTTATTGAGCCAGCAAGCGTTGAACTCTTTTCGCGTTGACTTTTCCCTGATATGCCAAACACAAGACAAGCTCATTAGAGTCACAGTTCCAGATGCCTCAGAGACAAATACATTTGTAGAGCCTCTTGAACGTATCATTCCTCCCTCTCTGCCTCTCTCATCACAGTAAAGAAAAGCTAAACTTGTTTGCAGTAAACTTTTGATTTTATCTGCCCATCATGTGGAACAGACCATTAATTCACTTGTAAAATCTCTAGAGATCAAAAATGAAAAAGAAGGTAAAAATTAATGTTTGACCATTTACTCACCCCCAGGTTGTTCCAAACCCATGCGACTTTCTTTCTTCTGTGGAACACAAAATGAGAAATTTAGTCCATCTGACCATATGTTTTTCAATGATTCTCTTGTTTTGGCTTCAGAAGACTTGCAATAAATCACACAATTCATATGGACTATTATTAGGGCCCTTTTTTGTCACTTTTGAGTTCACAATACTCAAATGGTACTCAAAATACTAAAAATACAAAAAAAGTTTGACCACCTCTGGTCACAGTTCACTTCTATTTTATTCAAAAAAGCAGCATGGACATTCTGCTAAAATTCTCCTTTTGTGTTCCGCCAAAGAAACAAAGTCAACTGGATTTGGAATGACATGAGTAAATGATTACAGTATTTAATTTTTTTAGGTGAACCTTTGCAATAAAGTCACACAGCATTCTCAAAAACTGTATGAAAACTCTGATTGTGATTTGCATTCGTTTTCTCTCTCAGCTTCATGTACGGAGAGCTCACAGATAAGGACACATCTGAAAAAGTTCGGCTGACTTTCGAGAACTATGAGATGAACTCATTTGAGATCTTGATGTACAAGAAAAACCGTGAGCATTGCACACATACAGACTCATACACGTACAAACAGATGCACACACACAACTGAGCTGTGAGAACTGGGAGCAGGAACACAGCAATCCCGGTGCATACATTTGTTATGCTAATATATTAATGAATATGCATAAAGGTGTAAAACAGAGTCAAGACAGTTTTTACTTCAATAGAAAAATAACTGGTTTTCTGACATGTTATCATGTTTAAATGTACGTGGGTGTGTTTTCCCAGGAACGCCGGTATGGTTTTTTGTGAAAATAGCACCTATACGAAACGAACAGGAGAAGGTTGTGCTCTTCCTGTGTACGTTTAGTGACATCACAGCGTTCAAACAGCCAATCGAAGATGACTCCTCCAAAGGTATGTGTTCATTTGTATTTTGTGTGTATATCAGTGCATTTGTGAGTAAATGTTAACTGTGTGTCATATCTGTGTTCAGGCTGGGGGAAGTTTGCTCGTCTGACCAGAGCTCTGACCAGCAGTAGGGGGGTCCTGCAGCAACTGCAGCCCACCGTACATAAAGGAGAGAATGTACATAAGCACTCGCGCCTTGCAGAGGTACGTCTGTGTGTGCACATCAGACCGATACATTTCATTTTACGCCTGTGAGTGATTCTGGTGTGTGTCAGCATGTGTTTGCATCCATCCGTGTCAAAGATCAAACTAACACTAGGACGGCTATCTTCTCACGCTGTGTTTTTACAATACACACACTCCTCCTGCAGGGAGATTAATAAGATATGTGAGGTGTTTTTGAATAGTTTTCAAACCAGGGTCAGGAATTAACAGTACCTTGGGGCCAAAATGCTACCAAATGTGAAGAAAAGACTTTTTTAATATACTTAAAAGACGCTAATTATACCAGTATCACATAAAAGCTGTCATGCAATGGAGATGCCAGATTAGTTCTGTATTAGTTATGTAATCCATGGTGACAGTAGACAATAAATAAACAATATAAAATGAGCAATTTAAAATGACTATATAATCTGCTCCAGCCAATTATTTTCAGTAAATAAGTAAAAAGGAGAACAGTCTGGTCTATTGCATGGCTACCTGAATAAATGAATGAATGAATATGAAATATTGATTTGAGTTTAAATTATTTCGTTGTCTTAACTGTAGAGATTGCAGAGAGACTGAAAATGAGCACAGCTATGTAACAGAATATTGATTTCCTGTTACTGGTCAGTTATACAGTGTTGCCATTGACAACAATCATTATTCAGAAATATTTCACAGCCGAATGCCACAATTGACCAATCAGAAACAAGTATTCCAGAGAGCCATGTACGAATAAATTATATATATTAAATATTATATATATATACAGTCAAACCAAAAATTATTCAGACACCAGATATAATTTTTTACTAGTGGGTGCAGGACACTATAGTTCATTTATGTAAGTGAGGATAGCAAAATAAAGTAAACTGTGACATATTACATCCAAAAATTCTTCATACAGTGGACTACCGGTAAAATTGATAAAAATTTAGGACCAAAATTATTCAGACACTTTGACCTGACCATGTTTTGCTTAAGTGTTTTTTCTTTAATTGCTAACGTGACCTTTTACACCACAGACTGAACAAAATGAAGCATTGCTTGGTAATTGGTTGACCTAAATTGGTATTATCTAATTGTGTACTTAAATTTAACAGCTGACAGCTGATTGGTTGATTGTAATCCATTACATACCTTTCTATCAAAGTTATCTGACATTATCAAGATGAATTTGTTCTGACACAGTTTAACTCTGAGTTCTTGTCATATTTTATTACCATTTTCTAAACTATAGCGAATAAACTGTGATAATGTGAGAAAATGTTGAAGGTGTCTGAATAAATTTTGGTTTGACTGGTTTGAATTATTTATATGAAATGATTTATTATATTGATTGAAGTGAAACTGAAGTTTTGTGAAAAATGCTTAATGTGATAAACAGACCAAAAAAATTACAGTAAAAAACTAACATGAAAACAAAAATTAACAATTTTATTCAACATATTATTTAATTTAAATGAAAGTAGTTTTAGGGCTAGATAAGTAAAAATATATCCTTAAGGTAACATCTGTACAAATCCATGTTTCTTAGGGTGCTTTCACACAACCAGAGTTCGATTGCTCCCCTTCCCCCCGCTGGATTGTGTTCACATTATATGATTTGGGTCTGAATCACAGCGATTATGCATCATCAAAGCAGCAGCTGTTTACCCCTGTTGCTTGGTAACGACGATGCAGGTGAAGGCGTTGCTTACCTCACTTTTATACTTTGGCTTTTGAACCTTTGGTTTTGTTTTCAAAGTGTCAAATAAGTAACATACATTCTCTCAGCTTGCAGTGCGTCAGTTACGCTTGTGAGGAAAGTGAGTGAGAACACACAGAAACACACAACTTTATCAAAACATACGTCATCAACAACGGTTCACTTCCACGATTTAGTTGACAGCGTTCATAGCAGCAGCGAACCAAATCGGAGTTCACATGAACTGTACCCTAGACCACCATTTTTATGCGGACTCAGGTATAGTTCGCGGGTGCTAGTGTGAAAGCACCCTTACAGTGTATGTGTCCATTCATTCTTTAATAATATATAATGTTAACATACATTTATTCTAGCAAGGTTTATCCAAAATGTCCATTAAACATCTATTTTAATCAGTGACAAGGCTTCGTCGGTATCTGTTAAACAGACTAGATGAGAAATTGTACACGGCATTACAGCCAAGACAGGTCATTCCTCTTCCTCTCCACTCAAATAAATGACCATCCGCTGCCTCTCTCTCTCTTTCTCTCATGCAGGTTCTCCAGCTGGGCTCAGATATCCTCCCCCAGTACAAACAAGAGACGCCCAAGACCCCCCCTCACATCATCCTGCACTACTGTGCCTTTAAGACCACCTGGGACTGGGTCATCCTCATTCTCACCTTCTACACCGCCATCATGGTCCCCTACAATGTCTCGTTCAAAACCAAGCAGAACAACGTCACCTGGCTGGTCGTGGACAGCATTGTGGATGTGATCTTTCTGGTGGACATTGTACTAAATTTCCACACCACGTTTGTGGGCCCAGCCGGGGAAGTGATATCAGACCCGAAACTGATTCGCATGAATTACTTGAAAACCTGGTTTGTGATTGACCTGTTGTCCTGCCTGCCTTATGATGTCATCAATGCCTTTGAGAACGTGGATGAGGTAAGTACCACGAATGTATTTACATATACACACACAAACATGGACAAGGATTAATCAGTGATCGGATCGATATGTGTGTGAGATGAGTTATGGCATTGTTTTTGCTCTGGTTTTCCAGTATGCTGAAGTTCTTGTTTCTCGCAATGTTTAAAGCAAGAAGATATATATAGGAAGTGTTTAAATAAAGCAGCACACTGCAATAATTTCAGAGGCAGGAACATGTACGTTATGTAAGGCATGTCAGGTCAAGGAGTTCACAAGTAAACAGAAAGAATATTTTACGGATATTACAAAAATAGTCATTCAACATCATTTTGGCTCTGTTAGCGCCACCTAGTGTCCGAGCATCACAGTGCAATTAAAAAAAAAGAGTTTCTGGAAAAAGGTTTTCCCCCCTTTCTGCCATTGTTCAGACAAAAAAATCATTATAGAGTGCTTCAAGGTGACTTATTTTTTTGTAGGCCAACCTGGAAGTTAGCATCACCCTGGTTCCCTGAACAAAAAGGGAAAAAAATTCCACTGGCTTTTGGAGTGTTGCAGAAAATAAGCTCTAAAGTTTATGATAATTTTGTTCATGTTCATGTTCACAAATGTGCACAATTTTTATGAATTTTGAAGCCTATATACAATAGCCATAGGTAAAAAAACGAAAGCTAAAGAATTACAACACAGTCGCATGAGTTAAATGTGTCCAACACTGACCGTCTGACAACTCTTTCAATATTTATTTAATATAGAATATAGTTATTTGTACTTTTTATAGTACAAATAATAAAGTTGAATGAGTTTTCCTCTGTACCTCTGTAGTCTCATTAAGCCACTTGTTAGCAACTTCCTTTTTTAATACATATAAAAGCTTAAAAAATCATGAGTGAGGGATAAAATGTGAAAATATCTTGAGTTTGTATTAACCACAGACTTTATTTCAAGCATTTAACCAAAAGCCCATTCACAAAACACATTGACTTTTGGACAGTGGAACCAGAAGGGCAAAAATGATAACTGATCTTTGGGTTTTAGGACTTTTTTGTTTGTTTTAGGACGCTCAAACAAACACAGCAATTCATTGATAGCGCCATTGTTGATTTTTTTTAGGGTAAATCTGCCTATAAATAGCTTGCTTATACACTCACCTAAAGGATTATTAGGAACACCTGTTCAATTTCTCATTAATGCAATTATCTAATCAACCAATCACATGGCAGTTGCTTCAATGCATTTAGGGGTGTGGTCCTGGTCAAGACAATCTCCTGAACTCCAAACTGAATGTCAGAATGGGAAAGAAAGGTGATTTAAGCAATTTTGAGCGTGGCATGGTTGTTGGTGCCAGACGGGCCGGTCTGAGTATTTCACAATCTGCTCAGTTACTGGGATTTTCACGCACAACCATTTCTAGAGTTTACAAAGAATGGTGTGAAAAGGGAAAAACATCCAGTATGCGGCAGTCCTGTGGGCGAAAATGCCTTGTTGATGCTAGAGGTCAGAGGAGAATGGGCCGACTGATTCAAGCTGATAGAAGAGCAACTTTGACTGAAATAACCACTCGTTACAACCGAGGTATGCAGCAAAGCATTTGTGAAGCCACAACACGCACAACCTTGAGGCGGATGGGCTACAACAGCAGAAGACCCCACCGGGTACCACTCATCTCCACTACAAATAGGAAAAAGAGGCTACAATTTGCACGAGCTCACCAAAATTGGACAGTTGAAGACTGGAAAAATGTTGCCTGGTCTGATGAGTCTCGATTTCTGTTGAGACATTCAGATGGTAGAGTCAGAATTTGGCGTAAACAGAATGAGAACATGGATCCATCATGCCTTGTTACCACTGTGCAGGCTGGTGGTGGTGGTGTAATGGTGTGGGGGATGTTTTCTTGGCACACTTTAGGCCCCTTAGTGCCAATTGGGCATCGTTTAAATGCCACGGCCTACCTGAGCATTGTTTCTGACCATGTCCATCCCTTTATGACCACCATGTACCCATCCTCTGATGGCTACTTCCAGCAGGATAATGCACCATGTCACAAAGCTCGAATCATTTCAAATTGGTTTCTTGAACATGACAATGAGTTCACTGTACTAAAATGGCCCCCACAGTCACCAGATCTCAACCCAATAGAGCATCTTTGGGATGTGGTGGAACGGGAGCTTCGTACCCTGGATGTGCATCCCACAAATCTCCATCAACTGCAAGATGCTATCCTATCAATATGGGCCAACATTTCTAAAGAATGCTTTCAGCACCTTGTTGAATCAATGCCATGTAGAATTAAGGCAGTTCTGAAGGCGAAAGGGGGTCAAACACAGTATTAGTATGGTGTTCCTAATAATCCTTTAGGTGAGTGTAGTTGTCTGCATATTAAGGGCCAGATTTACTAAACAGGGCAAATTAGCGTGAGAGCGCAATTACAAAAAAGCGCCAATGGGAGTGGAAAGTTCTGCGCGTGATCTACTGATGAACACTGACTAACTGACTAATGCAATCTACCAAGAGCAATGCAAATTAGTGTCTGGTTTAAGACATGCTTTTTTTGGCGGTAAATAATGGAGCAAAAACCAGTCAATTGACGAACCCAAACCTTAGTAAATCACCTTGCATGATTAATTTAAATACTCTCCTCCCATAAATTTTGCGTCTGAAAGGGAAACTCCTATAAATCCATATGCAATAAGGTCATCCGCAAAAATAACCCTGTTCACGCCTTTTCAGCACTAATTTTTCACTGCATCTTTAGTAAATCCTGACAGTAGTTTTTTAACACCAAAAGAGGGTTTGCATTGGCGCAAGCTGTTAGTAAATCTGGCCCTGAGTTGGGATGATATTTTAAAAATTAAGGGAAAAAAATATGAACAGCATCACCTTTAAACTCATTGCACTAATTGTTTGTTTTAAGATGTCTTCAGACACTCTGTGTAGCATCTGCTCTGTTTTGAACTAGTCTAGTTGCAGTTAAACAGCAAACCTGATCTCAGATCAGTGTCTATTTACTAGAGATCCAAATAGGAAGTACATACAAGTAATGTGTGTTACTCAATTTCATAAACATATGAAATTTGAAATTCAAAACATATGAAATTCAAAAAGGGGAGATCTTAATAAATTGCTACCTAGGGACTGCTTGTGTACTTAGATTTTATTTGAAATGCACCAAGGGGAAGGACAGCAACAAATTAACAAAACTATATCCAAAAGTGTTTGTATGTAGGCACTCTTCTGAGATGAGACTCACAACACGCTTTTTTCCATATTTACTCCCAAACACCTGATCAGAATAGCGTATTAACAGCCGTATTAACAGCCCTGGCCGTATTAACAGCCCTGCAACATTAAACTAATCATTTGTCTGAGTACTTTGTGTGAGGGATAGTATTTGAGCTTGTAATGGAGCAAATCTTTGGTGCTAATTAATATTGATCGGGACGCATGAGAGCGGAGCACACAAACCCTTTCATTGATCTCACGCTAAGAGTTCTTTTCCATGCTATCATATTTACAGTTTGAATTTTTATTTAAAGCATTTGAGTGCTTTTGAGTAGAAGGTAGATCTTTATTGGTGCGCCTCTCTAACTTTGATTCTCTATATGTCTCTCTCTCTCGCTCGCTCTCTGAATATACGGGTGATAGTACGGTAAAGGTAGGGAGTGAATCGATGGTGCGTGATTCGCTGTGCTGGTGAGGTTGGAGTCTGTGTACTAGGATGAAGCTTTTGCTCTCGATCAATCTCTGTCCGTATAACGATTTAAACTGAGCTGTCTGTCTGCATTTAATTGAACTCACAATCAATTTCCGGCACTGCCCAGAGGATGAGCGCAATCTCTCTGCCTAATGTTAACTGCCGTCACACCCCACACCTGCATTCCACAGCATTCAACAATTATTTGTTCTTAAAGGGATAGTTCACCCAAAAACGAAAACTGCGTAATCATTTACTCAGGTCGGCATGAAATCAAAATTCACAAAATCTAATTTCTAAATGCATGTGATATATCTAACTGTGAGCAATTTATCCATGCATATGTTTCTTTTCTTTTTTTTACCTTCTAATGTTTAATAAAAATTTCATAACTGGACCTTCCCGTGAAAACAACAGACTTCTCTCTGGCGATGTATACCAGACCTCTTAAATCATTTAGTCCACTTAAACCCTGTTCCTGCAAGCTCATGTTCATCTGCCTCCACTTTTGAGAGCAATATCTCAAAATCCAATCAACAACTGATGCATAGAAACAAGTCTCCGCTCCCAGCATTAGTTACACTTGGATGTATGTCACAATACAGAAGAAAAGATCTGTCACTAGTAAATGCATCTTTAGTTTGTTCTAAACTAGTATAACTTTGAACAACTGTGGAACAAAGAACATATTGTGAAAAACGTTTTTTTTTCACAGTGAAAGTAAGTGGGGTTCAGTGTTGTTATGGACCACACTTTCATTTTGTGGATTAAACAGTTGAAACATTCTTTTAATAATTTGAAAAGAAACTCTTTCAGGTTTGGAACGACATGAGGATGAGTAAATGATAACAGAATTTTCATTTTTGGGTGAATGACCACTTTAAAAAATGTTTGTGTATATATATTTGCTGTGATTCTCTATAGGAACACACACACACACTACTCACACTTAGACACACACACAATCTAACTCAAGTTACAAATGAATATGATACCATCACATTCACCCACTCAGATGCTCTTCCCTCCCACTTGTACTGTGTTGCACACACACATACACATACGCAGGATCCGAGCTTTCATCTTGCCCCTGGGCATATGGCTTTTCAGAGGGGCTGTCAGCACCAGTTTATCGTGATCAGCTACATCAAACTCATCAGATCTGTCTGCGCATGCTGCCGGGCTTTGAGCTCAGCAGAACCAGCCCAAAGAACAGAGCACCACCATAAATAACGGTATCCTTAGAGAGTTATGCAACACAGGGCGAATTAGATCCCGAGGTGACAAATTTCTGATGGAGAATAAAGTACGCTCTCTGGTGTTTGCTTTCTAACTGATTTGTTTTGAAACAGCAGATGAAACGGCTGGTAAACTGAAGTTCACACTGAGGTGAACCTTGACAGACACTTTAGTTCTTTTACACCAGGGCCGTAACCACCATATATAGGGGGACAAGTCCCCCCCAATAATTGGAAATGGCCAAATTGTCCCAATATTTGATATTTCTTAATGCTGCTCTCCATTACGCACCACTTTGTTTGTTGTTAAGATGCTAATAGCACTCATCAATGACAAAATGATGGCCAATCAGATCAAAGAAGCCGGAGCTTAATGTTCACTGAAGATGAGTGTGAATTCTAACGTGACGCTTTTAGTTTTTACAGTGAAAGAGTGTGTGCGTGGTAAGATATAGGTAGCTAAATATTTAACATTTGACAACTGTTTTATGATGGATATGTTTAACGACCCACAGTAACATACAGTGATGCAAACTACTTTTTTTTAATGTAATTTTGCTATTTTGAATTGAAAATATGCAAACATTTAACTGATGTCATTCATAACTGTGATGAGACATTTTTGACATATTAGATGCAAATTTTTTTTAAAAGAGTTTAAATGCATTACTTCACTATAATTAGTTCTAGATCTTCTTTTACCCCTCTTATTTCTTCTTTATTCACTTAAATCCATTTTAATCCTTTAAATAGCCTATGTAATTTCTTTAAATAAAAACACCCCCCACCCCCAATCCTTTAATTATGTAATTTCTTTAAATAAAAAACAGGAAACTTTGGTTCCCCCAGTGTTCAAGACATGGTTACGGCCTTGATTGAGACACAAACAGAAGTGCTAATAAACAATATATTACTACTGTTGACGTGCTGAGCAGCCATTTTGGATTCTGAAGTCTGGGTTGTTGCGGTTTCTCAGAGTTTCCGAGTCGGAACTCCGACTTGAGGGGGCATTCCAACTGGGAACTCGGAATTTCCAACTTCCAAGTACAGATGGAATGCACCAGTAGTATAAGTTTTTTAGTGTTCTTGTGCTGCTACAGGGAATGATAGAATATTTAGTTTTGTCACACAAGCCTGGCTGTCACCTCTTAAATGATGATGAGCACTGAGCAGCATTGTCTTCCAAACTTTATCACAATTTTTTGAGTTATTATGAACAATATCAGTGAGCTTTCCACCATAATTCTTTAATTAACATGCCCCCAAACTTGGAAAGTCAACGCTTGAAGAAAATCCACAGCTTCTTATTGGTAATTATGACATTGTGGTGTCATTTATGAGCGTTCATCTCATAAATACACCATTATTCCGACATAACCCAAAGGCAGCATTAGTGCATCATCATATGCTGAAATTGCTTGGAAGGGAAGTGTGCTTCCATGTTTTTTTCAAACTAACACACTCTATGGCATATTGTTTTACTATACATACACAAAACGGTGCACAATCTCATCAGCAAATTACATACAGTACATACTTTTAGTGAATAAAAGAATGCAAATGGAATGCAACCAATATTTATTTTTCCCTAAGGACAAATACAAGGACCAAGCATACATGCACACACACATCTCTCTGTTCCATCATCTGGTACAGGTGCATATTGTTATGGCCTACAGGGAGACCTGTGTGGTTTTTAATAATCTAAATCCTCCTCAGGTGTTTCATTTCAAAACTTTTGTTTGCATAATTATCTTATGTTGCATAACCCTCATCTGATTTCACAGAGCCATCTGTCATCGTTTCACATTGCCTTAGCAGCGGAAGCTTGATTATTAATGTCTGCAATGCCTGTGATCTCACTAACAGTCCAGGCTCAGCTTTTTCACTCTTGATTCAAAGCGCCATGCTTTTGTTTGCAATGACTGTTCTTGTATTCTTCTGTTGACCATTGTCACTATCTTTTGTTTTTGTTTTTTCCCTCCTCATCCCTCTTTCTTTTTGCATGTCCCTTGCACTGCCTGTGTTTGTTGTGGGCGAATGAAGAACTGGAATCATCGAGCTGTCACTCAAGTAGGCCTTTCATCTCAAAACTCAGCATTTGATTGATATGCTGTGCCTCAGGGCATCAATCAGACATTGATGTAAACCAAAACAGTATTAGATGTGACCCTATTATTATTTCATGTCTCTAATCAAATCAGTCAAGAGAATCTTATTTTTCAGATGAATTTTTGTCATTAAACATTTGTTTGGTGTGTATTAAACTGTATTGTCTGTGTGCATGTGTCAGTGTTTGATATGTTGATCGGTATGTAAGGGTGTTTAAAGGAATAATTCACCCAAAAATAAAAATACTGATATTATTTATTGTTCAAAGCCCATTTATAAACATATTTTCACACAATATTTTATAGCTCCAAAAAGCCAAAAAAAAAAAAAAACACTATAAAAGTAGTCCATGCTTCTTGTGCACTATATTTCAGGTCATCGGAAGTCATACAAAAAATGTGTGTGAAGAACACACCAAATTACTAGTAGTTATTTAAACTGGATCATTGAAGGAATGAATCAGTCTAAAAACAGTTTGAGACCCAAATTAACTGAAAGAAATTGGCTCAAAATAATTTATTTACTGATTTGTTTCTGGAGTTCAACTAACTGATTCAGCGGTTCTCAAGTTAAAGATTAATTGAGGGAAAGATTATCAGTGAATGAGGGTATGTTTACATGACAACGATGTACTAAAAACAGACGACAACGTTGTCAAAATGATGTGAAAATTACTAAAAAGGCCGTATTATGCATGCCAGGCCAGTAGTTGGCGATGTCACTTTGTCAAGAAACACCCCAAGAACACGTAATGCACATGCGTGAACATGAAATACGCATGCGCATGACGTCACCGTTTTCACAAATTCACGTTTTTGTTGTTTACATGGAGATGGTAAAGGCATCATTTTCAGAACCTTGCACTTTGAAACCCGTTTTCAAAAGCTTGTGTTTTCAGGCCCCCAAAATGCCGTTGTCACAAACGCATAAAAAGTTTTCCATTTTCATTTGAAAACGGTGTCGTGTAAACATACCCTAAAATGTTACATTTCTGTCCGTAATTAACACTATTACAGCTATTATATGGACAAAATGCCTTTTTATGGTGATTTTTTTTCGGTACATTTTCTGAGTTTAACATACAGGTTTTCTGAAAATTACAGCATACTTGTTTGAAATGACATGAGTGTAAGTAAATAATGACAGAATTTTCATTTGTGGGTGAATTATCCCTTTAATAAAGAATTCATGCACACTAACCTGAATTACTAAAGTAGCTATCACAAAGCAGCAGTCCAAATTTTATCCAAAATGTCCTTTTTAATTTTTGAGTTCAGCAAACTGGCTAAAAAAAAAAAGAAAGTGCCTCATTTCTTTTTTTTTAATGTTTGTTCGAAGAGAACTGGAGAAATCACTTGAAGTGATGTAATTTGTATTTGTAATATCTAAACAACTAAATTATTATTTTATTCCTGATCTGAAAGAGTCTTTGATTAAAAAATTCACATGACTTGAATATTTAAGACAGACATTTTACATATTTAATAGTTGTGGCCATTCCCCCACAGCAAGTCTCTACACATTCATAGTTCACACAGTTAAGGATTATATAATATAAAGGAATAATTCAGCCAAATATTAACATTTATTTAGTCATCACTACAACTAATAGTGGTTCATTTACTGCTCTGTTCCTCAGAATAATGATTGCAGTAACTCTGGTGACAAGAAATAATAAGAAAAAAAATAGGAATAAGAGGGAAACATATGTTGACAACACAGAAGTAGCCTACACTTTTAGAAAAAACTAGTACACTTTGGTTATTTTTGGATACATTCCAGCGTGTTTGTTCATATCTGAGGAGCTCTTTGTTCTGGCTGCTCAGGTTCTGTTTCAGCTCTCTGTATTGTTGATTTCAGAAGGCTGGCTTGGCAGACACCTGTGCATATTTATAAATGCAGAGAATTTGTGCTAAGAGACACTTTAAAAGAACTTTATTTTGACTGAAGAAAAGGTGTCTGTAGAATTGCTTTGGCCTACAATGTTTATAATTTGATAGATGGCTGGATGGATGAATAGATGGATGAAAGCACATCAAAACACATTCAAACGATTATACTGTATGTTTAATTTTCTCTATCTCTCTTTCTCTCCCTCAGGGTATCAGTAGTTTGTTTAGTTCGCTGAAGGTGGTTCGGCTGTTGCGTCTGGGCCGGGTGGCTCGTAAACTAGATCACTACATTGAGTATGGAGCTGCTGTTTTGGTTCTGCTGGTTTGCGTGTTTGGATTGGCGGCTCATTGGCTGGCCTGCATCTGGTACAGCATTGGAGACTATGAGGTCATTGACGAGGATCGTAACACAGTGCGTACGGACAGCTGGCTTTATATGCTGGGTGAGACCGTTGGGACACCCTACCGCTTCAACACCAGTGCAGGAAGATGGGAAGGTGGACCCACAAAGGATTCTGTCTACATCACGTCTCTGTACTTCACCATGACCAGCCTGACCAGTATTGGCTTTGGAAACATTGCTCCAACCACAGATGGGGAGAAGATCTTCGCCGTGGCCATGATGATGATTGGATGTGAGTTTAAAAGCTTTATATACTCCCCATAAACACCTGAGTGAAAAATACAGTGCTCATATAAGTCTATTCATCATATGATATGACTAATTGTAGTAATTGTTGTGCTTGTAAGTATTGTGGATTTAGTTCCACACAATATCATGCTAAAATGTACAACTTTTAGTTCAACCATCAAGTTCAGAGTTATGTCGTACATTTTTTTTGATAATTTACATGCATGTTTATGCCTTGCAGATATAAACATTTAGTTGTCAGAGATATTTGGATATTCTGCTCATCAACTTGTCAACTAATGTAGGTAAAATGATCTAACTGGCTAAAATAGATGAGGTTTTGTTGAAATTGTAGCATCTGAATAGCATCAGTAAGAATGGGTTGAATATCCATAAACACTTTTTCAGATTTTTTATATTTTAAACATTAAATTCATTTTAAAAAGTTCGGAAAAATGTAAGTAAATGTAAAAAATAATTTAAAAATAAATATAAATAATAAATAACAAATGTAATTGTAATTCACAAAAAATGGGACAGTAAAAACATTTAAAGGGCCAGCAGAAAAATCCTTACTGTTTAGCCCTGATGTTTAACTGTTTAAACTAACAATAGTGACACTTTAGGAATATTCGAGACCATTTAGGAATATTTGGCTACCATGCACAGAGATCCGTATTTCTTAGGGTGTAACAATATATCGTCTCACAATATATCGCAATACAAAAATGCAACAATATGTATCATGGATAGTGACAATCTGCATTGTGTATAGTTCATCCAAAATATGAGAAAAATTCAAGTTTACAGAGTTTTAGTGTCAGTGCTACATTAAACTACTATATATAATGTTGAATATAATGTATAATAATGCAATGGGGGAATATTTGTTGGTCCTGATGATTCCAAACATCTTGTTACCAGTAAAAAGTGGCCTACATTATTTTAAATGTATCTAGTCAGTGACAGAGTGCAAGCATATTCGTCTAAAATAATTCAATATTTTCAACTTCAGAATCATGAATATTTTTATTCTGGTGTCACCATTGTCTTGTGCATTGGGTTACCAGCACCAAGTCCAAGCCTATTCATTTCAACCCCAATGTAATACCATATTTAGCATTTTAATCAACAGTACATTTTTTGTTAACTTTTTACCATATGTCTTGGAGTATTGCAATAATATCGTATCATGAGTTCAGTATCTTGATATGTATTGAATCGTGACATGAGGGTATCGTTACACCCCTAGTATTTCTTGAAGAGGTACTAGAAAATGTGAGTGACTCTTTGTGTCACTGTGAAAAGTGTGAAAAAGTGTGTGAAAAGTACATACCAATACGCGTTAGACCATTCCCTTAGATGTTGGCCCAACAAACTGGACAAACACTTTTATATTGAACTTTGGGGCTATTTACTATTTCTTTACTGGTTATTGTTTTACTGTTGGGCTGGTTACTGGCGTTGTTATTTTTGTCATCACTGTTGTGATGTTCAGTGCTCATATTTTTACCAAATGCTGTGTTTGTTGCCACCGTTATTGACCGTTATTGAGGTTTATGTCTTAAGTGTTGATGATCTGTGTATCTTCTTTTAAAATCCTTAAGCATCGTTTTGTTGCACGATATCCTTTTTATTGAAACAAAAAAAATGGCAAGTTACAGTAGCTTTGTAGGACAATAAAACAATGCATCATATTGATTTCACTATTTCTGGTTTTATATTTTAGCTACTGTGTGTTATTTTAGCTAGTTACTTGGGTCAAAAATCTTTGCATCATGTTGCTATGATATTTTCCAATGTGAACTGATTCGTTTCTGATCACATTACCAATTCAAATCTGTTTTGATTCGTTTGTGACCGTTTCTGCTGACTGAGACAGCTACCTTTCATTTGGTTCTGTTAGCAAACAGTGATTTGTTACAAAGACAGATGAGTGAAATAATGGAGTGTTGAATCTAGAGACGACGCCTGCAGGGTCATCCACGGCGGGGCTCTCTTAGATCATCCTGCCATTGAGCTGTGATTCACCACTCAGTTCCATTATATGTGCTATTAAACATGACCAGCTGCCAGTACGCTGTTATTTATATGGTAAAACTCCCTCAGGAGAGATTATCAGAGTACACATAAGCTGCTTTCTGAGCAAACAATCATACAGAACATAACTAGGTTTAGTAACTAAATATAAAGAGGTGGGATCTAGAATCTGTGTACAAATTTAAATAGTCAAAAGATATTTAAACCAATATACAAAACATTTTTAAATGTAGGACGAGGCCGTTTTGTTAAGAGTTAAAAAAAAATGTTTTTATCTTACTTAGACTTATTCTACATTGATTTGGATATTTAATTGTCCATGCTCATTTCTCCTTTACATTTAGATTACTTTTGCCATCATCTAATTTTCTCATATAGTTCATCTTTAAAACAATAATAATCTAACAGTTAAATCTTTTGCAAATCTCAGAATTAATACCATTTTTCATAATGTTTTCATACATAATATTATATGTTGTCTATGGAAGCTTGTTTCCGCCACAGAATAAAAAAATAAAAAAGGTAATTGCAACTTTTTATCTCGCAATTCTGACTTTTTTTCTCAGAATTGCGAGTTTATATCTCACAATTCTGACTTTATAACACGCAATTGCTATATAAAGTCAGAATTCTGAGATATAAACTTGCAATTCTTTATAACTCGCAATTGGGTTTATATCTCACATTTCTGAGAAAAGAAGTCATAATTGTGTGATATAGTCAGAATTGCGTGATGTAAAGTCAGAATTGCGTAACATAAAGTCAGAATTGCGAGACATAAACTCCCAATTGTGAGAAAAAAATTCAGAATTGCGAGTTTATATCTTACAATTCTGACTTTACATCATGCAATTCTGACTTTATAACTCGCAATTCTGACTTTATATCTCACAATTCTCACTTTATAACACGCAATTGCTAGATATAAAGTCAGAATTGCAAGATATAAAATTGCAATTTGTGAGAAAAAGTCAGAATTATCTTTTAAAATGTTTTATTCTGTGGCGGAATCGTTGTGATTCACTTTTAGCATAATTTTAGAATAATTCATTTCAGTTTTTAGTGTTTTATTTTTTAAATTTAAAAGGAATTTTAAAAATTCTTATTGGCCAGAATTCCTGTATCAGTGTATCCATAGAACATTTAAAATGTTCTATTCTGGTTGTAAAATGTTAATGACTTAGTTTGCACTGGACATCTCTGTACAATAATGTGATATGAACCCATATCACATAATTACACAGGAATTATGGAAATAAAAAATGAAATATTACATGTAAATATATGAAGGAATGAAGCTTGCAGGCATTTCTTTTGAGCTGTGAAGTATCAGTTCACGTTGCATTACATAATAGCCTATATGTCATGTTTTATGCTCATTTAACTACAGTTAATGAAAATGTTCCACTGGCATCACATCACAGTCTGTTCTCAAACGCTTCAAGGTGATGTGAACTTGCAGGCTTTTGTTTCACAAGCGCATTTCAGATTTCTGAAGCCTGCTGATGTTTCATCATGTATATAGTGACGGTTTAAATCAGTGCCGAGTGTAAACACTTGATTGGAGCACCGTTTGCATCATTTTCTCAAGGGCTTTATTCCACAGTCTAGAGAAGTTGTGAGAGAAATTAGTCTCTTCTTTTGAAACAAATACAGAAGTGCAGATGCTGATTTCATGGGTTGCTCTGGGAACAGGGCTGGCAGCAGGTGCTGGAATGCCTGTTCTGTTGCCACGGCAACCGCTGGCTTGGGGCACTAGTTTAACGACCGATTGAAAATGTAAATCCGACTGAGACAGACTAACAGGTAGAGAGCTTGTTTTCTTCACATATAGCGGTTTGAAGATCGCCTATGCATGTGCTGATGTACACGTTCAGAGGTCTTTGAGATGGTGAAAACCATGAAGCAGCTTTTATCTTTCTCCTGCAGTTTTTGTCAGCTAATGGCTTCATACATATTAGATATGCATTCATGAGGCACGCATAGGCAAATTCATCTCAACACTGTGAAGTTTTTGTGTTTTGCCGTGTTTGACTGATTGCTTAATTTCCTCTCTTTATTTTCATATTAATTTGCACAAGAGCACCTGGCATTAATGTTCCTTACGTGTTTTTAGAACGCATGTGCACATGTTGTGATGTCACAAAAGGGCGAAGGCTTATGAATATTGATTAGGTTATGCACAAATCGTTGAACATTTTTTGATAAATAGTCTGTGATGTACAGTATCAGGTCTTTTTCAGACTGATAATTTCTAAGTCAAAAGTGAAATATAAATCAAAACATTATGACTAAAAGTCGTAAAAATCTGATAAGCTACAATTTCTCTAGCTCATTGAGATCCTACGTTCTCATTGCACAGTGATCTGATGGAGCTATCATTATTGTTGACCAATTCAAGTGCTCAAATTAGATATTTTATTTGGAAAATTCAATATATCTGACTCTGTCTTTGGGTTTTTGTAACTCGGTGCAAAGGTTTCAAGTTTCTGATTCACCCGAATTCACCAACTAAAACAATATATAAAGATGAAAACTATTTTTAAATCAAATAAAATAAAACTAAACAAACTATAAATGTGCACTACAATATGAATAATTTCACAGCTAATTTCACAAGCTGTACAAGATTTCTAACTATCAGTGTATTCTCTCAAAAGCTGACCAATTAACAGCATGAACTACATGTAAAACAACCAACTAGCTTTTTTGCAACATTTAGGAGCAGGTAAATCTGAAATAGGCGACACACTATGGTTATGTTAACACTGTCAGTCCAAATCCAATTTTTGTGCATATCCGATTGAAATCCGATTTAGCGAGTGTGAACGGCAAAAAAATCACATGAAATGCGTTTCGAGCTACATTCATATGTGGTTTGAAATCCTATTCAAATCGCATTTCTGGAAATCCGTTTCTGTAGGATTTCGCCTGGTTTATGTGACTTTCTCACGCCACGTAAAACGTAAACGTCAGACGTTGTTATATGAAACAAAGTCGTTTGTTGTTGCAAAGTGCAGGACGAGCAGAAAATGACAATATAACATGTTTTGAGACCGGCAGAGACGACAGTACGGAATAAATCCACGCATACCAGCCTCCTACGTTTCTGCCGCTGCCTCAGAAGACACAGTAGTCCAGTGCAATGGCTCATTTCCATGTTGTAGACAACATCTGTATTGCAAACCCCTCCATGTTAAGGTTGCTGTTGTTGTTTTTGTGTTGTTACCAACACAACGCCATTGCCATAGAAACAAATGAAGATATGAACGAAAGAGCGGCATGGACACAAATCGGATCTGAACAGTTGTGATACACAGTGTGGACAGTCACTCATTTTAGATCAGATTCCAATCGGATACACAAATAGTCGGATTTGGACTGATAGTGTGAAAGTAGCCATTGTGTATAACTGTTCAGATCTGATTTGTGTGTCCATGCTGCTTTTTCGTTTTCCGGGATATCTGCATTGGTTTCTATGGCAATGACGTTAAGTTGGTAGGCAAAAACAACTGCAACATGGAGGGGTTTGCAATACAGATGTTGTTTTATTTACAACATGACATTATGTAGCCGCCGCGCGCTGGACTACTGCGTCTTATGAGCAGCAGCAGAAATGTATAGGCTGGTATGCTCGGTTTTATCGCTGTCATCTCCGCTGGTTTCAAAACATGCCTCCATTATAGCCTATTGTCATTCTGCTCGTCGGGCACTTTGCAACAACACAACCATGTTTCTGCAGCAACTTTCAGCATGTTTCTTATGACAACGGCTGAAGTTTACGTTTTACGTGGCGTGAGAAAGTCACATAAACCAGGCAAAATCTAATCAGAGCTGTCAGACTGAAACGGATTTCCAGAAACGCATTTCATGTGATTTTTGGCCGTTCAGACTTGCTAAATCTGATCACATTGTTGGCACGTTGCTATTTTGAGGCAACTGAAAACGACTGCGATTAAAGTCAATAGCGCAGTATTTTTTGTGTTATTTAAAGGGCGCATTAGAAATATGCTCTGATAGGCGGCTGCACAACGCGCGTACACTGTGCTTATTACACACACAGGGACGCGCAGCAGCACACAAACATTTTTAAAAATTTAAATAAAAGGATTCCTCTCTGGAGAGCAAGCGCAGCTGGTTTTTAAAGGGAATGGGAGATGACACTCTGATTGGTTTATTGTACGTTACGCCCAAAACACACCCATGACTCATTAAGAGACTAGATACAACCCTTTTGGACCATGCGCCTGGTGCACCGACCTTTTTTTCCATCGTTAAACTAGCAAAAGTGGATTCGGACACGCCCTAAGTGCACCTGCGCCATGCTCTTCAGACCATTCACTCAGATTGTTACAATAGGGCCTAAAGACTGCAGACGTGCCAGAATGATGGAAGTTACAATTTATTACTGAATGTAGCAGCAATATTTTTCATTTACATAAAGTACTGTAGCTGTATTGTCATGAATTTGAAAATTAATGCTTTTATTTTATTTTGATGATGCTATTTTGAGAATGGTGCAGCTTGTGTCATCACAGGTAGATGAAATTATTTGTGGTGCCACGTTTTAAGGAATGAAAATTATATCCTGAAATGAAATCCTGAAAAACTAAACAGTCACTTTCAAAAAATACAAATAAAATTAAAACTCAAAAAATACAAATAAAACAAAATGAAGAAAAAAAAAAACATTCAAACTTCAGCCAGAAGAGTGACTTTGAGAGTTATGAGCTGATAAAATTGGCCAGAATATTAGATGGCCCTGATCCTCTGACACCATCAGCATCAGCATGAACAGAACGTGTCAGCCAGAAATGAGAACCTGAACAGCTTATCTGTTCTTTATTGCCTAAGTGAATGTGAGCCTGTTTTCAAGTAGATTTGGTGCTTAGTCATTTTAACTTGGCCAAATTCACCGGCATCCTAACCCTTCAACTGACATTGATACGGATTTACAGTGTTTGCAAACGTGAAACGGAAAGAGCTCTTGCTCACCCTGCCGTCACATGTTCCTTTGTAGGCAATGATCCAAGTTCAATTGGAAGCAGAGATGTCAAGATATTAAATATTCTGTCACATGTTCCTGTAATGGAGTTACAGCCACAGGGAATCTTTTGACAAGGACTCGTTTCATCTGATCAGATACACTTTCTTCCCCTCTTTCCCTCTTTCTTTCTTTCTCTCTGTATGTTACTTACCACTTGCTCATTCGCAGACACAGTCAAAGAAAAAACACAACAGATAAAGACGACACACATAAGGGCTTTTCAAACTGAGCTTTAAACATATATATATATATATATACACACACACACACACACACACACACCGGTTGAGCAATCCATTAAACAATCCATTAAAGACACAGGGCTGTGTCTCTTATTAATGAGTGCAGTACCTAATGAGGATAATTGGTGCTTCTGAACAAACAGATTAAATGATGCTATCAGTCATGGCAGGGATGTATTAGTTATAGCTGATTAGAAAAGAAGAGAGATCTGAAATTCTAGGGGTTAGTATTAGGGCTGAATTGTTGGGTTTCATTTGTGAGATGATTTCTATTGAATTAGTGATGAATAGATCAATATGTTTGAATCATTAAGGAATAGGTTAATTAAAGCTGAATTTTAGATATTTAATATATACCGATCAGGCATAACATTATGACAGAAGTGAAGTGAATAACACTGATTATCTCTTCATCACGGCACCTGTTAGTGGGTGGGATATATTAGGCAGCAAGTGAACATTTTGTCCTCAAAGTTGATTTGTTAGAAGCAGGAAAAATGGGCAAGCGTAAGGATTTGAGCGAGTTTGACAAGGGCCAAATTGTGATGGCTAGACGACTGGGTCAGAGCATCTCCAAAACTGCAGCTCTTGTGGGGTGTTCCCGGTCTGCAGTGGTCAGTATCTATCAAAAGTGGTCCAAGGCAGAGGTGTAAAGAGTACCTGAAAACCATACTTAAGAGTAAAAGTACAGATTCCTTACAGCGAAAATGACTCCATTACAAGTTACAAGTTACAAGTCACCAATTCCAATACGACTTGAGTAAAAGTCTTAGAGTATCTGATTTTAACAATACTTAAGTATTTTACTCGTACTGAATGTAGGCTCAAAGATGCACTAGTGCTCAACACCTAAGAGACATGCCAGTGAAAATAAGAAACTATTGATTTGTAAGATTAGAAATCATGTTTATTTTCTAAAATCAAAATAATAACTGAACACCTCATTATTGCAATAAATCAAGGTCGACACAACAGCATCTTAAAAATCTACAAACTCACAAGTCTCAATTAAGCTCAAGTGCACAAAAAGGCCATAAGTAAACCAATATCCTTCGAAAAGGTCTTGTCAATATAGCGGATAAATAAAATAATGTTAAATAAATTAAATAGTCAAAGCTTTCTTGCACTGGATGTGCTGGTTTCAGCCTCATCACCGGCTGCAGTCATGTCCTCATCTCATAAATCAAACACTTGAGATTCATCAACTACCTGCTAATGCACTCGCATTCATGTAAAGTAGCCCTGTTGACATGTTTGGGCGAGTAAAGGCAAAACGCACAAGATATAGTACCTTCAATGCCCTTAGATGGCGATATCACTTCTTTATACACTCTAAAACATTTACTATGATTTACTCAATTTTTTTGGTGAAACATTTTTACACTCAAAAATATTAATTAAATTTGCAAGCAATGAAATCAATTACATACACCGTATGAAATGAGTAAATGTAATTAAAAAAATTAAGTAGATCTGAGTAACTATATTTGGTACATTAACAAATAAAATTGAGTAGAAATAATTGGGGCAAAACATTTAAAAAACAATATTTATGAGTAATATTAACTGTTTTTATTTATGAGTAATATTAACTTTTAATTTCCTCTAAACCTTTGTAAAATACTCCACAAAACCACAGGTATACATGGCATTGGCCTTTATTGTCGATGAGTACAGCAATACAGCATATTTTATACTTTTTTTATCCAATATTGCCTACATTTAAACTCATGTAACAAACATGTAAGAAGTAAAAATGAAACATTTAAAAGTAATTCAAGTGTAATAAACCGGTCTGTTATCCATTTCCACCGTATCAGCGCTGGTTCTCGTGCCGGAGTGGGACTCGCGCTCTGTGGGTGAACTTCGAACTTTAGACTGCCGTCCTGCGTTTCACTCGTAGACGAAAGATCCTGCGACGCGCCTGACTCCATAACCTGTCCATAAACAAACAGTGCACAGTTCTGAGAACATTTTATCATCCAAATTAATTATATTAATTGTCTTTAGGAATAAAGTTGTGTGTTTTGAGCAAGGCACCAGGCGTTTCAAAGACACACACCACACATGTTTAGATGACTCACATTGCATCCCTGTATGTGGTTTTGTATTAAATAAAATTATTTAAAGCACATTAATGATTTATAAATAAAATTAAAACACACAAACCCGAATTTGCACCAATTCTGTGACGCTGAGAAGAGAGAACTGCTCTGAAGACTGAAGAGAATTCAAACAGCCCGCGCTCACTCAACCGAGGGGTGCATTGTTTTAATTGAGTAAACTTACTCAATTTCTTAAGTGTGTGTTAAAGATTAACAATGTTGATTTAAATTAATTAATATTTTTGGTTCTTGAAATAGATCAGTTTAATTCTCCATTCACAAATATATTAAGTATATTTTAAATAAATAATTGGTTAGTCAAATACTAAATTCTTTTAGTGAAAAAAAACTTAAATATAACTGTAAATTTTAGACAAAATTAACTGTTGGATTTTTAGTCGATTATTTTGGTATGTTCAACTCAAATTATCAAGTAAATGATATTCAGAGATTTTATTAAGTAAATAAAGTTAATTATTACTGTTATATTTACTAAGCCACTGAATTATTTTTTAAACAAACTGCTGCAGAAAAAGTTAGGTGCCATGCTAAATGTAATGTGTAATTGCATTACTCAACACTTGGAGTATTGGAGTAAAAAGTACATTTACTTGTACAAAATGTAGTCAAGTACAGAGTAAAAGTTGCTAATATCTTTGATACTCAGTACAACTACAAAGTAGCCAAAAAGATACTTAAGTACAGTAACTAATTACATTTACTCAAATACTTTACACCACTGGTCCAAGGAAGGAACAGTGGTGAACCAGTGACAGGGTCATGGGCGGCCAAGGCTCATTGATGCACGTGGGGAGCGAAGGCTGGCCCGTGTGGTCAGATCAAACAGACGAGCTACTGTAGCTCAAATTGCTCAAGAAGTTAATGCTGGTTCTGATAGAAAGGTGTCAGAATACACAGTGCATCATAGTTTGTTGCATATGGGGCTGTATAGCTGCAGACCAGTCAGGGTGCCCATGCTGACCCCTGTCCACCGCCGAAAGCGCCAACAGTGGGCACATCAGAACTGGACCATGGAGCAATGGAAAAAGGTGGCCTGGTCTGATGAATCACATTTTCCTTTACATCACGTGGATGGCAAAATGCTTTTGACAGCATTTAATTTTCTATGGAACCAAGGCCTAAAACTTCAACTTATCCAAAGCTTTAACACTACTCTATTGCTGCAATTCAAGCACTGGTGTTTTCTTCAGAAATTGCACCTCTAGATCATAAATTTTACATTTTGACATGATTTACTTGAATATAAATTATATTGTTTGTTACTGTCAGTATTAAGTATTCACTATTTGAATTGATTTGAAACAAGGCTATACTGCATATTGTGTAGTCAAAGCAAATGGGTGCTAAAGAGAAAGAGAGGGGGAGAGATGGAGAGATGGAGGGAATAGCCCAAGTATAATGCTGGCAGTACAATTAATCACCTGCTCTAATCAAATTACACTAACACAGGCTTATCTCCTCCATCCCATGTTTTTCTTTGCTCTACCACTACCCCTTTCACTCTCCATCTCTGGCAGCGGCCCAGCTCAAGCAGACGGCGAGATGTTTAGTCTTTTACCGAAACAGTGTTATGAATGTCATGTCAAGACAATTGCTGTAGCACTTTTCTAATGAACAGAGGAGGTATAAAAACATCAGAGCTGCAAAACTTTGTGATAAATATACGTTTCCGCTAATGAGTCCCACTTTACAGTACGGTCTCAGGACAGTCCCCGTGGGGTTTAGTGCTGATTTTTGCTCTTCTTTTAATGACTTGAACTTGCACTTGTGTGCTTGCACGTTTTAAGCAGAGCACACAGAAAGTCCACGAGCACAAACAGATTGTTTGATGGATTTAAGACTCCTTTATGAAGGCAAGGAAGATTAATTTGGTTCTGTGCCATTGTTTCCACTCTAAATCACATGCTCTTTATGCCGTTTTCTGGTTGGAGTTGTTGTGTACTCCAGAAGGAACAGAATAACCCGAATGTGACTATTTTTAGAAAAGATGTTAAATTCATGAAACCTCAGCTTTAGCTGTGCTAAGGGGAACAGGAAATGAGAGTGTGAAAGAGAGAGGAGACAGAAAGTGGATTGAGGGATTTTAATATGTCAGTCATATAGTTTTAAGGGCCGTATACATGACACCGTGGAAAACTTTTTATGCTTTTTTGGGCGTTCATTTACACAACAATGGCGTTTTGGCTGAAAGCGCACGCTTTTGAAATCGGGTTTTAAAGCGCAAGTTTTTAAAAACGATTGCGTTATCGTCTCCATGTAAACAATAAAAACATGAATTTGTGGAAACAGTCAGGTGACGTCATGCGCATGCGTGTTACGTGTTCAGTCTATAGTTGTGGAGTGTTTCTTTACAAAGTGACACTGCCAACTACTGGCCTGGCATGAATAATACAGCGTTTTTAGTCGTTTACGCGGACAATGTTTTGACAATGTTGTCGTCTGTACGTGAAAAAAGCAAAGGAAAAACTTCTCCATTTTAAGTACATCGTTGTTGTGTAAACGTACCCTTAGTGACCAATTTAGTGACCAGTAACCTATTCTAGTGGTTCCCAACCCTGGTCCTGGAGTAGCCTACCCTCAACTATTTTGCATGTCTCCCTAATCAAACACACCTGATTCAACTCATCAGCTCGTTAGAAGAGGCTTCAAGACCTGGGGTGTTTCTCAATACCAAGTATGCAAAGTTTGGACTTACATCCTTGGTAGTTTGGACTTGCCAAGTTCGACTCAGGAGAACAAAATCCCGAGGATGGGAGGATGCAGCGGCGAACAGCGTTTTTGATAGCGTCAATCAGCTCGCTCTGGCTACTCCGGTTATCTCTGTAGCCTATATTTTAGGCAACAATAAAACGAAATATGTTATAAAACAACACCCCTCCTCTTTTTGTTTTCATTTAAAAAAATCTTAAACATATTAATAGCCACACAAATGTGGTTCAGGCAGTGCGTACATTGATTATCTTCACAGCATGTGTATTTATAACAAAACGAAATATAAAACACAACCCTGCTTTTCGTTTACATTTTAAAAAATATTTATTATAAAAAAAAAATGTATTATAAAAAAATATATATATATTTATAACATTAATATGTGGTTCAGGCAATATGTGCATATGTACTCTTGATTATCTTCACTGTAATAAAATTAAATATGACATAAACACAACCCAGTCTCTTTTTGTTAAATGTCAGTTTTAATGATCAATAATAAAAGTAAAAGATATAAGAAGCTATACAATAAGAAATAAAGCAAACAATTCAGTCAAACATACAAAGTCAGCGCTCTAGTAGTCTACAACGGTAAAGTTAAATAGCCTAAATATATGAAGTCATGAAACTTCACTTTGCCCTCAGCCAAAACGATTAGCCAGGGAACAAATTATAGATTCATGAGAGCAAAGATCACCCATTAGATATACACAAGACAAATTATATCTCATGTTTAACCACTACAGAGACATCAGAGCCAGCGGCAAACATCAGAAGGACTAGCCGAGGAAAGTCTGCTCTAGGCGGGGTTAATGAGCGCTGAGCACCCGGTGATCGACAGGATCTCACAACTCCGAAAACGTCAGATCAGATTTTCAAATAGGAGCTATCTTTATAAATAAACCACAGATTTCAGCTTTAAACAACTACATTCTCGCCTGAAAAACTTTTAAAACTACATTTTGTGACACAATAATTGTAGTATTTTTAAAATACGTGGGTTTCTCATTCGCTATTGACGCTTGCTGGTTGGTGTGAGATGCATTATGGGATACCTGACTGTCTCAAGTCCGCACAAGTCACCTCTCGATGCATCCTAGATAAAAGGGGTGGAGCAAGAACACATCTGGGGATTTGAACTGTACTTGGTTAGATGTAAACTTTGAATTGAAACAGTACTCGGAACAATGACTGATGACGTTTCACAAATCCACAAGAACACAATTACAGACAAGAACGCATATTGAGAAACGGCCCTGAAATGGTTGTGTCAGGTTAGAGAGACATCCAAAATGTGTACTGTTGCGGAGACTCCAGGACCAAGGTTGGGAACCAGTGACCTATTCAATCATATTTTGATCTGTCATAGTGAAAGATGATGGAAAATGTCTACTTTTAAGAGTAATGTTGAAAAGTGACCTTACTGTCATGAGAGCTGCACAAGATAAAAGACAGATTTCTTTTTTATCTCTGCTCTGAAAACCTCAACATTCAGGGACATTTCACCCAAAAATGAAAATTCTGTTATCATTTATTCACCCCTCATGTCGTTCCAAACCAGTGGAACACAAAAGGTTAATTTGTGAAAAATATCTTTTTTTTAAAACAATGGATGTGAATAAAGGGCTGTCAAGCTTTAAAATGACAATGAAACTTAATAAAAGAACTCCACATTACTTGTGTGTGATATTAAGTCTTTGTTTGACGAAATGATCCAATTTAAATTAATTGTTCACTAAAAATCCACTGCAGATCTTATTTCCATATTGATGAGAGTTTATTACAGAAGTAGCCATGCCTTTGATTTGTGGCAATTTTTTTCAATTCAGTTCAAAAGCAGGATTGAATGATTCAGACGTTTATGAATTGGACTGAACTGGTCCCAGTGATGGGAAATGTCTATCTGTTAAAGCTCTGCGTGTGTGTGTGCGTGAATATAAAATTGAATAAATAAATTATGTATCAACTTGACAGCACATTTGAAAACTTCAGAACAATTAAAAGTGTGATATGAAATATAACCATGTGTTTAGATCAGATCATTCAGTCAAGAGCTGCCTAAACAATCCATGCCATCTCAAAGAACAAAACACTCAAGAAATACTAACACTTTCTCTATCACGCAATTAAAGAGTGTACAACAGCCATGTTAATGTAAAGGGAGGGTGTGTAATGAGCTGCCTGGCTCACTTATTTGTTCATTTGCTAATCTCTGCAATGAAAAACCGTTGCGAGTGAGTGTGTGCGTGTGTGATTCGACAGGACAGTTCATGTTGAACCGTGAAAGCAGTTAAAGTTGAACTTTGAGACTGCAGGGTGAACAAACGGCCACCCTGTGACCTCACACATTGATACATCTGGACGTGTCTGTGTCCTATGTGTCGTGTCAGACCATCTAGTGTGTGTGTCTGTGTGTGTGCTCATGTTTTCAGTAGGAAAGTCGCTGTCAGCTCCGTTCCATGTTCTTGTCACCTTGGAGCCAAATCTGTCCCCAGATAAGCATAGACTGTCACACTGCATCTCTGTACATCACCGATTTCACACACATACACATACAAGACTCGTACACTCTAATAATAATGGCTGGGGTCCCAGAAAACCGCAGCTGGGTAGGTGACAAGTACTTAAAAGCCTTGAACTTTTTTTCAACATCAACATCTGCAATAGTTTGGAAGTGTGCACAAACTTTAAATGACAGTATTATAAATGACTATTTAAAGTCACAGTGTTTAAAATGGCTGTGTTTGTTATAAATGAATTATCTGTGCACATTTTTTTTATTAATGTGCCCTCGAAATATTTAATCTAAGTAAATTCCCCTCCCTTGTGCAACAAAATCTCTTCACTGATGACGTTTATTGGTTTATCGGTTCACTCACATGAGATCACAGGTATAGCAATTAACAATGATCCAATCAATCCCAATGGACAAAATCCCGCCCCACATTGTTTCTTGTTCGAGAAGCCATTTTACTCATATATACACTCACCTAAAGGATTATTAGGAACACCATACTAATACTGTGTTTGACCCCCTTTCGCCTTCAGAACTGCCCTAATTCTACGTGGCATTGATTCAACAAGGTGCTGAAAGCATTCTTTAGAAATGTTGGCCCATATTGATAGGATAGCATCTTGCAGTTGATGGAGATTTGTGGGATGCACATCCAGGGCACGAAGCTCCCGTTCCACCACATCCCAAAGATGCTCTATTGGGTTGAGATCTGGTGACTGTGGGGGCCATTTTAGTACAGTGAACTCATTGTCATGTTCAAGAAACCAATTTGAAATGATTCGAGCTTTGTGACATGGTGCATTATCCTGCTGGAAGTAGCCATCAGAGGATGGGTACATGGTGGTCATAAAGGGATGGACATGGTCAGAAACAATGCTCAGGTAGGCCGTGGCATTTAAACGATGCCCAATTGGCACTAAGGGGCCTAAAGTGTGCCAAGAAAACATCCCCCACACCATTACACCACCACCACCAGCCTGCACAGTGGTAACAAGGCATGATGGATCCATGTTCTCATTCTGTTTACGCCAAATTCTGACTCTACCATCTGAATGTCTCAACAGAAATCGAGACTCATCAGACCAGGCAACATTTTTCCAGTCTTCAACTGTCCAATTTTGGTCAGCTCGTGCAAATTGTAGCCTCTTTTTCCTATTTGTAGTGGAGATGAGTGGTACCCGGTGGGGTCTTCTGCTGTTGTAGCCCATCCGCCTCAAGGTTGTGCGTGTTGTGGCTTCACAAATGCTTTGCTGCATACCTCGGTTGTAACGAGTGGTTATTTCAGTCAAAGTTGCTCTTCTATCAGCTTGAATCAGTCGGCCCATTCTCCTCTGACCTCTAGCATCAACAAGGCATTTTCGCCCACAGGACTGCCGCATACTGGATGTTTTTCCCTTTTCACACCATTCTTTGTAAACTCTAGAAATGGTTGTGCGTGAAAATCCCAGTAACTGAGCAGATTGTGAAATACTCAGACCGGCCCGTCTGGCACCAACAACCATGCCACGCTCAAAATTGCTTAAATCACCTTTCTTTCCCATTCTGACATTCAGTTTGGAGTTCAGGAGATTGTCTTGACCAGGACCACACCCCTAAATGCATTGAAGCAACTGCTATGTGATTGGTTGATTAGATAATTGCATTAATGAGAAATTGAACAGGTGTTCCTAATAATCCTTTAGGTGAGTGTACATCACAATAGGGAAAAAAAGACTTATGGTAATTTACGTTTCATGCCGACTTTAAAGAGATAAACAGCATTAAACCTTTTTTAATTTAAGGAAGTTCACCCCCAACAATTTAACATTTTTATCATAATTTACTTACCCTCATGTCATTTAAAACCGGAATGCTGTTATTTTTTTTCTTCTGTGGAACACAAAAGGAGTATTTTGATGAATCTTCACAAATATCTTTTTGTTACATAGTGACCATCTGTCAAAAAACAACAACAACAACAAAAACACAATATATGTGGATCATTGAGTCAGTGAGCTGAACCCTAGAACCGGATTGGTCCAATATGTGAATGAATAGTTCTTTTGAGCCAGTTCATTCATTCATGCGTCAGACTGATCCGGCTCTTGAGTTAATAGCTCACTGGAGGGGAAGATTATCAGACTAAAAATAATGACTACAATTTCTTCCCGTTTCTCACACAAAACTTTAAGAAGTTACTTCAAAACATTTGGAAATGCATGAATACAAATTGTGCAGAAAGAACTGGGCAAATATTCTCTCTCTGTTCCACTGAAAAAAATAACAGCATACAGGTGTGGAATGACATGAGGGTGAGCAAATGATGACAGAACTTTTATTTGTATATGAACTATACCTTTAATATATCAGGGCAGTTCATGAGATAGACATGAGTGTAGAGTAATGGCAGCTCATAATTCTCATCTGAAGGTATTTAGGAGGGGATTCACACTCACACATACACCTAGAGTCCCTACATGCGTAATTTGATTTCCTTCTGTGTGCAGAGCCATTACAGGCCGACTAAATCAGTTTAAAAGAGACAATCACTCGCCTTTATTGAATTTTCTTCTTTGTGTCCTGAGCTTTCACTCATTTACAATTCACTCGGTCACTTATCATCATCATCTCTGTCTCTCTCTCTCTTCTGAAGCTGGTAACTTCTGAAATATTTCTTTCCATTTAGATTTTGTAACTGCTCGTATCACAATGCGTGTCAGATGACACACACACACACACACACACACACACATAATCTTTCAAAAGTTTGGGGTCATTAATATTTTTTAATGCTTGACAGAAGTCTCCTACGCTCACTAAAACTACATTTATTTGATCAAAAATACAGTAAAAACAGTAATATTGTGAAATATAATTGCAATTTATAATAACTGTTTTAATATATTTTAAAGCTGTATTTTCAGCATGTATTCTGTATTACTCCAGTCTCCAGTGTCACATGATCCTTCAGAAATCATTCTGATATGCTGATTTGGTGTTTCCAAAACATTTCTTATTATTTTAAATGGTGAAAACAGTTGTATTTTAAAGATTCTTTAATAAACAGAAAGTGCAAATGAACAGCATTTATTTGAAACAGAAATCTTATGTAACTCACTTTTGATCAATTTGATGTGTCCTTGCTGAATAAAAATATTAACTTCATAAAAAAATGTTTTTACAAACCCAAACATTTGAATGCTAGTGTATCTATATCCATCTAAATAAATAAAAAAAAGTTATTTGGGGCTTCTTTTGATTTTCTTTCTTGCAATTGTTTTATTTGCATGAATAAATTATTATAAATTATAAAAAAAAACTTTAAATATTTTTAATATTTAATGTAGTCTTTGACTTTTGAAGACCACTGTATGTATATAATTTACATTTTATTTCTTATTTATTTTAATTATTCTGTGCCTCCTCTGCGTTGTCACTTAATCCAAAAAGTTTATTTCTCCCTTTCTTATAGCTCTCCTCTACGCCACCATCTTCGGTAATGTGACGACTATCTTCCAGCAGATGTATGCCAACACTAACCGCTATCATGAGATGCTTAACAGCGTGCGGGACTTCCTCAAGCTGTACCAGGTGCCCAAAGGCCTGAGCGAGAGGGTTATGGATTATATCGCCTCCACCTGGTCCATGTCCCACGGTATTGACACTGAAAAGGTGAATACCCTGTACAACTTCAATTGGCCAGCATGCAACTCGGGACACCTTGCAGCAGCCACCTTTCTGTCTATCGTGTGTGTGTGTGTGTGTGTGTGTGTGTGTGTGTGTGTTATTCAATTCTGCTCTGTCTCGTGTAAGTGTCTGGCTAAGTATTTTTAAACATTAGTGTGATTCTTTAGCAAGATGCTTTCTCACGCTGTGTGTTTAGACTCGTCCTGTCGTTTATATTCAAACCACAGGAGGGGAACAGCATGACTCTGTGGATATGAAGTCCCCTTTGGGCGGACATTGTTAGAATGCTCCAGCTGTCTCCTTCTCTCCCTCTGTATCTCTCTCTCTCTCGTGATTTAGCCATCTCATCACACACAGACTCACACTGTCCTCCCCAGAGCCAGCCTCCATGTCTCCGTGACAACCACATGCAGAAAGGGAGATGCACTGGAAAAGTGAGGGGCTGCTGGGAATGACAGCTTAGGGACATATCACACGCTAATGCGCTCAGATGCACACATACACACCAGCACACGTCCTGTACCTCTGTCTCTATGTCAGCCACTCAGTATGCTTCATTGGCATGGCAGTCAACATAAATTTGGTTGGCCATGAGACAGTGGTTATAAAAAAGAAAAACGCTATCAGGGAAAACACTAATAATTAGGGCTGTCAATTTAATGTTAATTTTGTACAATTAATATAATTTTTATATAAAAAGCAATAGAAAAATTAATGCATTTACACTGCTGAGAGCGACGGTTAGATGAATATGTAAATATGTGCTACTCGCTTTCCTCTCAATAACAAAATAAACAACAAGATTGAGAAAACAGCAAGCTTTTTTTTAATTAAATAAAGCATAAGAAAAGCATCTGATCATCATATTCTAACGTAGATATGTTTGCACGAGCTCTGCAATTCGGCACTCTAGTAAAGTCCCGTCACGTATATAGCACTTTATACAATAGATTGTTTAAAATCAAGCAGCGTTACCATATTTAACATGAAAAACAGTATCAGTGTCTCATTTCATCGGAGGTACAACTTCATTTTCTACTATAAAGCATCTCTCCAATGCGTTCATGTTTTCACTAGCGGACGCCTGACCTCGACAGACTGAACGAGAAATGAAACGGAAAAGATTTGCATGTGAAAGAAGGCGGAGCCTCTGCGCACACCCACCTATTACGTAATCGCCACGGACCAATGGTAGTACTAAGGTGTTTGTACTAATGTGCAGCCGGAGCAAACTTTTCCGGAAAGTGTTCGCTTTGGCCTTTGGCCTGATTTTGTTCGAAATGACGTCACATCAATTCAGGCCTTAAGGGATTTTCCTGCCATCAGATCAATGCATTCAAAAACAGCTGGAAGTTGAACTACTTGACAAAAATTATAACAATAAGTCTCTTGCTTGTTGTCATTTGTATGTACTGTATGAAAGTTACAGTATATTTTCATAGAATATCAAGCTCTTTTATCTCAAAAGAACAAGGAAAATTTGTCTGACATGGCCCCTGTAAATCAAGTGAAGTTGCAACAGAATAACCACTTAAATCTGATATTTCTCTCTCTTATTACAGGTTTTGCAGATCTGTCCTAAAGACATGCGTGCTGATATATGCGTGCACCTGAACAGGAAGGTTTTTAAGGAACATCCCGCTTTCCGTCTGGCCAGTGACGGCTGTTTGCGGGCCCTGGCCATGGAGTTCCAGACCATTCACTGCGCTCCAGGCGATCTTATCTACCATGCGGGCGAGAGCGTGGACAGCCTATGTTTTGTGGTTTCAGGGTCACTGGAGGTCATCCAAGACGACGAGGTGGTCGCCATTCTGGGTAAGAGAATATTGACTAGGAATGGATATGGATTTGACTATTTTCTTTGATATATTTTAAGCAAAGGTGCATTAATTATATTTAGCAGTTTGCACATCATGACATCATCCCATCCCTCTGTCTTAGGTTTAGTTCCCTATGGGAGGATTATTTGCATCCACAGGGCTTCCATGTGATCATATATCTCCTTCACACTGTGCCACCCCTCTCCCTTTTGTTTCTTCCCACATCCCGCACCATGATCAAGGTGTTCATTTCTTTCTCTGTGTGTGAAACATTCAGGGAACATAATAAAATAAAATGAAGAGGGAAAAAGCTGAAATTGTGAGCATAATGCATGTTAAATAATGCATAATATGTCGTAAGCTGATGATAAAAAGTAACAATAAAAAGATATTTGAAAAGTAAGTTCTAAAGTATGTTTTTAAGATCCTCTCTAAGTATCAGTTCATCCTTTTCTGGCAATAATTGAGTTGGAAGCGTTCCAGCTTGCTAGCTGTGTAGACTTCTTTTGTCTTCTGTTCAAAAAACATTTTCTCTGCCGCACAATGAACTGTGAAGATTTATATCACTATAAACCTTAAACGCCCTGTCTTTTTAAATGATTACTTAGTGATAATAATGTCATAATGCTATAAACACTGTAATATTCTCTCACGTTGGCTCCATGTTATCTCATTCAGTCAATAAAATGACGAAAAACAAATACAAACCCGATTCCAAAAAAGTTGGGACACTGTACAAATTGTGAATAAAAACAGAATGCAATGATGTGGAAGTTTCAAATTTCAATATTTTATTCAGAATACAACATAGATGACATATTAAATGTTTAAACTGAGAAAATGTATCATTTTAAGGGAAAGATAAGTTGATTTTAAATTTCATGGCATCAACACATCTCAAAAAAGTTGGGACAAGGCCATGTTTACCACTGTGTGGCATCCCCTCTTCTTTTTATAACAGTCTGCAAACGTCTGGGGACTGAGGAGACAAGTTGCTCAAGTTTAGGAATAGGAATGTTGTCCCATTCTTGTCTAATACAGGCTTCTAGCTGCTCAACTGTCTTAGGTCTTCTTTGTCGCATCTTCCTCTTTATGATGTGCCAAATGTTTTCTATGGGTGAAAGATCTGGACTGCAGGCTGGCCATTTCAGTACCCGGATCCTTCTTCTACGCAGCCATGATGTTGTAATTGATGCAGTATGTGTTCTGGCATTGTCATGTTGGAAAATGCAAGGTCTTCCCTGAAAGAGACGACGTCTGGATGGGAGCATATGTTGTTCTAGAACTTGGATATACCTTTCAGCATTGATGGTGCCTTTCCAGATGTGTAAGCTGCACGCACTCATGCAACCCCATACCATCAGAGATGCAGGCTTCTGAACTGAGCGCTGATAACAACTTGGGTTGTCCTTGTCCTCTTTAGTCCGGATGACATGGCGTCCCAGTTTTCCAAAAAGAACTTCAAATTTTGATTTGTCTGACCACAGAACAGTTTTCCACTTTGCCACAGTCCATTTTAAATGAGCCTTGGCCCAGAGAAAACGCCTGCGCTTCTGGATCATGTTTAGATATGGCTTCTGTTTTGACCTATAGAGTTTTAGCCGGCAACGGCGAATGGTACGGTGGATTGTGTTCACCGACAATGTTTTCTGGAAGTATTCCTGAGCCCATGTTGTGATTTCCATTACAGTAGCATTCCTGTATGTGACGCAGTGCCGTCTAAGGGCCCGAAGATCACGGGCATCCAGTATGGTTTTCCGGCCTTGACCCTTATGCACAGAGATTGTTCCAGATTCTCTGAATCTTTGGATGATATTATCCACTGTAGATGATGATAACTTCAAACTCTTTGCAATTTTTCTCTGAGAAACTCCTTTCTGATATTGCTCCACTATTTTTCGCCGCAGCATTGGGGGAATTGGTGATCCTCTGCCCATCTTGACTTCTGAGAGACACTGCCACTCTGAGAGGCTCTTTTTATACCCAATCATGTTGCCAGTTGACCTAATAAGTTGCAAATTGGTCCTCCAGCTGTTCCTTATATGTACATTTAACTTTTCCGGCCTCTTATTGCTACCTGTCCCAACTTTTTTGGAATGTGTAGCGCTCATGAAATCCAAAATGAGCCAATATTTGGCATGACATTTCAAAATGTCTCACTTTCAACATTTGATATGTTATCTATATTCTATTGTGAATAAAATATAAGTTTATGAGATTTGTAAATTATTGCATTCCTTTTTTATTCACAATTTGTACAGTGTCCCAACTTTTTTGGAATCGGGTTTGTAGAAATTGACATATATATTGACATTTATATATATATATATAGCTCAAAATTTTACACACCCCTTGCAGAATCTGTGAAAATGTGAATAATTTTAACAAAATAAGAGGGATCATACAAAATGCATGTTATTTTTTATTTAGTACTGTCCTGAATAAGATATTTTACATAAAAGATGTTTACATATAGTCCACAAGACAAAAAAATAGCTGAATTTATATATTTTTTTTAAATTGTATTAAAGAAATTGAGTGTAGTGGGTGATTTTCTCTTTTCCTTGTCAATATTATTTCTTAATTAATATTAATGACATAATAGGCAGCATCTGATAGAGGCCTAATGCATAGATCTGATATTTTGATACAAAATAAGACTCTTTTTTTTTGGTCTTGCTGTCCGATACTACAGAAATACTGGTATCATTTCATCATTTTCTTTAGTTTAGCATCGACTCACCATCCTTAAAAAAGAATAAAGAATGCAAACAGTGATCTTAGGTCAGACATGTGACTAATAGATGTATACAGCTCCTGATGTAACGGCTGTCATTTCCAACATCTGTCTGTGTCACAACACAAAATTAGGCTACTTCGCCTTATGAAGCCACAGAGCTGAGCATCTAATGGCCGTATATTTCTCTGTTCACAAACTAACGATGCTTTGCTAAATTTGGCTCTATGTCGCGGCTGTTAAACTGATTTAGGATCAGTCTCAAATGCCAGAAATGTTCTCTTTTGCTTCTAAAATTTGCACATATATACTGTGTATATATATATATATATATATATATATATATATATATATATATACACACACACACACACACACACAGATCAGACTATGAAGACAGAATAAAAAGGATTATCGATCTGACCAATTGTATCTCTCGAGTGGGTGGATTGAGTAAAACTGTGGGTCAGAGGGTATGTGTGTGTATGAATGCTCATTAGGGTGGTGTGTGTTATGCTGTGGAGCTGCTGCTCTATTACACATATTAGAAACTCTAGAAACTGATGTTGTACAGATAAATATATCAAAGGGACATTTCACCTGAAAATTAAAATTCTGTCATGCCTTATTTATATCTTTTCCTTATGTCATTCTAAACCTGTATTTTTATATTTCTTTCTTCTGTGGAGCACAAAAGATGATGTCTAGCAGAATGTTAAACAGTAAATATTATTACACTTTTAAAATAACAATTTTCTATTATAATACTGTATATTTTAAAATGTAATACATTCCTGTGATGGCAAAGCGGAATTTCCAGCAGCCATTACTCCAGCCTTTTTTCTTATTATTATCAATGTTGATAACAGTTGTGCTGCCTAATTATTTTTAACCGTGATAAAAAAAAATTTAATTTAATGAATAGAAAGTTAAAAAAAAACAGAATTAGTGAATATTTAATATATATATACATTTAGTGCATCAGGATGCATCAATGATGTCAAATACCATTGATTCTTGATGTCTCGCAACAAAATATGACACTCTAGATCTCTTTTTCTCTGCTTGCAGGAAGGAATCTGTATTCTAGAACATTTACTGAGACAACCGTAAATAATTTATCTGAGTGGATATTTTGGCTCTGTAACTCCAACTTATCCTAGATGTGAGCAGACAGAGATGGATGGACAAGACTTTTGTGCATTTGTTCATTTCAGTAATGGAATGAGGGAATATGTCTCGTCATCATTTCTCCTCTGTCAGACATGCTCATAATATGTAGCACTATTCTCTAAAAAGATTGATCAATCATAATAAAAGTGTGTTTGTGTGTGCGAAAGAATGTTGCCTTGCCAGGATATTGTTGTGAATGAGATTTTAACTGCTTTCGACTGCTTAAATCTTCTGATCTGACGTGTTGGTGGTGTTTAACATTAGTTGAATTTCAGACCAATAAAATCAGTACACATGATCTGTCTACTGTAACCTGATCTAAGATGGAGGAGGAAAGATTACTGATAGAAAACAAGAAATTAATTTAGCAGGGTTTATTCTTGAAACAACTAAAAAAATCTGCCACTGGAAGACATACACTTATATTCAAAATATTTATTGAAAACAAGTCATAATACACTACCGTTAAAAGGTTTGTGTTTGATTTTTTAATGTTTTTGAAAGAAGTTTCTTATGCTACATTTATTGGATTAAAATACAGTAAAACAGTAATATTGTGAAATATTATTACAATTTGAAACTGTTTTCTATTTTAAAATATTTTAACATGTAATTTGTTCCTGTGATGGCAAAGCTGAATTTTCAGCATCATTACTCCAGTATTCAGTGTCACATGATCCTTCAGAAATCATTCTAATATGCTGATTTGCTGCTCAAGAAGCATTTATTATTATTATCATCACAACTGTTGACAGTTGCTTAATATTTTTGTGGAACTGATTCATCAGTTCGAAAGAACAGCAAATCTTTTTTTAACATTACAAATGTCTTTACTGGCAACCAACCCTCCTCATCAAAAAATACCTTACTGACACTGAACTTTCGAATGCTAGTGTACAATATACAATTTGGCTTATTTAGGACAACAAAACAAATATACTGATTAAAAATATGATTTTTTTGCTGTATAATAAAGAGGTCCATCCAATATATTACTTGGAATATATATACAGTATCAATCTGCCAGTTATTTAGACAGTCACAGAGTCCTCCAGAAATGTACCAATCAGGGCTGTGTTTCCCAAAAGCACCGTAAGCCTCAATAGATCATAGAACCATTGCCACCAATGGTCTCTAGGATCAACTTAGCTCACAATGCTTTTGAGAAATGCAGCTTAGGCATGTTTGTGTGTGTAATAAAGTGTCTGTGTATCTCCGCAGGTAAAGGCGATGTGTTTGGGGACGTGTTCTGGAAGGAGGTGACGCTAGCTCAGGCGTGCGCTAATGTGAGAGCGCTAACATACTGTGACCTGCACGTGATCAAACGGGACGCGCTTCAGAAAGTCCTGGAGTTCTACACCGCCTTCTCCAATCACTTCTCACGAAACCTCCTGCTTACGTACAACCTGCGCAAACGGGTGAGTGAATGCTGTCTGCCATTCTCTTTCCCTCTCAGTACTCTCAATACAATTTCCGCTGGTCCATGTCAGACCGCATATGTAAGCAGAATTTTTCGGCACCCACATTACAGATTACTGCATTCAAACTTCACTGCACAGCATGAGCAAAGCTGGAAGTAGATTGTAACATGTTGAACTCATCTGAAAATATAAATACAGCTCTCTAAAGCTATCTAGATAATCACATACAAAAATAATCACCATATGGATGTAAATGTAACCCGCCTCCTCATGTAAATTAGAAAAGTTCTTAAACGCCCACTCCTGATAAACATTTTTCTTTTTTTAAACATTCACTTTTTTTTAATTTATGGACATTTATGGGTGTGCAATAAAGAGCTGACAATAACTGTGATATAAAAAATGAAATATTGATAATGACTTAATACTACACATACAATAATATTGTAAATAACCCAGTGTCAATAATTCATGTCATGTTGATGTTGAGTTGATACTACACATGGTAATATTGTAAATAATTCAGCACCAGTAACTGGTTGATACTCCAACCTAGTAGGTGGCAGTACTGAAACTTAACGCTGGTTGTCGATGGTCTTAAAAAGGAAAAGAAATCAGACGGCGCCATGCTTGCATAGCTACTACTGCCGCACAAAATCATGTCAGAGACAACTGACAAAAGCGTTAGTCCCTACACTAGTATTTTAAAAGTACAATATGTAAGATTTTTGGATTAAAATACCCAAAAACCACTAGAACAATGTTATATATTTTTGTTGACTAGTGTACTTACATTATCCCAAAAGTTTCCAAGAATGTTTAAATCCAGAGAAATAAGCAATTTTAATCAGGACACAGACCGTTACCCTCAATTTCCGGTTTTATTTTGTAGAAACCATGGAAACACCAAAGACACTTTAATATATTATATGTTTTATTAGACAGGTGAGCAACTGTTTGGATACATTCATCGACAGAAAACGAATCATTGATATATAGCTCAACGCAGTTAGTCATTGTTTAAATCTCGTTTTCTTGATTTACCCTGAGTACCATGTTTTACCATGCCTAATATCGATCTAGCTTTCTGCAGTGTGCAACAAGTGTTTCATAGTAGCCGCCGAGTGAACGCACAGAGTAGCATTATAACATCACTTTCAACACACTCAAATGTATCTAATATGATAAAACAGTGCTGCGTTACCCCACATACGCATGAGTGGAAAAAGCGGAAGTGGTCCTCTGTGGCATAATAAAAGCTCTGTGAAATCAAGGCGTCATCAAGCTGCGCCTTTGTTTTGAATAAGCGACCTCTAGCAGCGAAAAATTACATATTGTGGCTTTAAGTGTGATACATTAGCCAAAAAAGAGAAAGAGAAAAAAGTGATATTGTTTTTGATTGTCAAATTCACAATAATCGTGTCATGAAAATCTGATATTTTGACAGCCCTAATGGATATTATTAAATGAAATAATGAATGTAATAACCCAGAAATCACTTTGTCTATATGGAGATGCACAGTGGCGAGCGGTGACTTTTTTAACCGGGTATGCTGGATAGCGCATTATGTTAAAAATACACCTGGTGCAGATCAGATACGTTGGATGGGTTTATAATAAGAGACGCTCGTGTTCGCTCTAAACAGAGTTTTAGCTGCTCAGCTGCTTACTCTCATGAAACCTAGCAACACAGCTAAAGAATTCCTAATATGTTTGACCTTTTATTGAAAGTAGCATACATTTACAGAACCTGTTGATGCCTTCACAAGTACTCGTAAAAGCTGTTGAGTTGCATTTGAGTTAAGGCGCAACATGCGAAAGAGACAAAATATGCTGTATTTTTGTAATTCCGCTTGGTGGCATAGCGGCATACTTCACCTTTAAACGGTACGGTGCATCGGCTAAGGACACTAAATCTAAATCAGAGATGACAAGTAAGAAACATCATGGCAGATGTCAATTTATATTTATGCCAGAAGTGTTTTTTTAAGAATTAAAAATAAGTATAATATAATACATATTAGTAGCCTATTATAAATAAAATAAGTAAAATATAAGTATTCTTTAAAAATAAGCTGAAATAATGCAAATAGATGACTTTAACAAATGCATAGACTATCGATTTACAGCCACTGATAGTTACAGTAGGTCTGTCTTTAACAGTTTATACGTTTTCGTTAAAAAAAAATTTTCTTATGGAGAAAATGAAATACTATGAAAATAGTTTAAGTTTTGACTTTTTTCATTTGATTTAGTCTATTTAGTTTTGTATCAAATACAGTGTGATTTTCTTGATCAAGATCTGACAGCAGCAGCACATTTTTCCTCTTGGGCGAGCGATTCTCGGACAGCACATGAAATCCCCCATATGCCAGAAAACCAATGAGAACTTCGGGACAATGATGACGATACATAACAACAGAGCGTATGTGCCAAAACTGCTGTGGATCCGCTCACTTTAAAACTCTCTGTAACTGGCAGATTTGTTTGGCAAATAAATAAATGACGTAGAGTTATTTATATTGTTAATACTAATCAGCAAGTCCACCGCTGGAGATGCATATTTTTTAGCAAAAAGGCAAAACACAAGACTTCTGTATACAGTTGTGCTGCTGTTTTGCTTTAAACAGGCCTAACTCAGTATGTTAAGAGGAGAGGTTTGTGTGTGTGTGTTTGTGTGTGTGTGTGTGTGTGTGCACGCATGTTTACATGGAAGTGCCAATGCAAACATGTGATAACATATACGTGTGTGGGAGCTGTTAATACATACATTATTGGTGAATTGAAGAGCTGTGTGCCACTCATCTGACTGAGAAAGAGATCAATAGAGTTGCTTAACCATTCAACCAGAGATAAAGAAAGATGGAGACTATTCTGATCAGAAACACAAACACTACTAAACTGACTTGTTAATTGGCCAGCAATGACTGAAATGTGGATTAAGGGATTAAAGGACATGCAGGGTTTTTTTTTTTTTTTTTTTTTTCTAAATCCCTGTTGTTGTTTCTATGGGCTTTAATTGAAGAGGATAATACAGAAGTGACAGGAAATGATAGGCTAGGATCAGGAAATTAGTCAAGGGGGTCACCCGCATATACAAACCAGAGAACTCAAACCACCTTTTGAGCCACATCCCTGATATTCCCCATTGTTTTGACTGTTTGGAGAAAAACATTGCACTGCGTTATCATTTTATCACATAAAATCGTGTTCAAAATAACTGTAACACTTCATAAACCTGATCTTGAAGTGTAGCCATTACCCTACCCATAAATTCTTTCCCAGTTCCAAATAAAGACACTATGATAAAAGATTGTCAGTATGATAAAATGGCCCTCAGTGTGTCTAAATTTTGAATCTCGGCCCTGCCTGAGTTCTGTTTCTCAGTGGAACTGGGTCTGAGGAGGAGGCTAATAATAGCTCAGTGAGCGTCTGCTTCTTTATTGGAACAGCTTACGCCGTATAGTCATATTTATCCATATGGGGTTAAATATATATCATATACTTCAGCAAACACTTTCATATTGGAGCTGGAGAACCAGATTCATTTACATAATCCATCTGCTGCATAAATATATACTGTTAAGCATCTTTTAAACTATAATGGTACAGATAAGAGCTTCAGTGAGTAGTCTCTCTGTCGAGCTGTTCACGCCTACACTTGTTTGTAATGGACTCATGTTTGCGTCACTTGTTCGAAAAATAGCTGGATCTTTACCTCAGCTGTTATCTTAAACAATACATTGATATATGAAAACACAAAATGTGGTTATATTAATGCCTCTGTGACAACATTGCCAAATGGGAGCCTTTAATTAGCTCGTCTCCATGAATTAGTTATAATGTTTACTGTTTGACTGCGACCCAGATAGAAAAAAACTTGTTATACATGGAAAAAATATGTCACAGGAAGACAACATATGTTAGATTTCTGGACAAATTCCATATTCACCAATAGATTTACACAGTGGTCAGATAGGCTGTTTTGGCCTAGATACAACAGCAGCAGCGAACACAGTACACATTGCGGTCTATTTGTGATTACGGGGCTGTTTTTTTCCTTTTAATGTATGCATGAGTCCTCATTCCTAACTAAACAACTCCCAAATGCAGTGTCCAGAGTGTTTAGACGAGTCACTTCTTTCAAAACCCTACAGAAATATTCTTAGGATCAATTCAAACTCAAATGAAGCTCTATCAACAACATTTGTTCGAGGTTAAATATCACCTGAACTGTCAAAAAATAGTACAAAAACAGTGGAACAGACTATTTTTTAACTAACACATGAATCTAAATTTTTCATATTCTGTCATAATCGACTTATATTCTAATGAAATACTATTCCAGAAAAACTAAAGTATTCCTTTTAAATTTTACTTAAGTACTAAATATTACATATTTTCCTTATAATACCTATTTGTAATATTTATACTATATGTAATATTTTTATTTTGCTACATTAAAAAATAGTATTATAATTATCAAAAGTAAAAGTGCTGATCAATAGACCATCATTTATTATTTTTGTGCTGTCATATATAACCTACTTACATAAACAGCTGCAATCAGATCAGCCAAATTCCCCAATGAATCATTCAGTGCGAGCGGTAAACAGATTTAACAGAAAAGAATCGACACAAAAGGATGATTTGTTCACAGATCTGACAGTCATTACTTCAGTTCAAAATAACAGAACAAATATATATTTTTATAAAATGTACTGGAGTAATAAGTAAGATATTAAACTTTGGAATGTAGTAAAGTAACAGTTTCCTAAAATAACAATACTCCATAGAGTACAAATTCTTGACAATTGTACATGAACAAAGTTACCGTCCACCACTGTTGACATTAAGCACAAATGCAGTTGACCTTAACTTGTATTGATCCAGAACCTTCCTTTAAACTTTTACTTTGACAAACATATAAAATCGAAATCAGTATCATCACAAACACTGTTTGTACTAAAACTGAATCAGGGACATCTACAGGTCTTATCTAAGAGTTTGTACACAACAGGGCACCACAGTTCTGGCATCTTTCTATGTAAAATCCAAACAAACACACTCCCATGATGCTGAGACAGTACATACAGTGCTTAAATGGTCCATCCAATTTGTTTCTGATTCTGCATGTTTGTAGTTGCCAAGGTAACACTGTAAAATCCTCTTCATCTCAATGGTGCTGTGTCAAGAGTAATTTTAGCTTTGATTAAGGTTACAGTTTATGCAGCTGTAATGGGTAAAACACACATTCATGCATACACAACTGTACAAAAGGCATTCACACCCTTCAACACGCATTAACATGCGTGTTCGCTGCTGCAATTGAATTGCTGTCAAAAGTTTTGAGTGGTAAAATGTCAGTTGTGTATCACTGGTTTGACTGCCATTTACTCAATACGTCCCTTCATGACCCTGCGATCCGTGTGTGTGTGAGTTTGGCAGGTGTGAGTGAATCAGTCGTCGCTGAGGGATCAGATTTCGTGAGGTTGTGATGAGTGTGGTAAATCTGATCAGATCAGGGACATAAAACCAGTCAGTCAGCATGAGGCACACAGTAAAAGCACAAGATACACCGGGGTGATTCGCTTAGCAGCATTTCGGCACAAAAACCTTCAGCTTATACTAACCAGGTAACCATATCATAAACAAGCGTCAGTCTTTTTATTCGGTTTTCCAAATATAAATATCAGTAAACTGAAGTACGCAAACATGCTGATAAAAATAAACATCCATTTGAGGTTGATATTAGTTATAATCTATTCAACACGGTGCTTCTTAAGTCACTCTGTTTGAATGTGTACGGATTGTTCTGGTTTATTCCTCTGACTCAGAGTTTGGTGCATAGTTAATTTAGGCTGTGATTAATAATGGGATGTGAGGCAAGAATACGAGTATGTTATTAATGTTAGTCTGTTGTGAGTGTAATGACTGAAGTCTCCTATGCTCACCAAGGCTGAATTTATTTGATCAAAAATACAGTAAAAACAGTAATATTGTGAAATATTATTACAATTTATACTACAGGGCTGTTGAATGCTTGAATCTGATTGGTTGACATGCGTTCAAAGGTGTGCAGTTCAGGGAAACGCACAGCTAAAGTAGTTCCAGGCAGGTCTTGACCGCATTACAGTTCCATATCACTTCTCCAAAGGTCCTTACAGCCGACAACAGCAAAAGAACCAAAACCCACAACAACACTGACCAAGCAAATAAATATAGTAAACAATAGCATAAAAACGACAAATTATTTCCATGTTTTTTGCCACAAAATAACGTTTTATGTACGGAAAGCGCATACTCTTTCATACTCTCCGCTTCGCGCCATGACCGCAATACCACCTCAGGTGTGCATTATTTTTCGAATAATTCAACGGCCCGTCGTCAATTATTCCTTACTTAAAATAACTGTTTTATATCGTAATATATTTTAAAATGTAATTTGTTCCTGTGATGCAAAGCTGAATTTTAAGCATCATTACTCCAGTCTTCAGTGTCACATGATCCTTCAGAAATCATTCTAATATGCTGAAACTTTTTTTTTTTTATCAGTCATTATTATCAATGTTGAAAAGAGTTGTGCTGCTTAATATTTTTGTGGAAACCGTGCTACATTTTTTTTCCAGGATTTGATGAATTAGATGAATAGAATGCTAAAAATAACAGCATTTATTTGAAATTGAAATCTTTTGTAACAATGTAAAATCCTTTATTGTCACTTTAAAAAAAAAAATCTTACTAACCACAAACTTTTGAATGGTAGTATACAGATGGAGTGATGTTACTCAAAAGCATCTTAAAATGTAAATAAAACAATTCATTACAAATGATACACTACAAAACACTCCCAGCCACAAATATTATACACAATCGACTCAAATAATCAGGATAATCATGACAAACATACAATTCCGTTGTTTCAAGACCACCAAACCAACAGCGAGATAAACTGACCCCACTGAGAATATAAAGTATGCAAATATACATTCAAATGATGACCAATAGCATGTTGTCTCAATTTAAGCATTAATTAAACTGTGAAATTGTGACTTCTACTACAGGCAGGTTGCAAACGGAGGTTTAGTGATAGGTAAAAGTACAAAAGGAAAGTGTGCAGGTGTGCGTATGCTTTTATTTCAGAGTTTTACAGTGTTATGGGAATTTTTTTCTGCTTCGATGTGCACACAGTCAGCTTTTAGTTTTAATTATGAAACACTGGAGATGTGAGTGCTCCCTCTCGCCTGCTGTCTCTCTCGGTCCCTCCTTCTCCTCTTTTTTACCATTCTATCCCCAGACTAACACCTCCAACATCACACACACATTTTAAACTGTTTGAGAGCTGCAGAATGAGTTTCCCTGTTTGATGATGATATATTTAGGGGGAGAAAAGCAAACGCAGAATACACAAGAGGGCCGTGCGCGTGAGGGAGTGCGAGGGACGGGTGGCAACAGAAGGATTCTTAAAAAAAAAAGAAAAAGAAAATCACCATTAGGAATCTCTGTGCGAGCACATAATACCATCCTCCTCGTACACACAAACACGCGCACCTTTGTGTAATGCTTCAGCTTTTGTTATGTAATCCCTCTCTGCATTTCTGTCCTTTCTCTGCCTCGTATAACCTTCAAGGGCGAGGGTTTACAAAACACCACGAACAATGACAGTCCCCTATATCTGTCAGCCAGAGAGCATTTTATGATTTAAAGGAATATTTCAAATTGAGGCTCTTGGGCTCTTCCTTCAGTGAGTAAAAATAAGTCAAAATAGTGTTTACAGGGATGCATTTACAATGGAAACCTATAGGACATACCAGAGGGTTTAAAACAAATATGAAGCTTGTATGTTTGTTAAAGCATAAATGTCAGAACTGTCTAAATCATAATTTTGACACATATAATAATTTTCATAAGTGGATACAACGAATTGTGTGTACTGGTGTAATTTGTGAGGATGAAGTTTGCTACATATATTCAGACATGTATATTTTTAATGTGTATTTGAGGCCAAATTACTTTTTTTTTTCCTGTTTCTAAACAGGAAATATTTTGAAGAATGTTGTTGCATACACAGCTTAGACTAGTTTTACAAGTTAGTCATGTGTTTTTTGGTCATTACATTCTGTGACATAAAATGTAGATTGGTCTAATTTGAAATTCGAAAAGTTAGGCCTCATCAGACAGAACACGTGTTTTAGGTTTAAAACACGAGGCGCACCGCACTGCCTTTTTTTTGGTTGATGTTTTTTAATTTAGAAAAGAGCAGTGCGCTGGGTTTTTTTATGTTGCTGGGCAACCCCCGTCCTGTCAGTCTAATCAAGGTAACTGTCACCACAGCGGAAGGCCCGCCTCTCCATTCATTCGATTGGACAATGGAAAAAAACGCGAATAACTCTGGGCGCTTTTCTGCTCAGAGTTGATTTTTTTTCAACTTCAGGCTCTCAGAGCGCTGCTACAAAAACGCGAGGAGCAGCAGGCGGCTAAAACGCGAGGCGCCCGGGTCGAATAAACAGTGCGCAAAACGCTCACTGCCAATAGAAAACAATTTTAAAAAGGCGCCTCTCACTGCAAAAAACACGTTCTGTCTGATTGGGGCCTTAGGCTGACTAACTGCTAGTTGGTTAGTTCTTAAAGACCTCGATATACTCACGGCGAAGTTCTTTTTCATTCTTCGCTTAGGGGTAAAACGAAGTTCGAAATACGCGAGCAGCGATATACTGTTAGCGAACATCTGATGCCGCCCACACTGAAGAGAGCAAAGTTTATATGAATATGTGCTGCACGCTTTCCTCTCAATAACAAAATAAACAACAAAATTGAGCATCTGATCATAGCAAAGTGGATATCTTTGCACAAGTTTTTTTATATAGCACTTCATACAATAGATTGCTTAAAATCAAGCAGCTTTACTGTATTAAACATGAAAAAGTGTCAGTGTCTCGTTTCATCAGAAGTACAACTTCATTTTCTACTATAAAGCAGCTCTCCAGTGTGTTTATGTTTTCACTAGCAGACTCAACAGAAGAAATGAACCAAGACTGACATGAAAAGATTTCGACATGAAATAAGGCGGAGCCTCCGCGCACACCTACCTGTTACGTAATCGCCACGGACCAATGGCAGTATAAAGGTGTTTACCAGCTAGAGTGAACTTTTCAGAAAATTTGCATTGGCAAGCTGTTTTGAACCTGCAAACGAAGTTCGTTTTGGCCTGATTTTGTTCGAAATGACATCACATCAATTCGTTCTTTGATTTACCTTGAAATATATCGGGGCCTTAATACACAGTCTTAACATAGTGACTATGTTTGTACAACTGGCCACTGGACTCGACTGACTTTATTGTATGGACAAAAAAAAAAAAAAACACTTTCTAGCATGACAGATATGGTACGAATGTCAGTGCTAAAGCTGTCTACGTATGCACGTACCGATACTTTGGCTCAGAAATATACAAACCCGATTCCAAAAAAGTTGGGACACTGTACAAATTGTGAATAAAAACAGAATGCAATGATGTGGAAGTTTCAAATTTCAATATTTTATTCAGAATACAACATAGATGACATATCAAATGTTTAAACTGAGAAAATGTATCATTTTAAGGGAAAAATAAGTTGATTTTAAATTTCATGGCATCAACACATCTCAAAAAAGTTGGGACAAGGCCATGTTTACCACTGTGTGGCATCCCCTCTTCTTTTTATAACAGTCTGCAAATGTCTGGGGACTGAGGAGACAAGTTGCTCAAGTTTAGGAATAGGAATGTTGTCCCATTCTTGTCTAATACAGGCTTCTAGTTGCTCAACTGTCTTAGGTCTTCTTTGTCGCATCTTCCTCTTTATGATGCGCCAAATGTTTTCTATGGGTGAAAGATCTGGACTGCAGGCTGGCCATTTCAGTACCCGGATCCTTCTTCTACGCAGCCATGATGTTGTAATTGATGCAGTATGTGGTCTGGCATTGTCATGTTGGAAAATGCAAGGTCTTCCCTGAAAGAGACGACGTCTGGATGGGAGCATATGTTGTTCTAGAACTTGGATATACCTTTCAGCATTGATGGTGCCTTTCCAGATGTGTGAGCTGCCCATGCCACACGCACTCATGCAACCCCATACCATCAGAGATGCAGGCTTCTGAACTGAGCGCTGATAACAACTTGGGTTGTCCTTGTCCTCTTTAGTCCGGATGACATGGCGTCCCAGTTTTCCAAAAAGAACTTCAAATTTTGATTCGTCTGACCACAGAACAGTTTTCCACTTTGCCACAGTCCATTTTAAATGAGCCTTGGCCCAGAGAAAACGCCTGCGCTTCTGGATCATGTTTAGATATGGCTTCTTTTTTGACCTATAGCGTTTTAGCCAGCAACGGCGAATGGCACGGTGGATTGTGTTCACCGACAATGTTTTCTGGAAGTATTCCTGAGCCCATGTTGTGATTTCCATTACAGTAGCATTCCTGTATGTGATGCAGTGCCGTCTAAGGGCCCGAAGATCACGGGCATCCAGTATGGTTTTCCGGCCTTGACCCTTACGCACAGAGATTGTTCCAGATTCTCTGAATCTTTGGATGATATTATGCAGTGTAGATGATGATAACTTCAAACTCTTTGCAATTTTTCTCTGAGAAACTCCTTTCTGATATTGCTTCACTATTTTTCGCCGCAGCATTGGGGGAATTGGTGATCCTCTGCCCATCTTGACTTCTGAGAGACACTGCCACTCTGAGAGGCTCTTTTTATACCCAATCATGTTGCCAATTGACCTAATAAGTTGCAAGTTGATCAGGACCACACCCCTAAATGCATTGAAGCAACTGCCATGTGATTGGTTGATTAGATAATTGCATTAATGAGAAATTGAACAGGTGTTCCTAATAATCCTTTAGGTGAGTGTATATTCTATTGTGAATAAAATATACGTTTATGAGATTTGTAAATTATTGCATTCCTTTTTTATTCACAATTTGTACAGTGTCCCAACTTTTTTGGAATCAGGTTTGTAGATGACGGCTATAAGGGTGGATTTATTTCCAGATAGTGGAATGGCCTGTGTGTGTCTGTGTCCAGGATGGGAACGGCTGAATGGGAGGGCAGCGGTCTGGTCATTACTGTCCATCATCTCTGTAACGCAAAGAGAAGCAAGACCCTTGACGTCATTCAGAAGCGCAATCTACTGAGGCTGTCTATCTGTCTAACTGATTTTTTCAGTTTTCTCGTTCAGCCTGGATTCTCAGAGGGAGCAGCAGCGGTATATTTCTCCACCTGCTGCCAAACACGAGTTCTTTAGAGTTCAATTACAAAGAAACATTACATTTAGCTGGAAAGTGACAATATGACAAATCTGAGCACATTAAAGCCCAAATGAAACAATTTTATTTGAGACTTCATGGGGAAATGCCTAATACGCTCTGTTTCTCCCACTAATACACATCGCTTAAGGATCATTTTGTGGAGTCTAAACTCAAGAATGGGAAAGAATGTGACACTTTTTTTGCCATGGTCGATTTTGTTTCCACCACTTTGTGAAATTGCTTGCGGCTAGATGTATCTAATAAAGGGGAATGCTCTGCAATTGTTGTTTTCTGATGCTAGAATTTGTCATTTTAATGTTTGAGTTATCGTTTTGGAAAGTGACAGCAGCAATGTTCCCTCCCACACACAGCTCTCAGACATGCGCTCAACCTCCCTTTCGCCGGCTTGCTATCCATTCTAATGAAATCACAAATCAAAATTAAACAAATGTGCCCCAGCTCCAGCTATACATCCACTGATGTACAGTACAGCTGTTATTTTAGCTTAATAAAACAAGTTATATCAGGCCAGGTTAAAATCATATGAAAGCATGTTTCCACTTAAGAGTTCAAAAAATGAAAATAAAATAAATGTAACTGAGAAAGGTTAAAAATAAAAAATAAAGGTTCAATTGTAAGATATAATTTATAGTCACACTATGAGATATAGACAAAATTGTGAGATAATGGGCCCTATTTTAACCATTTGAGCGCATGGACGCTTCAGAAACACAATTTACAGTGCACCTGCAGGGCGTGTCCAAATCCACTTTTGCTAGTTTAACGACGGAAAAAACGGACGCATGGTCCAAAAGGGTTGTACTAGTCTCTTAATGAGTCATGGGTGTGTTTTGGGCATAACATGCAATAAACCAATCAGAGTCTCATCTCCCATTCCCTTTAAAAGCCAGTTGCGCCTGCACCATGGCGGATTCGTTATTTACATAACGAATCCGTTAAGACTGAACGCGAGAGAGGAATCCTTTTATTTTTTTTATATTTAAAAATGTTTGTGTGCTGCTGCGCATCCCTGTGTGTGTAATAAGCAGAGTGTACAGGCGCTGTGCACCCACCTATAGGCGCATATTACTAACGCACCCTTTAAATAACACAAAAAATACTGTGTTGTTGGTCAATGGCGCAGTCAATTTCAGTTGCCTCAATGTTAACTGCATCGGGCTGAAACTAGCAAAAAACACTTGCGTCGCATTGTGCCGGGTGTATGATAGGGCCCATAAAGTCAAAATTCTCAAATCAAAGGCCTGTTTTCACTTCAGAGTTCAATAAAATAACATAAATGTAATTGTGAGATAAAGGTTAAAATAAGAAAGACTGGATTTTAGGATATCATTTATATAAAGTCACTGTGAGATATAAAGACAAAGTTTGGATATATTAAGTCAAACTGGAAGATATTAGTTCAAAAATGAATTTATATAAAGTCAAATTGAAAGAAATAAGTGAAAACTGTGGGATATGAAGTCAAAATTGTGAGCTATAAAGTCAAAATTGTAAGATAGTCAAAATTCTGATATATGAAGTCAAATTGTGAGATATAAAATCAACGTTGGCAGATATAAAGTTGCAAAGTCACAGAAGAAACGTTTCTACCAGGTGCAAACAGCCATGTGTCTCACCTGAACACTTGTGATTAGATCCCTTTAGACATGTTGATACCAGGTCCTAGGTGTCACTTCTTGAAAGAGCGTGCATGTTTGATCTGTTTGGAAAGCAAGAGTCTGTCTCTTGTCTCAGGAGAGGATGACTTTTAAACCCCCAAAGCTACATCTGAACTTTTCACAAACACCTTTTGACGGCCTGTTCGCACGCAACATTTACACAGCCTTTGCAAAATCTTCACAGTACACTGTATACGAGATAATAGTCTTCTTTTTTTAGCTGAAAACGTATCAGCTGAATTAAAATGAACTAACTATAAATACATGGTCAATTAAATTAAAAAAATTCATTCCACACAAACCAAGCAAGCATCCACAGCACATCCTCTCCTACTACACATGAGAGGACTGGAGAGCATGTGTGTGTGGTTCTGTTACCAGTAATTTCACAGACAGATTGGCGGTACAGATGCTTCGGCACTCTGTCCCTCTTAATGAATATTCAGGACATCAATATGAATATTAACATATTGAAGATGAAGTCATAAAAATGCATCGTCCAGCTTGCAATAGTGACAGGAACAAACTGTCTCAGTATGCAGAGGTGTATACACGCACACATACTGGCATTCAGTTGATTGGCCCAGACAGTTGGTGGGATGGTTTAATAATTATAAAGGTGAAAAAGCTTGTTAAAAGAAGTGAGTGAGAGAGTGAGAGAGAGAGAGAGAGAGAGAGAGAGAGAGAGAGAGAGAGAGAGAGAGAGAGAGAGAGTGAAAATCTCAGACCAAAGAGCAGCATAAAGTTGCTCCATCCAGACCCACAGACACTGGGGGTGTCTGTGAGCAGACACTCACATAGCAGAAGCTTGACTTTGGGAATCTGCTCAATAAAAGCCTTTAACTCTGAAATATACATGAGCTCAAATAAATAAGTTAGAACTTGGAATATCTTGCAAAATTCACAACACCGGGCGCAGGGTCTCTAGGACAGCGAGTGTAATCTCACTATATAGCAGAAACTTGGAATGGTTGTAATTTTCATGCTGAAGTCTATATATATTACATAATCTTGCAGAGCCAGACTAATGACTGTCAGCACAAAGACTAGTTCACATTGCAGCTTATCCTGGCCAAGAACTTCCTATTTAGATTTAAAGAGGCTATCTGCACAACGTAAAGTGCCTGACCACGGTTTATTTTGTTTTAATGTTATGGCAAAGGGATAGTCCACCTTTGTTAAAAAAAAAAAACTGACATTAAAATTGGCATATTTAGTTAAATAATAGTTTACATTTTTTACAACTATATTAGATATTCTAAGTATTATGTTTCATATTTTAGAACTATATTATGCTAAAGCATTCTTAAAGAGCTTAAACAGTAGAATATGGCACTAGCAACGCCAAGATCATGGGTTTGATTCCCAGGGAATGCATGAAATGAAAAATGTATACCTTAAATGCAAGGTAAGTCGCTTTATAGTCTATTATAGTATAATAATGTTGGAGTTTTGATGTGCATTGTTTAATGGTTGCCCGACTGCATGTGTATGTGTATGTTTAACTATTTGTGTCTTTTCAGCTTGTGTTCAGAAAGATCAGTGACGTGAAGCGTGAGGAAGAGGAGAGGCAGAGGAGGAAGAACGAGGCCCCACTGAATCTTCCCCCAGATCATCCCGTCCGCCGTCTGTTCCAGCGTTTCCGCCAGCAGAAGGAAGCCCGTCTTGCCACTGTGCGGCCCAATTCCGACGACTCTGATCTCGAGAAGGGCCAAATCCACAACGAAATCATCAGCCAAGATGTGGTCGCCACCACGAGTATCGTCACAGTAACAGAAAGCCCAGCCACGCCTATCCCGTCCCATCCAATCAAAAACCGCACCCTGGGTGCATTCGACCAGGGCAAGCTCAGCGCCCCTGTCCCAAACATCCCTCGGACATCAGAGCCACGTGCACGAGGGTGGGCCAGGTTTAGAGAAAGCATGGCGAAGCCAGAGAGCTGGGGAAACGTTCCTAAAGCGGAATCAATGGAGACTCTTCCAGAGCGGAGCAGCTCCGGAAAGACTTCGGAGCCCAGCGGACTGAAGAAGACCGACTCCTGCGACAGCGGCATCACCAAAAGCGACCTACGGCTGGACGAGGGTGGCGCCCGCACCCCTGTAGCCCGAAGCCCAGTCCAACCCGACGGAAAAACTCCCCCGATCCCACCTATCCCGCCTATTCCTGAACACACGCTGCACGCCTCACTCCTGGAACTCCGTACTGAACTTAAAGAGGAGCTGTCGGCGCTCAGTAACCGAATGGTTGCCTTGGAGACACAGGTCGCTGAGGTGTTGAGGTTGCTAAGGAGCAGAAAGTCTCCGACCTCTCCCATGTCGCTCTTCCACATCTCACGACCGACATCACCAGACACAGACAAGGAGGACATATTCCCTTGAAGAAAATGAGAGAGGTAAGCTCCTTTCTTCTTGAAAGGGAAATGATTCAGAGACTTTCTCTGAGAAAAGAATTTTTAAAAAATGGAACTACTTCTGACACCTGTGCCAGCAAAAAGCATGACAGACACTCTGAGAGTGAGTGTGTGTGTGTGAGAGAGAGAGAATGAGTGAGGGAAAGGATGAAATAAGACACTGGAAAGAAGAGGATGTCTTATCCCAAGGCAGAGCATCTGTGATACCAAAGTGATGGTGTGTTAGTTGTCACACAGACACTCTTTGTGTCGAACTGCTCCCTGTTTTAGTCCTGCGAGGCTCACAGACAGTGAGAGCTCTTGCCGCAGGGCCCACTCTGACTGAGGGTTGTCATGGCAATGCACGGTCCCCAACTGCAAGTGCGGGCCCTTCAAGATCCGACTCATGTAGCAAGTCTTCCCCTCTCTCTTTCGAGCTCTCACACACACACCGCTGTTCATGCTCTGCAGTCTTTCTGGCATAGAGATCCATTCTGCACTGTCCTGTTGGTTTACTCATGAGCCTTTATCAGGAATCACAGAGCTAAGCGTCTTACCCAAATATGTGGCGGTGTGGATATGAGCTGCTAGCCGAAAGATTGAAGAAGCAGAGCTCATCCCAGGAACCATGGAAACCCCAGACAAACGTGTTTGTACAACGACAAATCAACTACTATCCCAAGAGTTGTAAATGTTACTGGAGAAACTAATGAGCTCTTCAGGGGTTTTGAAGTGTAACAGCTGTTAAGGCCCTTTCCATGACTTGCGTCAATGCACATCTCGACAAAATATCAAATAAAATCTGACAAAACAGTGGTTTAATACATGTTTAGGGATGCACAATATATCAGTACCATATTGGTCATTGGTTAATATTACAGATTTTTTTTACAGATTTATTGGATAAATTTCAGCCAATATTGGATATTTAATTGTACAGTACACTTCCAATATTTTTAGTTTGCATTACATTTGCCATCATCTAATGCACACTTGAAGTTAGTCTTTAACTAACCTAATTTAACAAGACTGTTAATTGTAATCTGTAGCAAAATTTGAAAGAAATATCCATTTTCATAGTTTACATTATAATGTTGTGATGCCTAAATTCACTTTTAGCATTAAAATTATTTTAGTTTTTAATGTTTTATTTTTAATTAATTTAGACTAAAAATATAGAAATTTTATTTCATTCATAACTTAAATATTAAAGTTCACCCAAAAATGAAAATTCTGTCATTAATTACCCTCATGTTGAACTTTCGTTCATCTTTTTGATGAAATCTGAGAGCTTTCTGTCCCTCCATTGACAGCTACACAACTACCACTTTCAAGCCCCAGAAAGCTCCAGTGGTTTATCCTTAATTTTATGAAGCCACGAGTGCCGTGTTTGCACAAAAAACATAATTTACCACTTTTACAAAATATTACGCACATTGGAGATTAATACTTAGTAAATAAAATGGTAAATTATGTTTTTTTGCGCAAACAAAGCACTCGCGTCTCTTCATAAAATTGAGGTTGAACCACTGGAGTCACATTGATTACTTTTATGATGTCTTTACTACCTTTCCGGGCCTTGAAAGTGGTAGTTGCGTAGCTGTCAATGGAGGGACAGAAAGCTTTTGGATTTCATTTAAAAACATCTTCATTTGTGATCCGAAGATGAATGAATGTCTTACAGGTTTGAAATGACATGAGGGTGAGTAAAATGATGAAAGAATTTTCATTTTTGGGTGAACTAACCCTATAATTATCGGCTTATAAATATCCATCAGAATATTAATATTGGTGCATCCCTATCAATTTTTGTTGAAATTACATCAAATTTCTGTGAGGAAACAACCTTTTTTTTTTTTACTTTTATTACAGTCACCATATCAAGTTTAACGTTTTCACTCCTTTATGTTCCACAAGTGGTCCTTCTCCTCCCCCTTATACTGTCAATGGATACTCCTTTGACATTGCGTGAAATTGTTTAACTTTGAGCGTTGTTTTACAGCATGTGGCCTGCTCACAATGTTGTTCAGAGGTAGCGCTGTAGCATGAAGTTCAATGCAGTTGTAGATGTTGATGCAAGTCGTGTGAAAGGAACTTCACGTCCTTTGGTCTACAATAGGCATCTTCAAGCAAGTACATTAATGACTTGCTGGATTGCAGTGGCCAAGTTTTATAAAACAAAACAAAAGAATGTATGTGGTTTCTTTATCAATGATTGGGTCTTCCAGAAAGCACACAAACATATTACACCACGGACGCACCATTATTATTCCGATCTGTTGTGCATTGTAGCTTTGTTTTCCAAAATGAAATGATGGATGTAATGTATACACATGATTTCAGTCACAACACTTTCAGCATTACAGCAAACATCAAAACAAAGAATCTCAGGAACGAAGAGGGGTGATGGTCTGACAGCTCATTCTGACCCCCTTCCTGGATGTTATACATATTCAATACTGAAGATGTGGCATTATCTTCTCACCAGCCCTGTTATAATGTCTGATGTTCTTTAAGAAACAAATTTTTATCTTTTCATTGGTCAGCAGGGGTGACTGGGGCTGCTTGTCAAAAGCCTAAAATAGGCTTTTTAATATCAGGCTCCCACTGTGACAACTGAACAGCATGGTCAATGAACTCAATCTTTTTTTTCTGGGCAATATTGATAATGTCCAAATGTTTTCAAGACTTTAAGGTATGTGTCTATAGAGAAATTGCCTCGTAAAAATTAAAACAACCTTGAGAAATATTCACTGGAGTTGTGACAGCTAGTCCCAGTCTCCCCTATTATTATATTAAGTGAGGAGTTAATCCGTTAATCACATGGCTAAGATATAAATAGCTGTTTATTTTGCTGTCTTTTCCAGCGTCCCTCCCCCATATCAACTCCACCTTGATTTCCATAATGAGGTCCAGGGGGGAACACAGAGACCTCTATTCTGAACAACACCACCAAACCTGATTATCTTTATCTCTGTCACAGAATATATGAATTGATATATTCTGAGATGATGCTTAATCTTTCAGGTTTTATCATTTGTATCCTAGAAAGAGAGTGCCTGACCATACAAACTCTGATAAACGCGTTATGTGTTGAGAAACATGGTAATGAACATACTGTGCGCGTCAGATGAGTGGTTAAGGGACATGTTAGCATGCTGTGAGATGTTCTCAGGTTAGAGAGGTCATTATCAGGTCCACAGGAGATGTGCTGAGGTCAGTATATCACCTCAATGTCACCTGCTTCTCCACTACCTGAGAGCACAGAGAGAAAAATGTGACAAAACCAAAAAGCTACCAAGGTCATATCAAACATCACATCAGAAAAAGAAAAAAAAATTGGTTGTGGAAAGAAAGACAAGAAGTTTCAAACGTCATGCCCTTCCTACATGAAGATTTATTTCTTTTACAACAAAAGGACATTTTGTACAGGAAAGTTTCTTTAAAAATATATACATATATTTTTTGCCCTTAAGAGATGATTATCTCATTCTGTCAGCAGGACACCAGAGGAACAATATTAAATGGCAAAATTCCCATTAAGGTTATTTTATGCTTCAGAGCTTGTTTTACAATAATGATATCTTAATTAGCTCTAATATTATGGGTCATTTGCTTAGACGCCAAATACTGAGCAGAAATTGGAAAAGGTTTAGCGTTTGTATCTGGAAACCCGGAACTGATTTTAAATAAGACATATGAATGTTACAATAATATTAATAACAATACTGACATGCAAATCCATGTAAACTGGAATGTAAAGCATCAGCCTGAGCTGATTCTGAAGCAATAATCATTGCTGCTGTATTTCACACAGATTATTCCTGCCACGCATCTCTGGCCCAGATATAACATTTCACCTAAAACCACATGATGTAATCAACATAATATAAGAAACAAACGCAGCCCTGATGTCACTGCATGCCTCTGCAGCACAGCAATAAGAGTTTTAACATTCAGAGAATGCACTTTTTCTTTGTAAGAGAGAATGAGATTTTAGGCAGAGATGTGCAGCCCGTAGATACTAGCATGGTTTACTTACAGAGATTCGTTACCATCTGATCGTGACTGATTTGATCAAATACGACAACAGCATGGCTTGATTTGCACTTAAAATAAGGTTAAGACATGCATGGTAAATACAAAGGAAAATGGAATAAATTAGCATTAAAAAGAAAGTACTCTTCTACTGCAGGAGTATTTAATCTCTTGCCTCTTACCCCATAGAGCTAATGGATTCAGTCTTTGTAGCAGACCTGTCTGACTCTTGGTGAATGAGTGAGTCCAAATTTGCATTTAATAGGGGGAAATGAATCTCAGACTCACATTAGGCAGTTTGAATCATTTTTTTCAGACTTGAGAACCAAAGTATCGTGTCTCAACTACATCATTAGATAAAGAAACATCATTATGATAAAGAAACTTTTCTATGGTCAGGTTTCTTTGACAGAAGCCTAAATGAGTAAATAATATCCTATTTATCCCAAAATAATAAAAAATAAATTACAATTTGTATAAAGTAAATTAAGTCAGTTTTAGGACTGTTTTGTCATGATGTTAAATTAAAAAATAATAAAAATTGATTAAATAAAAAATATCTTACAAATAATTACACAATTAATTTAATACACTGCAAAAAATGCTTTTTCTACTTAGTATTTTTGTCTTGTTTCCAGTCCAAATACATCTAAACATTCTTAAATCAAGATGCTTTACTAGATAAGTAAAATGACAAAAGATATTTTTTCTTGTTTTCTGGGGGGGAAAAGTGAGTTTTTGCTTAAAACAAGCAAAATTATCTGCTAGTGGGGTAAGAAAAATAATCTTGTTTCTGTTTGGGACAGAAACAAGATTTAAAGGGGTCATATGATGGTTCTAAAAAGAACATTATTTTGTGTATTTGGTTTAATGCAATGTGTTTACGCGGTTTTAGGTTAAAAAAAGTCATTATTTTACACATACTGTACATTATTGTTGCTCCTCTATGCCCCTCCTTTCTGAAACGCATTGATTATTACAAAGCGCGGTGTGCTCTGATTGGCCAGCGATCCAGTGCATTGTGATTGGCCCGAATACCTTAAGCGTCTGACGGAAATGTCACGCTTCTTACCATATGTGGAACATCAGCTCCCGAAGCAAAGCAATATTAACAGGTGATAATGTCGGTCCTACCTTATCAATTCGAGCCCGAATCAGATCCGGATGATGCAGATGACCAAGCTGATCGATCAACGTTGCCAGCGTGACTGGACCAGAAAGTATCAGATTGGTAAGTTTGCATTTGTTATCGTAGAAACGACAAAGACGCAGAAACGGTCTGTGTGCTCCCAGGCGCTAGAAACAGTCCTCCGAAAAATGCGCAGCACACAGTCGAATATTTGGGTTGTACTGTTCTGGACCAGTGTTGTAACTAAAGCTTAGCCACTGTTTTCTAATTGTCCCCTCTTTTGGAAGGCCAAACAAAGTAGTTTGGCTTTCGCAACGAAAAACACAGTGTCTCCATGACATGGCGGCGCCGGCGACAACAATACTACAGCGAGAATAAAAGTTACGCCTTCTTTCTTTGCGTATACATTTGGGCGATGTTATGAAACTCTGCCCCCACATACTGACATAGAGATGTGGGGGTGTGTTTGAACGAAGCGTTTTAGGAAGGTGTGGCTGAGCCTTAACTTTTACAAAGAATATCTCTTTGGGTTTGAGACTTTGAGCTTTGTAACTCTGCAGATCTTATACATGCACAAAGAGCTACATAACACACTAAAGAGAAAGGAAAACAAGAAATCGCATCATATGACCACTTTAAAACAGAAACAAGATTATTTTTACCCCATTGGCAGATAATTTTGCTTGATTTTATTTTCCAGAAAACAAGAAAAAATATCTTATGTCATTGTACTTATCTAATAAATGCATCTTGATTTAAGAATGTTTAGCTATTTAGACTGGAAACAAGACAAAAATACTAAATAAGAAATTATTTTTTGCAGTGTGCAAAGAATACCACCATAAGTATTTTACAATTTACATAAAATACTGAGAACTCAACATGAAATGATTCATTTAATGTAAAACTATAAAAACTCAAAATCTTAATTCATGTATTTATTCATGCAAAATATAATTTCTTTTTTCCTTTTGAATTTGGGGTGAAAGATGAACATGTTCTTGACCGATTTAGTGAGAATCAACCAAACACGCTATCGTACACAGCATATTAGTTTGTGTGTTGCTGCATGTACGTATATATGTTTGAATAGAAACTTGACATGTGGGGGAACAATGAGTATTTTTAGAGTCCTTAACACTGATACTGAAGTCCAAACGGAGCTGTGTTGTTCTATCAAACCGCTGGGTTTGTCTGTCTGCTCACAGAGGTCCTTCTAAAGGTCGTTCTTTAAAAACAGCCCTAATTAAGAACTTATTTCAGATGTATTCAGCAGACAGCATGGCCATTATCCACTGACTGAAACATCCTCACTGAAATCATGAATTCACATGGAAATTACTACTACTGTAAAGCACAAAGACAAAATTTGTAAAATTGCTGTAAAATATTATTTATGACAATAAAATATTTTATATACGTATTTTCGCCCATACTCTCTTTACTTGATTGCTGTTTAACTGATGTATTTCACTTTCTTTTAGAACATTAAAGCTAATTTTGAAAGCACATCAGCTTTGAAGTCAGCATGAAATCAATGTGAATGTGAATGATTTACTCATTCAAAAGAAATGAATTTGTCCACAATAACAGGTTATTTGATAATGTTCACCGATAGCCAAATAGCTATTTAGCCACTGCAAAACAGCTTTCAGGTCTAATCATAATGAATAAAATTAAATCCATAATATTTAAAATACATTTATCTCATTAAAAATTGTTTCACTAACAAAACTCATGCTGGCTCTAAGCAGAGGGAAATACAGAGTTTGTGTTACATTTTGTTTTTTAAACTGTACAGTTACATACACTCTGACACGTGTGATGTTACATAACAATTAATCAACATTCATTAATATCAGAGTGACCTGTGCTGAGAAACACGCACACATATGCACATCAAGGACCTGTGTAACGTGTGGTGTCAGTAAGCAATTTCAGCATGACTCAAAGAAAGGGCAGGTCATGCATGATATCTGCCATACCATCTACTAAAATAACATCATATCACAGAGCAGAGAAAGAGACAGGGACTGCAATCATATCAAAATTGATAAAATAAACTACTGAGTGCACCTTTAATTTATATTAATAATATACACTGTAATATTAATATTTTATTTAATTGCGTCTATATTTAATTTTTTATTGTATTTTGCTTATTTGTTACTTGCAGTATTTTGTATTGCAAAATTTATCTTTGCTTTTATGCTGCAGTGGCAATATGGACATTTTTCAAGCATATGGTAATACAAATATACAGTTTTATACTGCAAATAAAGCACACTAAAATTGAACTTGAGAGAGATTGTGTGAAGGGATTATGAAAGATTAATCTGATGCTGATAAAGGTACACTGCAGAGATAAAGCTCTTTAAAGTGTAATCCCTCCTAACACTGAAACACACGCACACACGTCTTACCTCTCTCTAATAAAGGAGAAACTCCAGGCTAGGAGATCACTGATCTAATTAACCACACAGAGCAGCTTGAGCTGTTAGTAAGAAGACAGAAGTAGATGCACAAGGAGAAGGAGAAAATGAATGAGACAAGACAGAGAGAGAGAGAGAGAGAGAGAGAGAGAGAGAGAGATCAGGACAAGAAAGATCAGAGGGACAAAATGAACCTGAGGATGGAAATATACACAGATGGAGGGACAGAAAGAGAGCGAGAGCAATGGTCGGGCTGTATCCTGGCCGCTGATCAGAGACATGTGTCACCATCAGTGTTCAGACAAACTCATAAATAAACCAGGATTAACCATCAAACACACACCTGGAGCATTCACACCATTTCATTTTCACACACACACTGTTCTAATACAGCATAGCTACAGTATTATATACAAAACAAACACATAATATTGCAGGAGTTGAAAGGAATGCTATAGTTGTCCACATCGTGACTGGTCGAAACCATTGTAAAACTTTAAAATACCATTGTGCTTTCTGCCTTCCCATGATTCCACCCTGAGCGGTGTTGTCATCTCATGTCCCACTCAATACCAACTTGGGCAAAGCAATAGAGAAAAGCAACCATTGGAACGGCCACAGAAGACCATCCTGTTGAAGAAATAGAGGAGAAGAAAGAGTTTGAATGGTACAAAACAAAGGTAAGCACAAAGAATATTGTGGTTTGAATTTTAAAGCCTACAAACAGACTAATAAGCAGACACCAAACAGGAAGTGCAGCTGTATCTGGATTTGTCAATTCCCTGAGGGCACCTGACAGGCAGATACAGGGCTCCAGAAAAAAACAAGAATGAATCATTTAGGACCTCATGTGTTAAGTAAGATCCAATAATATTTGTATCCCACAAATTAGAATAGTGTTATCAATTTTTTTATTAATTTATACAACAAATGTGTGTTGTGAATATGTATCTTTAACCCTCATCCTTCCCTCGGGTCATTTTGACCCGAAACTCTTTTTTTTTTTTTTTAAAGTGTGGTGTTCATTGGAGTGGTCCAAGACCCTAGGACTTTTGTCGTACTTGAACCATGAATACACACAAAAAAATGGACTGGATTTGAGGAGTTTTGTGGTTGAAATGTAATTATATGTTGTCATACAAGCAACCAGTTAGTAAGTAGACTGATGTAGATAGGTTTCACAAACCTAATGTCACAGTACCAGTTCCCTGTTCCACATACCCCAAAAATGACTCATGATTCTGTAAGGGAGTCGGTTGTAAACTCATTTATTGTATGAGTCTGATTCCAATGGCTAATTCACGAGAAAAGAAATTGTGTTATACCGAATTCTGAAGGCGCTGTTGTCACCCTAACACTAACCCCAACTTTATCCTTAAAGGTGCAGTAGGTAATTTCACTCTGGTGATAGAGCTTTTCAGATGGATGCCGTGGCTTTTTAGGTCAAATACTAGATTCTGCGATCTCTGACCCAGTTTGTTTGCTGGCTTTCATGTCTGCAATACGCTGTGTTTTCCACCAACTGGCAACCCAGGGTGTCGAAATACTATTGGGTAAATGGGCAGTGGCCAGGATCACACAGACTAAAACAAAAACAGACATTCTGACCCGGAACGCACATTTCAAAGTAGAATAACTGGCAGTAGCATTGTTTTTCGAAGACACAAGTATGTGAACGTAGCATGTTTCCTAAATATCTACAAACATATTATGTTGTTTTTATGCTTTAGTATAGTCAAAAAAATTACATACAGCACCTTTAACTCTACCGTCACTACAGCGCCTACTACGGTCACAGAATTCGATAGGTCACAAAATCCATTGTTAAATGGTAAATGGTTCATGAATCTGACATTACGGCTCACACTGCGTTGGTTCATCTGTGCAGGAAACTTGGCACTAATTTTTGCCAATCCAAATGAATCCAATACGATTTCAGATTCTGAAAGATGTTTATATGAACCCTAAACATTGAAATGCATTACATGTATTCTGAACAAAACTTAAAGGGATAGTTCACCCAAAAAATGAAAACTATTCCATAAATTACTCACCCTCAAACCATTCTAGGTGTATATGACATTCTTCTTTCAGACGAATACAATCGGAGTTATATTAAAAAATGTCCTGGCTAATCCAAGCTTTATAATGGCAGTAAATGGCAGCCCAAAATTTGAAGCTCAAAAAAAGTGTATCCATCCATTATAAAAGTAATCCACATGGCTCCAGGGGATTAATAAAGGCCTTCTGAAGCGAATCAATGGGTTTATGTAAGAAAAATATCCATATTTAAAACTTTATAAAAGTAAAATATCTAACTTCCGCCAGACCGCCTTACGTATTCAACTTACGAAGAAAGTGTAACGCCTCTCACAGCTCAAACCACTTACGCTATGTCCGATGTCATCGTTGCGCCAGTTACGCTTTTTCCTTAAGTTGAATGCAGAAGGCGGTCCGCCGGAAGCTAGATATTTTACCTTATAACGTGTTAAATATGGATATTTTTCTTACAAAAACCCATCGGTTCGCTTCAGAAGGCCTTTATTAACCCCCCGGAGCCGTGTGGATTACTTTTATAATGGATGGATACACTTTTTTGGGCTGCCATTCACTGCCATTATAATGCTTGGAAGAGCCAGGACATTTTTTTTAATATAACTCCGATTGTATTCGTCTGAAAGAAAAATGTCATATACACCTAGGATGGTTTGAGGATGAGTAAATCCCGCAAGCGCATATACAGTGCCCATTCATAATTGTTCAGAACCAGAGAAAGCCACTGCTATAATGTCACCATGCAAGCATAATTGCTGTTTTTGCCTTGATGACATATCTAAAAAGAAAGCTGACATATGTCTAAAGAGCTTTGTTTTTTAATCAAATATTTAGTAAATATTAAATCTTCTGCACTGACTAGTTCGTAAGACGCAAGTAAACATACTTATCTTCACAAGATGTAAAACGTATGTAGGTCTAAACATGCACATCACAGTACTGCACACGTTCAACTATTTCAAGTGCTTAATTTTTCAGATTTATCAGATTATTTCAGGTCTACACCACCCCTTCCAAGCGAAATTTATTTTGGAATGAGCTCAGTTGGATCAAATAAAGTGTTTACATGAAGGCTTTCGGATCAGATTGAGTACTTGTGGACAGAAACAAAGCATTAGTGACTGTCTAGATTGTTTTTTTGTCCATATTTGCAATCATTTTAAATCACAGCTGGGAGCACTGCATTTTCAAAATGTACACACACAAAACATGAAAGTCTGGTGTTTTCTTAGTACAGAATTGCTTATGTAGCAGCATTTACAAGAGGTTACTGCAGTATACAGGGATCATTTCCCCCACATGAGCTCCGATTTATAACCTCACACAGATTAACACGTATAAAATGTGAAATCTTATTAGACCATAGGGGCGTATTCACTCATTATCTCATTAACATTCTCTTTTGCCCCCTGCAGTCAGTAAATGAACAACTGTCTAGTGGTGCCATCACAAAGTGGCACAGGGTTACTTTCTAAAACCTCACTATCCCCGTGTAATAACCTTCCAACCTTTTCCTAAACAGCAGAATCCATTATAATATTCAAAAACAACTGAAGACACACCTTTTCCCGGAGCACTTCACTTAATGCACTCCTCCTCTCAAGTACTTATGGATATGTGTTATGGTAGCAGTACTTGTATTGCATTATCCCTCCATTGCATTAATTGCTTCTGCTTGTGTTACTCTCATTTGATGCATATGTATAAATGTATTGCAAGATGAATAAATGTTTAATAATTTTCAAATTATTATACATTTTCACATTATCGTTGAGTTATATATTTTATTATACAAATTATTTCCAAATTCACTGAGGGGGGGTTGAAAACTTTTTGAATTTGAAGATCAAGGTAAATTGTACTTAATTTGCCTTCCGAGAAACGCAAGTATCTTCTGTTGCTTCCGAAATGAAAGTAAATGAAAAACATGGATATTTAAACAAAATAAGAAAAATTTGGACATCTTCGTCCTGTTCAATTTTATCTCTGATGTCCTTACGCAGCTCTCTGGTCTTGGCCATTGTGGAGAGGTTGAAGTCTGTTTGATTGAGTGTGTGGACAGGTGTCTTTTATACAGGTAACGAGTTCAAACAGGTGCAGTTAATACAGGTAATGAGTGGAGAACAGGAGGGCTTCTTAAAGAAAAACTAACAGGTCTGTGAGAGCCGGAATTCTTACTGGTTGGTAGGTGATCAAATACTTATGTCATGCAATAAAATGCAAATTAATTATTTAAAAATCATACAATGTGATTTTCTGGATTTTTGTTTTAGATTCCGTCTCTCACAGTTGAAGTGTACCTATGTTAAAAATACAGACTTCTACATGCTTTGTAAGTGGGCAAACCTGCAAAATCGGCAGTGTATCAACTACTTGTTCTCCCCACTGTATGTAGACATCTTTTATGTGAAATATCTCATTCAGGACAGTACTAAATAAAAAAATGGCATGCATTTTGTATGATCCCTCTTATTTAGTTAAAATTATTCACATTTTCATAGATTCTGCAAGGGGTTCACAAACTTTCAAGCACAACTGTGTGTATAATATATATATATATATATGTGTGTGTGTGTGTGTGTGTGTGTGTGTGTGTGTGTGTGTGTGTGTGTGTGTGTGTGTGTACGTGTGTACTATGAGGAGATGCTAATAATCATGGTTCCCCTCAACATGTCCACTAAGAGCCCCAAGCAGTTAAAACACACCAGACAGGTGTGCGTGTGTTTGTCTCTGGTGGGTTCATTAAAATGACCTGCCTTGTTGCATCAGGGACAAGAAAAGAAGGATGAAACAGAGTAAATGAGAGTAAATGAAAGAAGGGGGGTGTTGATTATATTTGGTTACACCTCATTGTCCTACAGGTGCTGGAGTCACAGCTTCGGCCACTTAATGCATTTTGTCATGCCAACTACAAACACTGCAATGTAGCAGAAAGGCTACAAAAAAGTCGGATAGAAAATTAAGCGGCTCAGAGGTAGTGTGTGTTATGTCTCATTTTGTCTATATAAGAATACAGATGTGCGAGTGTGTTTTCTCAACTTTGCCCTCATCCAGCTGCACTAAAATCCTCTCAACATGACTCAGCTTTTTTATGATGAGGAGTATAGTACGAGTGGCCAAAGACTCTCCAAGGATCACAGCTGGAGAACTCATCCAGTTACACTAAATTCCTCTCAACATGACTCAGCTTTTTCCCCCATTGAAATTCCCATTTCCACCATCAGGGCAATAATTAAGAAGTTCCAATCAACAGGAAATGTTACGAATCTTCCTGGAAGAGGATGTGTGTCTACATTGTCTTAATGCATGATGAGGAGTATAGTGGCCAAAGACTCTCCAAGGATCACAGCTGGAGAACTGCAGAAAATAGTTGAGTCTTGGGGTCAAAAAGTTTTAATTGAAATCAAATCAAATCAAATCAAATCAAATCAAATCAAATCAAATCAAATCAAATCAAATCAAATCAAACAGCAGTTGTTTGGGAAGGTTTCAAGAAAATATTCTCTGCTCTCATCCAAAAACAAACTCCAGCATATTCAGTTGCCAGACAGGAACTACTGGAACTTCAAACGGGATGGGGTTCTGAGGTCAGATGAAACTAAAAAACGATGAAACACGAGATGGGTTTGGTGCACAAAGGGATAAGAAAAAGCAACCCAAATATAAATATACTGCTGGATCTTTTTCTGCTGGAGGTCCTGGACATCTTATTCAGAAACATGGCATCATGGATTCTATCAAATACCAAAAGATAAAAAAAAAAAAAAAAAGTCGAAACCTGACCGCCTCTGCTAGAAATCTTATAATGGGTCGTGGCTGGATCTTTCATCAGGACAATGATCCAAAACAAACATCAAAATCAACATAAAAATGTGTCACTGAGCACAAAATGAAGCTTCTACCATGGCAATTCCAGTCCCCTCACCTGAATCCTATAGAAAACCGAAGAGGGGAGTGTATCAACATGGACCTGGGAATCTGAAGGATCTGGAGAGACTCTGTATGGAGGAATGGTCTCTGATTTCATGTCAGGTGTTCTCCAAACTCATCAGGCTTTATAGGAGAATCTATCTCCCTGTAGCCCAAAAGTGGTTGCCCACTGAAGCTAAGCAGGGTTGATCCTGATCAGTACCTGGATGGAAGACCTCCTGGGAAAACTAGGTTGCTGTTGGAATAGGTGTTAGTGAGGCCAGCAGGGGTGCTCACCCTGTGGTCTGTGTGGGTCCTAACACTAACGAGGGCACTATACTGTCAGAAAGCACCGTCCTTCGGATTGAGACGTTAAACCGAGGTCCTGACTCTCTGTAGTCATAAAAAATTCCAGGATGTCCTACGAAAGAGCGTAGGGGTGTAACCCAGGCATCCTGCCCATTGGCCTCTGCCCATCATCATGGCCTCCTAATCATCGTCTCCACCAATAAGCTGATGTGTGGTGGGCGTTCTGGCGCAATATGGCTGCACTGTAACAAATTGCTGTAGTTTTTACAGCAACATTTTACAGAATATTACTGTTTAAGCATTTTACAAGATATAGCTGTAGTTCGCAATGCATTATGGGTCAAACGACGTTTTACAGTTGTTAACAGTATATTTCTATGTCAACTGTAATTAATTTACAAGAAGGAGGTGTTGTTACTGTAGCTTAATGCGTTTTCACAATAACTTACTGTGTTGTGGCATTATGGGATTGCGCAGGCTTCGTTCAAATTTGAAATCCAGTTGACTGGAGCTGCGCCAGAATGATTGAAGATCAGAGGCATTATTCAATTCCTGGTAAGTTCTTTAGAAGTATACTCTTTTATATTTATTTAATTTAATGTATAAGCAATATCATGTCACAATATCGTGCTAACACAACATTTAGAAATTACATGTAAAAGTTGTCAAATCCAATATGTTTCCCCATACATAACATTAGGTTAGTAAAGAAATGTGTCGTTTAACTTTAAGGTTTTTGTTTCAGGCGCGAGGCTTTTTGACGCGGTACCCCATGGTGAGACGAACACGAACAAGGTAAAAACATCGACGAAAAACGTCGTATTATATAACATGATTTAACATGGATGAATACTGCAGTTTATGGTTTCATTTCGCTATGCATTCAGTTAATTGAACTTGTTGTAGAGAGAACATTCATTCTCTGCTTTAACATGCATAACATTTAAAATGAGAGGAGATAAAATGCCGTGCGGTAAGCTTCAGCTGACGAAAAACATCAGAAAATGTGATCAAGGCATGATTAAATGATGCATTTTCTCATTTCGCCAGTTTAATTTTCTTATTAAGAACATTTAAAGTAGTGTTTAACTAAATTTTAAAGTAAAGCCCAATGCGAACGATTGTCATAGTATCTTTCGAAACAACTGACGAACAGCAAAATATGTGAATTTTCTACTTGTTTGTTCACTTTTGTTAACTGTTCCATATATATCGATCTCAAATTAGAACCTACATGTAAATGAGAAATTGTGTCTGCACGAGAGCAATAACATTCTATGCTTCTACTCTATGCTATGTAGCTATACTGTATAAGAATGTACATACATATATATATATATATATTAAAATTTTGTAATACTATGTAATTTTTATAAGATTTTAACAGTTAAAATAGATTGAAAGACTGAAAATGTTGCCTTGCAATGCCAGTTTTAATAAATGCAATGCCTTGCTGCTAGTTTTAATAAATATTTACTTGCAACACCCTTGACTTGGTTTTTATTCATTTGTAAATGTATTCAGATAGTGTTCATTCTGCACTTAAATCAGTATATTACAGTTTACTGTTAAAATTATTCTTTTCAGCATTTTTAATGTTTAACTATTACAACATCATCTTGGATTATGGGGGGATTTACAGGATTTTATTGGCAACTTTAGTTGCCAGGTAAATACTGTATTTTAGTGAAATTACAAAATATTGCTGTAAAAAAAATACAAGCTTAATTCAATGTTACTGTAAAAAAACTACAAATTACTGTATTTCACATACAATTAACTGTAAATTGATTTGCAGTATTATGCTGTAATCAATTTTACAGCAATTAACATTTTTACAGGATTTTATTGGCAACTTTTTTGCCAGTAAATTCCTGTAAATTCTACGGTACATTTTTTACAGTGTGCCGTTGCATCATGCAGGTGGATGCTGCACATTGGTGGTGGTTGAGGAGATTCCCCTCTTCCAAATGCTTAATGCTTTGAGTACACAGAAAAGCCCTATATAAATGTAACAAATTATAATTATTATTTTTTTTTTTTTTATAAAAAGGAGGTTGCAAAAAGTATTGAATAAAAGGGTGCCATTAATTGTGGTCAATGTGTATTCGAGAAAAACATTTATTTCATAATGATATTTTCAATTGTTTTACTTCAATGAAAGGTTATATTTTTGTGAATTTTTTTAATAAAAGGTTGAAAGGATTAACAATGCAGATTTATTTTCACACGCATCTTTGTTCATATTTACCAAGGGTGCCAATAATTCTGACCAGGACTGTATGTAAGACCTGAACAACAAAGGGTCATGTTTAAAAAAAATACAAAAAAAGTTACATTTATATTTAATCATTTAGCAGATAACAGCAGATTTTATCCAAAGTGACAAATGAGGAGAACAATAGAAGCAATTAAACCAGCAATAGGGCAACAATATGCAAGTGCTGTGACTAGTCCCAGTTAGTCTAGCACAGTACACATAGTGAGTTTTTTTTTTAAATAGATATATAGAATAGTACTGTTAGTATTAATGGGTCAAGTGTTGACGAAAAAGATGCATCTTCAGCGGTTTCTTGAAAATGGCTAAAGACTCAGCAGCTTTTTTTTAAACATGAAAAAACACACATAACTGACTCGTAACGTGTGCAGTATCTCACGACCTCCCGAGTGTCCGAACGCGCACAGTGTACGCCTGCCCTTAGGCAGGTCATTTCACCAGCTTGGAACAGTCAAGGTAAAGGTCCGTGAAAGTGAATTTGTGCCTCTTTGGGATGGCACCACAAGGCGCCGTTCACTTGCAGAACGCAAGCTTCTGGAGGGCACATAAGTCTGAAGTAGTGAGTTTAGGTATAGGGGAGTACACTCTTAAAAATAAAGGTTCTTAAATGGTTCTTTGGCAGGGTGTATGGTTCCATGAAGAACCTTTAATATCCAAAGAACCTTTCCATTGCACAAGAGGTTCTTTGTAGTGCAGAAAGGTTCTTTAGACTATAAAATGGTTAGAAAAAAATGGTTTGTTAAAGAACCTTTCACAAAACGGTTCTTCAGGGAACCAAAAATGGTTCTTCTATGGCATCACTGTGAAAACCCCTCTTTGGTTCTTCCTGGCACCTTTATTTTTAAGGGTGTAGAGCCAGTAGTTGTTCTGTAGGCAAACATCAGTGCCTTGAATTTGATGTCAGCGGCAATTGGCAACCAGTGCAATTTGCGATAAGTTTAACTAATATAACAAAATTAATGTAACTAAAGTATTAGGATATGGTTCTTAAAATAAACAAACTGAATAAAGTAACGAATAACTTCAGGGTTCTGTGATTGTCTGTGCCCAGCAGGTCTCTCTCTGAGCTTTACTGTACCCCGCAGCTCCTCCTGCCTCTAACTGAGCGGCACAAAACCTTTCCATCAGCGTCTGACTGACAGTTGCTGTAGGGGGCGGGTGGGATCAGCACGGCTACCTTTCAGAAATCTCAAGAATGAATGATACCATGGCGACTGCTGTTAAGGCTCTGTGGTGTTTATGGTACTTAGTGGCAAATGGATGAATAGCACTTTCTAGAACTTCCAGAGAGACATTCACCTGCCTTTCTCTTTTCAAAAGACCTTCATTCCTCTCTCTTTCTATAACTCTTTAAAGATAAATGTCCAGGTGCCCACTGGTGCTTTAATTGCCAATGAATGCTCCCAAGTAGCTACCAGTAAGATCCTGATGCAGTATGCGAAGATCTTATCAAATGGATTTACATTGGGATTCAAAAGTTTGAGACCACATTTGGCTGATTTCAGACTATTTATTAATAAAACTCTACAGGCTCAAACCTGATGATCATGTTCCCCAGCATGATATGAGAGCCACTTGTGCTTCAACAGAAGCAAGAACATCTGATCGTCCGTACAGAGAGTGACATAATCAATGTCACAAATTTACTTATTTGATTAGTGACTAAGAAATAGTGCAGAATGTCATTTTATGTCATAACATTTCTTGATTTTAATTTCTTCAAAATCCTAAAACTGTTTATTTAGAGGAGAGGTTCTCAACTCTCAGCCCTCAAGGTCCACTTTGCTGCAGAGTTCAGACACTCGGGAGGTCGTAAGCCATTGCACGTTAAGAGTTAACCTGATAATCACGTCAAAGCAGCTGGTACACGGCACGACTGTACTGCTCGGCGAGCCAGTGGCAATCACATGAGCATTCACGCTAAACATGGAGAACTGAGCTTTCAATGTTGCTGCTATAGCTTCAGATAGAAAAAAGAAAGAAAATAAAAAGACGAGTGTGCAAATGATTTGGTGAAAAGCAGAGAACAGCAGCCATTCCTTTCAATAAAAACAACTAGAGAGTGTATTTGTGTGTCAGTGTATGCGCACACTGTAGGGTTGCAGCCACCGGGCTATAATAATATTCATAGATCTAGCCTATTTGACGTGGTTGTGTGATTTGGCAATAGGGGAAAGCCTATACACTGGTCAAAATCGAGCTGACTCAGCTTTCCTTCTGAATTACTACCTTAACATGACACAAAAAACTTTAAAAGGTTGAAAACTTTTACATTCCCAGAGAGTTTAAAAACACTTTGTCATCAGCTCCGCTTGACTAATCAGTGGTTACAGACAGGGGTGAAAAAAATCTGACTGATGATGTGTGTGAATGTCTTTTCCACTTGTAGTGTACTTCAAATCTTAAAAAGTATTGCACTTTTGAAGTTATGAACTTAGTTTATTATTTTAAAATATTTCTTTTTTTATATATAAAGACAAATACTTATTTTGATGTGTGAAATAACATACTAAAGCACATGTAAAGTTCTTTATTATAATTTACCTGTAGGGTGTTATTTGATATTACATTTAAAGGTAATATTTTTGAGACAACAATCATATTTAAGACAATCAAGTTATTATGAAATTACATGATGTACTTAAAGGGGGGGGGGGGGGGGGGGGGGGTCTAATGCTATTTCATGCATTCTGACTTATTTACACTGTTAAAGAGTTGGATTCTCATGCTAAACATGGCTAAACATGGGCACTTCTCCCGGATGAGCGCATGCGCACATCGGCCAGAGCGAGAGCAAGAGCAAGAGCGCGCCCATCAACGAGCTTTGTTCGGGTTACAGAAGCCATCGGCAGCGAAACCGCTATGGCTCTTTGTTTCAGTCGAAACCGCAGGAGGTGAGTGAAACTGCATCAAATGTCTGTGTTTTGTTGGCAATTGGCGCTGTAGCGAGTTAGCTCAAAGGGGAAACATTAATAATTATTCATAACACATTATGATTATTCATTATGATTCATTACGAATATTTGAATCAGTTAATGAGATGAACTTGATGTAGCTACATTAACATTACAATCAATCAATCAGTTCATCCTGTGAACACTCAGTATTGATTATTAATTAATTCTAAGAGAAGGGTATTTTTCATGGCCACAGAAAAATAATTCTTCCTTACCATTTACAGCACTTAGAGCGTGTAACAAAATCGATCATTTAAGTGACAATTTGTTTGCAGGCAGGGAGTCAGAACCAAATATGTATTGTGCACAAGTTTTATTAACTAAATCACGAACACAACTAATCTAACAAAAATGTATACATACATGGGTAAGATGGAAAGTGACAGAATGAAACCGGAAAACGGGAATGAAGCTATGGAAAAAGAGTCATTAACCATGAAAAGAACCATCAGTTTGTTATCTTCAAAGCTCCTTTGTTAACAAAGGGATTCACGACTTTAGCTAAATAGCGATTTAGTATATCGTACGTTACTTGCATTTGCCTGAGCGGTTGAAGAGCGCCCGGATATACAGTCGCAGGAGAAAGTCTTGATAGTTCGGTCCGATGGTGTTGAAGTTGCAATCGATTTTTTCTGCGTTGACTGAAGATGATATAATAAACTTGCATGGTTAGCTCGACTCAGTCATGGTCGAGGAAGCTGCACATGGCTTGATGTGTGTGCAGGCCTGCCAGCCTGGCCGGCTTGCCCAGGTGGGAGCCAGTAGATGCAGCGTGTCGGTTGTAGGTGCAAGAGAGAGAGGTGGATCTGTGCGTCTCTCTTTAAAGTCTGGGAAAGGTCACACCTCTCAGGGTTGACTTGACCAATGAGAAAGGGCAAATCTTCCATGCGGGAAGATTCCTCTGTTGGAGATTTTATGGCTCTTTGTTTCAAGCGTGCTCATTTGCATGTGCAGCTGGATTGGTTGCAGATGAAGAAACTATTAAAGATTCTTGTAATACTAATATGTTGCGTAGCTATCGACACATCATATACACGATCATTTCAATCTTCAAAGTACAAATTTATAGAGACCAAACATGGTATAGGTGAGGTTACACTGACCGTTGGTTCTATCATAAAATATGCATAAAACAAAAAATACCATACAGAAGACACTACACACGACAGTAATAATCATACAATGTCCTGGGGTGCATGTTCATTTATAGATCAATTTGTCTATAAATTAATGCAGGAAAGTCTGTTCTAAGGGCTATGGATCTTTCCTATGGCTTATCAGTTGGTATCCATGATAACTGAGGCCCTTCTTGCTCTTAGTGGTATGTTGGGGGGATGGTTCTAAAGACCCCAGAGCGAGTTTTAAAGATTATTTTATAAATATAACAAATAATTGTGTCTGATTTGTCTCAGTCGTTATAGCGCGTAAGTGCATATAATTCAGGGATAATGCCATGATGTATTGTGTGTGTGTGTGTGTGTGTGTGTGTGTGTGTGTGTGTGTGTGTGTGCACTCATGACTCTTTAGCTCTGCCCACTGCACGCCTGCACGATTTCGGCTGTTTTCGGAAAGAATCGGTACAGCGTATCTGTCTTTTTTAAATATGATAAAAAGACTCTTTGGAGATATGAAGGATGCAATACTACTCTATAGGTACTCAAGATTAACATGAGATTGGCAGAAACTGTGTGTGTTATGTACCCTTTAAATCCTATTACTTAACTGCTGGCAAAATGGGGTTTCAATAAAACTTATCTGGCTATGCAGTAGAAAGTGTTTTTTTTTGTTTTTGTTTTTTTTTAAATCTGTACTACCTGACTAGAGAAAACAGTGAAAAAAGGCTGTTGTCTTCCCTTTTGCCAAATAGGTAGGAACATTTCAAACACCAATGATGCACTTGGCATGTTGCCACCCAAGGCCACTCATACCAGTCTGTTATGGATACGCTTACCAGAATCAAATACTACCTTGCTTTAATAGGAAATACTTCTTAGCAAACTTTTAGTTATAATGGTATAGACTTGTCTTTCAGTGCAAGAATTCAGAGTAAATGTTTAGCGGGACTTAGTTACTTTCGGTTTCCAGTGAAGGATCCAGTGCGTTGTAGAATCGTAAATATGGAGAGAACTCCGCGAGGGAAAATCTGAATTTCAATTTCAATTCATTTCAAACTGGATGACCACGAACACAGCGTTTAAACGCATGGGTAAAAAAATGCCATTTTGTCAGTTCGGCCCCAAGGTTATTTTTGTAAACAAAAACTGAAACTAAGACTAAAACTACTGGTCAAATTTTTTTTCGTAAACTGAAATAATTTTTTAAAATTCATAATAAATGAAAAAACAAACTAAACAAAACAAACAACAGTTACTGAAAAACTAACTGAAATAAAATAATAATTAGCAAAAATAAATAATCGTTTTCGTAATTAATAAGCTCTTTACTGTGGTGGAAAATCTGACCTGTGGCTGCTTAGGGAAATGTCTGTATGGCGCTACATGCGCGTGAAGTAAGCTGAGGCGATTAACCGCTGTCCTGTGATGCGCTCAGTGCAGAACCGAAACGTAGCACACATCGCTAGTCCTAAGGAGCCGTTCACAAAGAATGCATGTGTGGCAGTGAAATGGGAAATGACACAAGGTAATGAGACGCAAGTTGAACTTCTTTTAACTTGAGCACACTGTTTTTAGAATGCCGTTTCATGCGCGACGAGAGACGCGGGTGCAACAGCAAAACAAGCCGTCAAGCGCAAAAAACCTGTAAAGTACTACTACTGCATGTTTGAGATTTCATGTTTGCATGATGGTGACAGTCTTAGTATTACTACTAATAATATTATTATCCATGTGGAGACATTTCCACACAACATAGGGTATACCAGGACACACACACACACACACACACACATTTAATGTACCAGTGGTCACACTGCTAGCCTACATTGTACTGCTGAATTAAAATAGGATTAAAATTAAAATTAAAAATGCATTTATTTGGTTCTCTGTTAAATCTCAGACCATTATTTTTTATTATTAAGATGTCTGCACAAGAGTTAACTCTAATCTGTGCAAACATTAAACTTTGCTGAAATTAAACATCTTGCTTTGGTCTACACTGGAAGTGTTCTGGTAACTGCTAAACTATAATTACTAAAACTAAAACTGAAACTAAATATATAAAAACTAAATAGAAATGTGTTCACAAAATAAAAACTAAACTAAAACTAGCAAAACAATTTATGAAACTAACTAAAACTAAACTGAAATTTATAGTAAAATTGAAAACGATATTAAAATAAAAAGCTAATTTAAAAATGCAAACTTATAATAACCTTGTTCGGCCCGAAGCAAAACACAGCTGCGTACAGGTAAGAAAGCTGTTGCCATAGTGTTCCATTTTTACTACAATGCTGTTTAGAGTAGACAATGTATGATACAATTTTCAATGACAATACAATGCCCTAACAATAACTGTTCTGTCAATAACCCTCTGTCAATCCGACTGTCCGTAGGTGGGGATACAAAAAAACAGAAGTATAATCTGTAGTTTTCACGAAAGCCCTAGAGCTGTCAAAAATCTGCTGGATGACGCAAAACGCTGGCACTTTTGCTGACAAATAAAGGTAAATTTCTCTGTCCAGGTATGGAGGACATTGTTCATTTACATATATTACCGACATTGTAACAATACACAGCGGGTTGAAAATCGGTGAAGTTACACGTTAATATATATTTAAACTATAATACAATCATGGCCAGAATTATTGGCACCCCTGGTAAATATGATCAAAAATGGCTGTAAAAATAAATCTGCTTTGTTTATCCTTTTGATCTTTCATTCGAAAAATTTGCAAAATTCTAACCTTTCACTGAAGTAAAAGAATTGAAAGTGAGGGTAAATCGCATTATGAAATAAATGTTTTTCTCGAAAACACGTTGGCCATAATTATTGGCACCCTTTTATTAAATACTTTTTGCAACCTCCTTTTGCCAAGATAACAGCTCTGAGTCTTCTCCTATAATGCCTGATGAGTTTGGAGAACACCTGACAAGAGATCAGAGACCATTCCTCCATACAGAATCTCTACAGGTCCTTCAGATTCCCAGCTCCATGTTGATGCTTCTTCTCTTCAGTTCACCCCACTCATTTTCTATAGGGTTCAGGTCAGGGGACTGGGACGGCCATGGCAGAAGCTTCATTTTGTGCTCAGTGACACATTTTTGTGTTGATTTTGATGTTTGTTTTGGAACATTGGCCTGATGGAAAATCCAACCACGGCCCATTATAAGATTTCTAGCAGAGGCCATCAGGTTTTGATTTTTTATCTGCTGGTATTTACTAGAATCCATGATGCCATGTATCTGAACAAGATGTCCAGGACCTCCAGCAAAAAAATAGGCCAAAAATGTCACAGATCCAGCAGTATATTTAACCGTGGGCATGGGGTACTTTTTATCCCTGTTTGCACCAAACCCATCTGGTGACACATGTCCTTTTCCAGTCAGATTTGTAACATCTTTAGTTGACTGGAACTTCTTAATTATTGCCCTGATGGTGGAAATGGGAATTTTCAATGCTTTAGCTATTTTCTTACAGCCACTTTCTATTTTGTGAAGCTCAACAATCTTTTAGCTGCACATCAGAACTATATTCTTTGGTTTTATTGTGATGGATGACTGAGGGAATTTGGCCTTTGTGTTTCCTCGTATTTATACTCCTGTGAAACAAGACGTCATAGCTAAACAATTTCATGTTCCTAGTCACCCTGGTGTGCTAAAAAATGTAAATATTAATGGGAATACACTTCATAGATATTTTACACAAACAATTTTAGGGGTGACAATAATTGTGTCCAACGTGTTTTAGAGAAAAACATTTATTTCATAATGCGAGTTTCCCCCCACTTTCAGGTAAGAATTTTGCAAAATGTTTGAATGAAAGATCAAAAGGATAAACATTGCAGATTTATTTTTACAGCCATCTTTGATCATATTTACCAGGGGTGCCAATAATTGACCATGACTGTATATTTTCATTAGATTTAAAATAACATGTAATTAAGTGTCCAAAAACATTACATTCTGTTCCCACTTGAGTACATTTTCTAAAAAGTATATTATTTCTGTAGTAATCTCATTAAAAGTATGCTAAAGTGTACTTCTTTTTCAAAATGGTATATAAGAGAGTGTATACATTTAAATGACCCACCTTGGACAAACACCCTCTTCCAGAAGATTCTACCCACATGGATCCCACCCAGAAATAACAGATTGGACAGAATCAGAAGAGCAGTGGAGAGGGCGGCGATTAGAGCTAGGCCACGCCTCTGCATCCGAGGTGACAGACAAAACACCTAGGACGAGAACAAAAGTGCTTGCTATTATTTATGCTTTGCTTTGTGGCATTATCAAGTGAGCTTACAACAACTTACAGTGGGTAGAACAAGTATTTGATACACTGCCGATTTTGCAGGTTTTCCTACTTACAAAGCATGTAGAGGTCTGTAATTTTTATCATAGGTACTCTTCAACTGTGAGAGACTGAATCTAAAAAAAAATCCAGAAAATCACATTGTATGATTTTTAAATAATTAATTTGCATTTTATTGCATGACATAAGTATTTGATCACCTACCAACCAGTAAGAATTCCGGCTCTCACAGACCTGTTAGTTTTTCTTTAAGAAGCCCTCCTGTTCTCCACTCATTACCTGTATTAACTGCACCTGTTTGAACTCGTTACCTGTATAAAAGACACCTGTCCACACACTCAATCAAACAGACTCCAACCTCTCCACAATGGCCAAGACCAGAGAGCTGTGTAAGGACATCAGGGATAAAATTGTAGACCTGCACAAGGCTGGGATGGGCTACAGGACAATAGGCAAGCAGCTTGGTGAGAAGGCAACAACTGTTGGTGCAATTATTAGAAAATAGAAGAAGTTCAAGATGACGGTCAATCTCCCTCGGTCTGGGGCACCATGCAAGATCTCACCTCGCGGGGCATCAATGATTATGAGGAAGGTGAGGGATCAGCCCAGAACTACACGGCAGGACCTGGTCAATGACCTGAAGAGAGCTGGGACCACAGTCTCAAAGAAAACCATTAGTAACACACTACGCCCTCATGGATTAAAAATCCTGCAGCGCACGCAAGGTCCCCCTGCTCAAGCCAGCGCATGTCCAGGCCCGTCTGAAGTTTGCCAATGACCATCTGGATGATCCAGAGGAGGAATGGGAGAAGGTCATGTGGTCTGATGAGACAAAAATAGAGCTTTTTGGTCTAAACTCCACTCGCCGTGTTTGGAGGAGGAAGAAGGATGAGTACAACCCCAAGAACACCATCCCAACCGTGAAGCATGGAGGTGGAAACATCATTCTTTGGGGATGCTTTTCTGCAAAGGGGACAGGACGACTGCACCGTATTGAGGGGAGGATGGATGGGGCCATGTATCGCGAGATCATGGCCAACAACCTCCTTCCCTCAGTAAGAGCATTGAAGATGGGTCGTGGCTGGGTCTTCCAGCATGACAACGACCCAAAAACACACAGCCAGGGTAACTAAGGAGTGGCTCCGTAAGAAGCATCTCAAGGTCCTGGAGTGGCCTAGCCAGTCTCCAGACCTGAACCCAATAGAAAATCTTTGGAGGGAGCTGAAAGTCCGTATTGCCCAGCGACAGCCCCGAAACCTGAAGGATCTGGAGAAGGTCTGTATGGAGGAGTGGGCCAAAATCCCTGCTGCAGTGTGTGCAAACCTGAACAAGAACTACAAGAAACGTATGATCTCTGTAATTGCAAACAAAGGTTTCTGTACCAAATATTAAGTTCTGCTTTTCTGATGTATCAAATACTTATGTCATGCAATAAAATGCAAATTAATTACTTAAAAATCATACAATATGATTTTCTGGATTTTTAGATTCCGTCACTCACAGTTGAAGTGTACCTATGATAAAAATTACAGACTTCTACATGCTTTGTAAGTGGGCAAACCTGCAAAATCGGCAGTGTATCAAATACTTGTTCTCCCCACTGTATTTCATTAAAACACAGAACATTACTTAAAGCCAATACTTAACAGGAGAGAGTTTGTGTGAACTCACAATAGCGTGATGAAGAGGACGAGAGGAGAAGAGGAGTGTGAGAACGTTCTCCACCAAGACCCCGATCCAGTTCAGCAGGGCCCAGTACTGCAGGTAGTCATGGCAACCATGCCAGAAACACACAAACCCAAACGCCAGCGCCGTGGAGACAATCTTCCAGAACACACCATGACGTGAGCCACCCAAAGGCACATATATGTACCTAAAACAAACAAAAACACACATATGAAATACTAAAAAATAGTTTTCTTTTAAGCAAATAAGAGACAATCTTTGACAATTAACAATTAAGAAGTTTTAATATTGAGTTAATGATTTTTTCTATCCCTTTAACCCTTAATTCTTTAAAAAACCTTTTTGCATTAAGACATTATTTAATGTTTAAGCAGCCATTTTTATCATGGGGTGCATTTTCTCTGTCTGGTAGATAAATGTGTGAAAAAAGAGAGAAAGATGATATACTGTCTAAAACTGCTACCGTTTCCCTAATACTAATGACAGCAGCAGAGAGAGAGAATTCTGAACTAAACCCGATCTCACTCTACAGCAGTATAGCAGAGTTTCCATTTCAGGGCTGAGAGAGCACCAATCTGTTCCAATGAGGCTGTTGGGATAGTGGAGGACTTGACTCGTCTGTGTGTCTGTGTCTGTGTGTGTGAGTGAGTGAGTGAGTGAGTGAGTGAGTGAGTGAGTGAGTGAGTGAGTGAGTGAGTGAGTGAGTGAGTGAGTGAGTGAGTGAGTGAGTGAGTGAGTGAGTGAGTGAGTGAGTGAGTGAGTGAGTGAGTGAGTGAGTGAGTGAGTGAGTGAGTGAGTGAGTGAGAGAGAGAGAGAGAGAGAGAGAGAGAGAGAGAGAGAGAGAGAGAGAGAGAGAGAGAGAGAGAGAGAGAGAGAGATAGGGAAGAGGATAAGATTAGCCCCTGATCACGGCTCCAGCTGACAGCGTGTGTAGAGATCAAGAAAAAAAGATCAACTGTGCTTTATTTTATCTCACTTAAAAAATCTCTGCTCCTCTATTTTTTTATTCTTCAACATTCATGTGTCTATCTCTCCTCTATAGGAACCCTAATAGGATAGATGGGTTTTTGTGGATTCACTGATACGTTGACTGACTGTTGGTTTACTGATAAGACTTGTTGCCAATGTCATCTAATACAATCAGCGAGAAGCAAAATTTTACTCTGAATCAGTCTGGTTTTAAAGAAAAATTATATAAACATTCTTAAAACAAGACTTAACATACTTTTGATGAAATTATGTTACTTCAACATAAAATTGTGTTGTCAGAAAATTTATTTTATTTTTCTTACCCTTTTGGCAAACCCTTTTTTTTTCCCCCCTTTTTTTTAAGCATATACACAATGTGTTGAACAAAATTAATACTTTTATTCAGCAAGGATGCATTCAATTTATCAAAGGTTACAGTAAATATATTTACATGTTACAAAAGATTTCTATTTCAGTTAAATGCTGTTGCTTTTGAGCTTTCTATTTATCAAAAAACCTAAAACAAAATAAAAATTTCTACAAAAATATTAAGCAGATCAACTGTTTTCAACACTGATAAGATATGTTTCTTGAGCAGCAAATCAGCACATTAGAATGATTTCTGAAGGATCAAGTGACACTGAAGACTGGGGTAATGATGCTGAAAATTCAGTTGCCACCACAGGAATAAATTACATTTTAAAATATATTAAAGGGGACCTATTATGCCAAATTCACTTTTATATTGTTTTTGAACAATTATGTGTCCGCAGTGTAGAGGGGGTTTGCAGTGGGGTGTCGGTGACGGCTGTGGCAGTGGTAGGCAATGATTTTTTTTTTCTCATATTAAAAATAATATTACCAAGCATTCTTTTATTTCAATCAACAGAAAAAAAAATAACATTTAGAAAAATAACTGCACCTGTTCCTGAATATTGATGGATCTAAATAGTGTAGACTATATTCAGAAAACAGGTGCAACGAATAAAACGGAAAAAAGCATAAAACTTGTAAATAAATTAATTTATATACAATTTAATAATAATCTTATATATAAATGGGGTGTTTGTCAACAGAAGGCATGCTGTTAAGAGTTTTCTGTGTTGACAGCTCTGTAAAATAGCTTAGCGCTGTAGTTTGCTGTACCCTACCAAAAACATTAAAAGTAAGAGTGAATAATACTAAATTAAGGGGTTGGAAATACCGGAAGCCATCAGAGGCAGACGGTGGGTGAATACTCCACTCCATTAAGGGGTTGGAGGTACCAGAAGCCATCAGAAGCAGACGGTGGGTGAATACTCCACTCCTTTAAGGGGTTGGAGGCACCGAAAGCCATCAGAAGCAGACGGTGGGTGAATACTCCACTCCATTAAGGGGTTGGAGGCACCGGAAGCCATCAGAAGCAGACGGTGGGTGAATACTCCACTCCATTAAGGGGCTGGAGGTACCGGAAGCCATCAGAAGCAGACGGTGGGTGAAAACTCCACTCCATTAAGAGGTTGGAGATACCGGAAGCCATCAGAAGCAGACGGTGGGTGAATACTCCACTCCATTAAGGGGCTGGCGGTACCAGAAGCCATCAGAAGCAGACGGTGGGTGAATACTCCACTCCTTTAAGGGGTTGGAGGTACCGGAAGCCATCAGAAGCAGACGGTGGGTGAATACTCCACTCCTTTAAAAGGTTGGAGGCACCGGAAGCCATCAGAAGCAGACGGTGGGTGAATACTGCACTCCATTAAGGGGCTGGAGGTACCGGAAGCCATCAGAAGCAGACGGTGGGTGAAAACTCCACTCCATTAAGAGGTTGGAGATACCGGAAGCCATCAGAGGCAGACGGTGGGTGAATACTCCACTCCATTAAGGGGTTGGAGGTACCGGAAGCCAGAGGCAGACGGTAAGTGATTACTCCACGCCATTAAGGGGTTGGAGGTACCGGAAGCCATCAGAAGCAGCCAGAGGCAGACGGTGGGTGAATACTCCACTCCATTAAGGGGTTGGAGGTACCGGAATCCATCAGAAGCAGACGGTGGGTGAATACTCCACTCCATTAAGGGGTTGGAGGTACCGGAAGCCATCAGAAGCAGACGGTGGGTGAATACTCCACTCCATTAAGGGGTTGGAGGTACTGGAAGCCATCAGAAGCAGACGGTGGGTGAATACTCCACTCCATTAAGGGGTTGGAGGTACCGGAATCCATCAGAAGCAGACGGTGGGTGAATACTCCACTCCATTAAGGGGTTGGAGGTACCGGAATCCATCAGAAGCAGACGGTGGGTGAATACTCCACTCCATTAAGGGGTTGGAGGTACCGGAATCCATCAGAAGCAGACGGTGGGTGAATACTCCACTCCATTAAGGGGTTGGAGGTACCGGAATCCATCAGAAGCAGACAGTGGGTGAATACTCCACTCCATTAAGGGGTTGGAGGTACCGGAATCCATCAGAAGCAGACGGTGGGTGAATACTCCACTCCATTAAGGGGTTGGAGGTACCGGAAGCCATCAGAAGCAGACGGTGGGTGAATACTCCACTCCATTAAGGGGTTGGAGGTACCGGAATCCATCAGAAGCAGACGGTGGGTGAATACTCCACTCCATTAAGGGGTTGGAGGTACCGGAAGCCATCAGAAGCAGACGGTGGGTGAATACTCCACTCCATTAAGGGGTTGGAGGTACCGGAAGCCATCAGAGGCAGAAGGTGTGGGAATACTTCACCCCATTAAAGGGTAGGAAAGTCACTAGGAAGCTACAAGTGTGTCTCGTGAACCGAAGCTCTCTGACTTTTCCATTCGGACAGGGGTGCCACAAATTTAGCGATTCAGGATTCTCTGTTTTTATTGTTATTTGTGTTTCTTATGCATCTGTTCTGATTATTTTATGATTATTTTAATTCCTTTTCTATGTAAAGCACTTTGAATTACCATTGTGTATGGAATGTGCTATATAAATAGCCTTGCCTCACCTTGCCTTCTTTTTAAATAAAAAAATGCCGTAGCAGTGAACATAAGCCATTTCGGTAACACTTTACAATAAGGTTGTATTAGTTAACATTAGTTAACATGAACTAACCAGCATTAGTTAATCTTAACTCACACATATATTAATGGATCTATTCACGTTAACAGTGCAATTAGTTAACATTAGTTAATGCATTAGTTAACATGAATTAACCATGACCAATGCCTGTAGCTTTACTGTTTTTGTAAGGTTATCTTACTGTATATATATTTACATTTGTTTACGTAGCAGTTGACACACACTAAGGATGAACATTTATAAACATGAACAACCTATCTGTTGATGTTCAGATGGTTTCCACTTTAGAATTATGCTTACCAACAGCCCAAAATCAATGGCTTATTAAATAATGTTGATGCGGTACACAACAGCATTTTTACCTTTAGAGTAAGATGGTGAGTTAGAAATGTTCATCATTAGTGTGTGTCAACTGCTACGTAAACTAATGTAAATATGTACAGTAAGATAACCTCACAAAAACAGTAAAGCTACAGGCATTGTTCATGGTTAGTTCATGTGAACTAATGCATTAACTAATGTTAACTAATTGCACCGTTAACGTGAATAGATGCATTAATATATGTGTGAGTTAAGATTAACTAATGCTGAACAGATGTGTTGTTCATGGTTAGTTTATGTTAACTAATGCATTAACTAATACAACCTTATTGTAAAGTGTTACCGTGATGTCTTTCAAAAACATTCTTAACAACCTAAAACTTTTGAACAATAGTGTACATTTAGTGAGGTTTATGCTTAAAACAAGTAGTAAACAAGTAGCAATTAAATATATATCCCAATGAGTTTTTGCAACAACAACAAAAAAAAACTTTAAGATATATTCTTAAAATATACATTTTAATATATATATTTCAAGTAAATGTATCTTTTGTTTTGAAGATGTTTAATTCTTTTACAGAAGAACATCTAAATAAACAGCTCATAACAGCTAAGTAAAAAATTAAGGTCAGTCTAACATGGGTAATTTTTCCAATTAATATTAAGTAATATGACTACCATGAAGCTTTTAGGTAATTTCACACTTAAAAATATTAATTAGACATGAAGAGAAAAATGTATTAGTTGAACTTGTGACAGATATGAGAGTAATCTCTGCGCTCACCTCAAATGAGACTTTCATGTTTATATTAAGTGACAAAACCAAAAACTTGTGAAGTGTGAAGGCAAACAACACCTCTCTGAGTTTGCACATATCCCAATAAACTTAAATATTCAAGAAGCCTTATCTGCATAGGCCAACTTTCATTTTTTATTTACCAATTTAGTGAAGTAACTGCATTGTGGTAGTCAATGAGATGCAACCACCCAACTTTATTTTAAACTTCTGTTCATATGACTGTGAAATTCCCAAAGTTTCACCAATCTTCTGCTCTCAGAACAGGATTAGGCCTACACAGAGAACACATCACTCTCTTTATCTAAAATCTCAAAAACTCTGTAAAGACACATATCTAAATGTAAGAATATTCAATTGTCTGTTATTCAAATAACAATAATATAATATTCTAAAGAAAGTTTTGACATCATGAAAACTGATTAGACTGGTAAGCAGGGTTAGATTGATACCAAACATTTGGCATTGGTGCGCTACCAGCTTCTGGTCCCCGGTATCTTGACTAAATAGATACCCTGGACAACACCTAAACAGCCTCGAGTGACTAATGAAACTTGGGATATATAGTACACATAACATATATATACTGTTTGTTTCACAAATTGCATCAATACACACAGGAAATTCAAACACCGGACTATAATAATAAATAATATAACAACTTCCCCCAAACTTTACTTACACATGCAACAAACACGCTTTGCCATTGTTGTCTGATAGGCTTCCCATTAATATTTCTACATGAATACGAGATTATATCATTACAGAGCTTTGATGATAATTATGTTCTGCCACATAAAGAGTGTGTAAAACAATCTTTCTTTTGTTAGACATCCCATTTGGACTTGATTTACAAATTAATTACAAAATGAAATAGTTATAATGTCAAATTCAGCAAAATGCACTTACACACCTACTTAATTATTCTCATTACCTCCATAAATCACACATCCTGAACTGAACACATTATTTTCCAGGAAAGGTAATGAAATCAGCAAAACGATGATATAGTAACATGGTACATTTTTACAGGACTAGGTATACCATGCAACCCTAGTGGATCGGTTTCTTTGTTAAGCTGCTTTGTAGAGCGTAAATGTTGCCCTGCTGAGAAAAGTGTTTATGGGTGCATTTTCATTATGAACAGAAACAGTAAGGTCTCATTCTGCCTCTGTGGCCACAGCAGTATAATCTCAGCCCTCTCTCGCCCTTATATAAGCTCATATGAATTGCATCTGTGATTTGATTGTTGTGAGCACATTTCAATAGACAGGAGATGACACTCAACTGGCTGAAAGCGAGGCGTTCAAGCAGACAATAGCGCGACAGGAGGGGTGCACGCCGTGTGTCTGTGGATGCTTTAAGATCAGCGGTGAGTCACAAGATCCTCTCCCACATCTTCACACTCCAAAACTCAGCTCTTCACAATTACTGCACATTTAAAAGCACATTAAGATCTCTCCAAATGCACTTTGCAACACTCGCTCACACACACACATACACACAGCCCACATTCACACTCCAATTATGCAGATCAGCTCTCTCTGCCACAATGCAATCACTACACATTTTAACAGAGAGAGAGAGAGAAAGATGGAGAAGATACGCTCAGAAAGAGATAGAGATGTTTTTGATTTTCTGTTCGCAATGAAGGGATTATTAACCATACTTAAATACTGAACATGCTCCAATTCAAACTTAATGTTCCAGCTTGAAAAGTATGGAAGTGCTTAATCTTTCAGCATTCTGATTGGCGGGATTCAGGGACCAGTGGGACATTTCCCATTTGGGTGGCTGTGGAAACTTAACTTAAACTGCTACAAGGCAAAGGGGATGGATGTCATATTTATAACACTCAAAAAGTCAAGTTGATCAAATCAGTAAATTAAATCCTCTCAACCTCCATAATATTCAACAGTTTTGAAGATTTATTTATTGTGAACATATCGTTGAACATTTATTGTGTAGGGATACAAAATATTTATTACTAAAATTTTGATTGATACCTATAAGGCAATAATTATTTTATGATATGGCTGATAATTGGCAGATATTAAAATTTAATACTATTTTGTCTAAATAAAAAAAAACACTAAAAACTTTAATGTTACAAGTGAATTTAGGCATCAGCCATTACATTTAAGCTGATTTCCTGACCAATAATTTGTGGTTAAGAGAGTTAAAAGCTTAGTGTTTAGCCAGTTTGTTTAGCCAATGGGCTCGGCCAAATGTTTTTTTTTTTTTGGCCAGGAGTGTGTGTGTACAAACAGAAAAATAACTAGGGTCCTATGATGACGGAAAACACATGGACATCTTTTTTATTACTAAAAATTTAATTAAGCCATTAAAATGGAATCCAGACAAATTAAATCGGAAAACACAGAATTTGAGAAAAAAAAATTGAATTAATTTAGGGCCCTAAATAACCAATACAGTATGGATATACAGTGGGGAGAACAAGTATTTGATACACTGCAGATTTTGCAGGTTTGCCCACTTACAAAGCATGTAGAGGTCTGTAATTTTTATCATAGGTACTCTTCAACTGTGAGTGACGGAATCTAAAACAAAAATCCAGAAAATCACATTGTATGATTTTTAAATAATTAATTTGCATTTTATTGCATGACATAAGTATTTGATCACCTACCAACCAGTAAGAATTCCAGGTCTCACAGACCTGTTAGTTTTTCTTTAAGAAGCCTTCCTGTTCTCCACTCATTACCTGTATTAACTGCACCTGTTTGAACTCGTTACCTGTATAAAAGACACCTGTCCACACACTCAATCAAACAGACTCCAACCTCTCCACAATGGCCAAGACCAGAGAGCTATGTAAGGATATCAGGGATAAAATTGTAGACCTGCCAAGGCTGGGATGGGCTACAGGACAATAGGCAAGCAGCTTGGTGAGAAGGCAACAACTGTTGGCGCAATTATTAGAAAATGGAAGAAGTTCAAGATGACAGTCAATCTCCCTCGGTCTGGGGCACAATGCAAGATCTCACCTCGTGGGGCATCAATGATCATGAAGAAGGTGAGGGATCAGCCCAGAACTACACGGCAGAACCTGGTCAATGACCTGAAGAGAGCTGGGACCACAGTCTCAAAGAAAACCATTAGTAACACACATCCGTCATGGATTAAAATCCTGCAGCACACACAAGGTCCCCCTGCTCAAGCCAGCGCATGTCCAGGCCCGTCTGAAGTTTGCCAATGACCATCTGGATGATCCAGAGGAGGAATGGGAGAAGGTCATGTGGTCTGATGAGACAAAAATAGAAAATAGAGCTTTTTGGTCTAAACTCCACTCGCCGTGTTTGGAGGAAGAAGAAGGATGAGTACAACCCCAAGAACACCATCCCAACCGTGAAGCATGGAGGTGGAAACATCATTCTTTGGGGATGCTTTTCTGCAAAGGGGACAGGACGACTGCACCGTATTGAGGGGAGGATGAATGGGGCCATGTATCGTGAGATCTTGGCCAACAACCTCCTTCCCTCAGTAAGAGCATTGAAGATGGGTCGTGGCTGGGTCTTCCAGCATGACAACGACCCGAAACACACAGCCAGGGTAACTAAGGAGTGGCTCCGTAAGAAGCATCTCAAGGTCTTGGAGTGGCCTAGCCAGTCTCCAGACCTGAACCCAATAGAAAATCTTTGGAGGGAGCTGAAAGTCCGTATTGCCCAGCGACAGCCCCGAAACCTGAAGGATCTGGAGAAGGTCTGTATGGAGGAGTGGGCCAAAATCCCTGCTGCAGTGTGTGCAAACCTGGTCAAGAACTACAGGAAACGTATGATCTCTGTAATTGCAAACAAAGGTTTCTGTACCAAATATTAAGTTCTGCTTTTCTGATGTATCAAATACTTATGTCATGCAATAAAATGCAAATTAATTACTTAAAAATCATACAATGTGATTTTCTGGATTTTTGTTTTAGATTCCGTCACTCACAGTTGAAGAGTACCTATGATAAAAATTACAGACTTCTACATGCTTTGTAAGTGGGCAAACCTGCAAAATCGGCAGTGTATCAAATACTTGTTCTTCCCACTGTATCATGCATCCCTTTTATAGATTTGTGATTTATAGTGCGTGAAGATTTGCTGTGGGTTGTGATGGGCCTGAGTTGGTCTCGGGCATTTACTCATTGTTTTGGATTTCCTTTCTTCTGCAAGACGCTTTGTAAACATAATTTACAGCTAGCCAGGACACATAGGGCCCTATCATACACCCAGCGCAATGCGACGGCAGGCGCAACGGAAGTGTTTTTTGCTAGTTTCAGCCTGACGCAGTTATTTTTACGTCCAGCGCAACGTTCTTTAAATAGCAAATTCACTCGTGCCCATCTGTTCGCCCATGGGTGTGCTGGTCTGAAAACGAGGCGTGTTCAGGAGCATTATTGGCACGTTATTTTTTGTATTATTTAAAGGGCGTGTTAGTAATATACGCCTATAAGCGGGTGCACAACGTGCGTACACTCTACTTATTACACACACAGGGACGCTCAGCAGCACACAAACATTTTTAAATATTAAAAATAAAAAGATTCCTCATTGGAGAAGCATTCAGTCTTTCCACTCGCAAATTCCATCATGTAAATAGCAATCCGCCAAGGTGCAAGCGCAACTGGCTTTTAAAGGGAATGAGAGATGAGACTCTGATTGGTTTATTGCACATTACGCCCAAAACACACCCATGACTCATTACGAAACTATGTACAACCCTTTTGGACCATGCGCCTGGCGCGCCAACAGTTTTTTCCGTCGTTACACTAGCAAAAGTGGACCTGCGCCATGCACTTCAGATCATGCGCTCAGATTGTTAAAATAGGGCCCATAGTGTCTTGTCACTTGCCCTGATGTTCCCAAATAAATCAGGAAATAATTTACGGACTTTTGGGGCTGTGTTATTGGCCCAAGCAGCATCACATGCAATATTCATTTCCAATGTACATATTCACACAGACTGGCGAATTTCCAGCATGGGATAGAAGAAGATGCTCTTCATGCTAAATACATGCTAATACAACCCTGATCAAACATCTTTTGTCTGTGGAGATCGCAGCCCTGCCAAAGACTGACAATACCAAACCCAACACAAACAACACAACCAGGGCTCTCTCTCCAAAACATCCACAATGATCTCTCCATACAGCGGGAGGACATTAGAATATGAATAACTGTGTCAGGAAATGCAACAGCTGAGCATACGAGGTGACGCCAGGACCTGAAGAGGTTTTTTTTTTTTTTTTTTGAAGGGTTTCCATACTGAATCAACCTATTCCAGTCCCTGAGAGTATTTATACACAGAAAAATATAATTAAAGCAAAAGAGGCAGCTTGAAAACATCTGTCCAGCTGCCCTGGAGAATGATTTATCTGACCTTCGTCTGTCAAGAAAAGTGACCACTCATGCTAACAAAAAAAATGGAGGGTTATCCAAACATGTATAAAACACATAATATCACAGGCTAACAGCATGTCAAACACCATTTATAATTTTTATACAATAATAATAATAATAACAATCAGAATTGAACTTTCTATTCCCATTCAACAGGCATTACAACATTTTTACAGATAAACAGCTGTTTATAATATCTGTAACATTAAGGTTACTACTACCTGATATTCAGAGACATCAGGTATTTCTGGAAGCATTCAGCAACTGCATTTCAAATATCACAGCAAATTTAAAAAAAAATGTTTTAGCAAAGCACCATCAAACTGATAATATTCTGTCTATCAGAGTATAAACCAAATCACAGAAAAAGCAAATGGTCTTTGGCATAAAAAGAGAACTACTTGTTTTACAATCAAAAAGCAGAACATTCTCAGCGGCGAGAGAGACTGAGCTGAGCCGTGTTTCTGGACTCTTGGGTGACCAATCATGACCAGTGCCAAATTTATCCATTGTGTCTTGCGGAAATAAAAACTGTTCATTATATTCTACCAGTTTGCAGTAACAGCGATGGTTTGAGTATGTGGAACACACCCTATTATGAAGCTCATCTGCATAAAATTGGATCATTTTGAGCCAAAATATATAATTAACTGATTTGCATGTATATTTAAATGTAAATGAGTCATTTGGTGAAATTATAGGTCTATTATATTTATGTAGTGTGAGTCTTTCCCACTACGCCAAATCTGCGGATCACACTGTCACATATTATAAGTGCTAAGAAACTGTACCTTAAATGGCTTAAAGCACATTTAACAATGCAACAACAGCAACAGTCTTCTTTGTGATGGATAATTGCATAATTTTTGCATTTATCTTCAACTAGTAAGTATGCTAATGTTCCAGCTTAAATGGGTTTGCTGTTAAAAAAAGTGATGTTGCTGCTAAATATGAACCTCATTAAAGGTCTCATTTGTGTATTATGTATCAGTAAATTTCTTAAAAACTAAAATGAGAATGTGAGAGCCAGGGAGGAAAAAAAACATGAATCTAGCAAGAACAAAAGGAAATAGATGCAAGACTGCCAGAGTGATGTATCTGAAACATGTAATTATTCTTGTGATTGTTTTTTTGATTATGATTATTATTCATGTGCTTTTCAATCTGCAACAAGAGAAAACCATGTCCATAGCAGTACAAAATATCCCCCTCTCTCGCACACCCACACAAAATAAGAGGAAACTGAGGAATCGTACCTGATGAGCCATTTGTAAAGCCCCACGTCAAAGTGTCTGAAAAGCAAAAAGACAGTAACGAGTGAGCTCAGGGGTTAAACGCAGATGGTTAAAGGTAACGCACACACTTCTGTAGAACATGACAACACAAACATGTGTTTAATCAGTCAACATCCAGAACAGACAAAAAGAGAAGAGAATCTGCATAAATGAGATGCTTGAGGAAACCATTTTAATGAATCTCTAGGGGCAAATGCTGGCATTTGCTGAAACAGTCGTAGTACCGGGAGACATTTTCTCAAAGCGGCTGATCCCAGAACAGCCTAGTTGAGCTGTAGCCTGACACAGGTACTTTGTGGCAGGTCTAGGACACACAAAATCAGACTCATATTGATCTGGGAGGCAGAAATAATATTCATGCAGTTATATGAAACTTGCCCATGTAAAACTCGCCAGCACAATGCTAGTGTCAGGGCATTGATATGTGGCTGCTAAAGTGTTCCAATTGGTTTTTAGTGTTGCTAGGGGGGTTTTACTGGCCTGAGTCAAAAGAGCCTATCCCAAGTCTATATAATATTTCGCTCCCTAGGTATGGCTCTGGGCTTATTAATAAATAAATAAATAAATATTACAAATATAAAATACAAATAAATAATACATTTCCTTTTAAATAAAATTAAAATAAATTATATATATATAAAAAAAAAATCATTAAAATAAATACATTTGCTTCACAAGGGTAGTAAAACTAAATGTCCTTCTAAATATTTAATCATTTTAAAATTATTTTTTAAAATATAAAAATAAACAAATAAAAATAATAAAATAAATAAAAATCCTAAAAATAAACATTTACTTCACAAGGGTAGTAACTAAATGTCCTTCTAAATATTTAATAATATTATTTTTTTTTTTAAATGATAAAAATAAATAAATATATACATTTACTTCACAAGGATAGTAAAACTAAATGTCATTCTAAATATTTAACAATATTAAAAAAAATTTTTAAAAGATAAAAATAAATTAAAAAACATACAAATAAATAAATATAAACATTTACTTCACATTGGTAGTACAACTAAATGTATTAATAATGTAAATAATAAATATTTAAATATAAAATAAATAAAAATTATAAAAATAAATAAATAAAAGATAAATAAATCATGTTTAACTGGACTGATATGAATTTAAATAAATGTAGTTCACAAAAATAGCTTAGTTTTTAGAAACTACACATCTGACCGGTTTGGATCTCGACGTTATCCAATATTGTATGGTTTCTAACAAACAATATAAAGCCACATTGAGCTCTTACTTGTTTCACTGATCACACAGGGTTTCTCTTTTGCTCTTTGACATGTAGTTTGTATCAAACCATGACAGCAAAAATATCGATTTGGCCCTTTGTAACTTTCAATTTGTTTCTCTGCAGGGCTTTCTCTTCCTCCTGTTCCTCTGAGCAGGTGTGAACAGACGTCCTCAGGTCATCGCTACAGCCACAGGTTCTCTAATTGTTACACTAACTTTACTTCTAGTCATCCATCTATCCACATTTCATCCCTCTATAGATCAACTGATAAGGACGGGTGAATGAATGGACAGGTCAAAATTCACAGTAAAAAAAAATGGATTGTGGTTTAAATGGATGAGGAAGTGGACAATGATATGGATATCACTAGAGAAACCATCATCTTATCCAATTAGAGGAAACACAATCTAAATCTGACACCAACAGACAGTTTTCTGGCCATAAGGCTTTGTATGTAGTTCAGTCTGTCGCTTACTGAGTCTAAATACACCCAGAGACAACAGTAAAGAGTTGGCACCGCTTACTTCTATATATATATATATATATATATATAAAAAATTAAAAAAAACGGCCTGTATGAGGAGAAACGTGACATGCAAGCAGATGGATGCTAACATGTCAAAGCCCTGACATGAAGTTTTCATGAGCCCACAGAACCTATCAAAATCTTCAGTGTCACAAAAAACATCCATCTGGAGAAAGAGAGGCAAAACAAAAGCGGGAGAGTATCTGGAGGGAGATGGATTGGGTCTGGGGTGTACGATACATAATGACTCCTAAATCAGATTGTCCAGGACCATTTGATTCATTCCAGCACTTCCCAGCATTCATTAGCAACTATTGATGAAATCTGCTTCAGCTCTGGGGAAATAAAGTCATCCGGGAAGGCCAGGAGAGCAGATGAAGCAGAAGTAATTCCACTCTATATTAATAAACCATTATGTGGAGACATGCAGTTATGCATGTCTCTACCGTTTAAGTCCAGAAACGCACAGTTTGGCCAATGCATTTGTTGCCCTGTTGTACATACTTAAAGGGATAATTCATCCAAAAAAATAAAACTTTTGTCATAATTTTCTTACCTTAAGCAGGCCTTTACGAACACTCTACCAGATCTGTTAAATCAAATTATGTCCTTTGTTATTATCATTAAATCATTATTAAAACTGTATAGAACTACAAGTAGTAAAAGTTCTGCTACAAGTCAACACAAATATATACATATTTTTTTTCCTTGACAGTGATGTTTGACAATTAGTTATTTTTAACCTATTGTTTTCTTCTATTTTATAGGTTTAAAGATAAAAATCTAAATTAATCGCTACCCTACAGCCTGTTTGCATACAGTATTTCAGGCCTAAAACTCCACAGTAGGAAAGCTTCTGCAAGAAAGCAATCCCTCTGAAAACCCAATTTGACTCCACTAGATGCGTGTGGCACATAAACAAGGAGCTATAAAACAGATGCACTGAACAAACTGAGCTGGAATCTCATGTCTTGTGTCATTCATGAGCTCTGTGAGTCAGATGGTGATTCATGAAGCTGAAAGTGATATACACATTGGAACAGATTCACTCAATATCCTGCGGTTTCCTTCAGATTGGGCTTCTGTACTTAAGAAATCATCTGACAAAGCAGGCCTGACGGAACAGTGTGTAAACATTTCCCACAGCTCAGACAGAGTTTTCCTCATGATCCCACAAAACTAGGTGAGCTGATGAAGAGAACAGAGATCAGGATAAAACCTGGCCTTGTTCTCACTGCATGTATATGTGTGTCTCTGAGAGAGAGCCAGGTTATGCCTACATTGTGGAGACCAAAAGGTAATAAAAAGGGTAATGAAACACCAGTTAACAGTCCCCATGAGGAAAATGTCTTAAACTAAACTAAAGAATGTCCTAATGAGTGAGGGTTGTTTAGGGACATAGGACAGAAAATAGCATTAGCTCAGTATTAGGGCCAATGACAATCAATGGTCACAATAAAGAAAAAGAAGAAAAAGGGGGGGGAAAATGTTGCATATGGTTGTGAAAAACAATTTTCAAAAAACATTTGTTTAATATTTCTAAAACTGTCATGTAAAACATTTTACATGTGAGTATGCACATAAATTATTATTTTCAAAAATGTTTTAAATATATTTAAGATAAAAAGTAATTTTACACAGACCATGAATTATTCATTTATAATGTTTCTGGGGAGTCACACCACATCACATTTTACAACTTAGCCTTGAAATAAATAGGTTAAATGATTGGATATTTTAAGAGACTCGACTGAATGTTTTTTTTTTAAATGCAATTCTTTTAATGAGGCGTTTTTTCATTATTGTATCAGGACAGTTGTATGAAGTCATTATATGTATGAACTGTATTTTAAAGTCAGCATGAAATGGAAACTGAAACCAACTTTACTACCATATTGTGACATTACCAAACAAATGGCAAATTCGAACATGAAAAAAGCATGGCGGAACTTGATTTTATCCATGAGCTGTTGACTGAATTTCAATTGACTTAACTATATATCTTAGTAAAGGGTTAACAGAATCTTACACATTTTATAAGAGAAAAAAATGCATGGATTAATTGTTCAAAATAAGTCCAGTAACATGCATTAAGAAAACAAATAGCGTCAATTTTGATTTAATGTCAACTCTATTAAATAAATTAAAGAGCCTTGTCTCATTGACCCTTAAAAACAATAGGTCCATATAGGGTGATCAGATGGCTATCAGCAGGAGTCAGCAAAATGGCATATAGTGTGTGTTGATGCAAGACTAAATGAACAGTTTTTTTACAGCAACCCATAAACCTTTCAACCGCCATAAACCCAGTCCATGATAGCGACCGACCGTACTAAATCACACACATGCACACACAGCAATACTCGCACATCCACGCTCATGTGTGCAGACATACACACACACCCACCCACCCACCCACACGCTAAGAAAATCTCTAGATTTAACTGCAGCCAAGAGCAACATCTCAGCCTCTCTATCTCTCTCTCTGTTGTTCTCAATCTCGTTCGCTCCCTGTAGGACATTTGCACTGTAATCAGAGACTTTGCTGTCCTGCAGTATGGGGTACTGTCACCATGTGGTATGTTGCATCCGGCGGTTCTGAGCCATTGAACACAGAGATGAGCATGTGAGTGGGATAAGTGTAACTGTAATCAGTTACAGTTACTGAGAAATTTTTTTTAAATTAAATTACAGTTACTTATGAAAACGTTAATAATTACAAAGGGGGTTACATGTGAATATATTCTGTAAAAAGATATGTTGAATAATATTAATTTGTTGCTCTGCCTGTTTTTGATGTGCACGACGCCTCCTGCCATTTAAAGGCTGTTTAGTAAAGCGATGCTATTCTGATGCTTTGACTGGTTCTCTCGTTTGAATTTGCAGTGCACAACGTCATCAATTACATCAATCTACATTGCCGCTGAAAGCTTTAGGCTACAACCTGTCTGTGGGTTGCCACCATGGTGAGTGATAAAAATGTGTTCCAGTGCTGGAAATTAGAAAAGTAATCTAATGTAATCAGTTACATTACTTCAATAAAGTAACTGAAATAGTTACACTACTTATTACATTTTAAATAGGGTAACTTGTAATCTGAGCCTATTCTATTTCCAAAGTAGCCTTCCCAACACTGAGTATATCAGTGTATGTGAGTGTGTTGAGGCTATGCTGAGCTGTTAGAAAAAGTTGCACGTGCATGTGTGAGTGTGTGTATTCTGTCAGGTTCAGAGGAACTGAGCTCTGTTGCTCCGTGTGGGATTGAAGCCAGACGGGGTCTTACAGCAGGTCCTGCTAAAGTCTCCAGCATACATCTGTTTCCTTACAGCTGTCATTTATCACACTCTAAACTCTATCACATTCAACACCATTCAGAGACACACACTAGTGCTTAACCTTTCCGGCTCTCAGAGCTTCAGCAGCTGTCTGCATTGCAGATCTGCTGATACACTCAAAATGCACAATTACACAGGATACAGAAGATAGTGTCACTCTATCCACGTGACGGTGAGTGACAATGATCCACTGGGTTAAGAAAAATAACTGAAAACCGCTTGTATTATGACGCGAAGCAGATAAATACAAGAATTCAAAAAATACCATGGTGAATATAGTTTGCAAAGTTATAGTTAACTGTTTTTCCTAGAGTAAAATAATGATAAATTGATGATCTTTCAGAACCTTTCTGTCATGATGTTTAATATTTTTTTTTAATCAGTACATATATTATTTATACACTTCTGTTCAAAAGTTTAAAGTCATTAAGATTTTTGTAAAGAACTTAATGCTTTTATTCAACAAGGACGCATCAAATTGACCAAAAGTAACAGTAAAACGTTAATAAATGTTACAACATTTCTGTTTCAAGTAGATGCTGTTCTTCTAGTATCACAGTTTCCACAAAAAATATTAAGCGGCACAACTGTTTTTAACATTAATAATAAAAAGGAATGTTTCAAAGTTGCAAATCAGCATATTAGAATGATTTCTGAAGAATCATGTGACACTGAAGACTGGAGTAATGATGCTGAAAATGCAGCTTTGCCATTACAGGAATAAATTACATTTTAAAGTATATTAAAATAAGAAAAAAAAAAATTAAATTGTAATAATATTTCACAGTACTAATGTTCTGCTTTATTTTTAATCCAATAGTTATTGTAGAATAAAAATACAATAATTTTATAATAATAATAATTTGGTTACACTATTTTAAGATGTCATTGTTACAGTGTAATTATATATATATATATATATATATACACACACACACACATACATACACTAAGTAAGTACTGAGTAATATTAATTAACTACATGTACTTACTATAGGGTTATGGTAGGATTAGGGTTTGGTTGAGGGTTAGTTGCATGTAATTATGCATAATTTACTGTTACTACTATGGTAAGTACATGTAACATATGTAACAAGGACACTGTAAAATAAAGTGTTACCAATAATTTTATATATTTCTGTGTGTGAGATATGAACATTCCTTTAGCAATTATATTGATATACTAAATAATTACTAAATTCATATACCCTGGTATTTACATGGAGGTACATCTAAGAATATACCATGGTATTACCATCATGCTTATGTCCAAAACACATTATTTCCATTGTACAATGTCCACAAGGCCATGGTACATCCCTAGTCCTTTTTAGGTACTATGGATTTATGAAGGTAAGCAAATAGAAGGCCATAAATTAGCAGTAATATACACATTCTACCAAGTTTAAAAAATGTACAAAAAAAGTCTGCTGTTTCCAGACTGGTGTTGCCTAGGAGACCACTTCAGACTATTCAAGTTGAAATGCTGTGTACCTTCAAGCTTTTAGAGTAAAATCCAATCGTCTGGGAGGAAGCCTGCATGTATGAGCCTGTTCTACATCATCTCACGAGACGTCAGAGTGCTCAACTCCATCAGATAAGACGAACACTCAATCCCATACATTTGAGGTAAGATGTTTGTGACATTAAACAGAAAGCATGAATCACGTTATGCTCCTGTAATGTGCTTTTAGATGGTGTAAGTGAGTCTTAGACCTGTTCCAATCATATCACAGCTTAAATCAATTAAAGCAAATGCAGCGCTGCTCTGCCCCCTGCTGTTTTCACAGATGTACTGCAGATGACAATTGAACCACCTCAACATCATTCCAGCTATAGGACACGGTGCCTTAGAAGTCAAAGGTCAGAGCTTTTGAAGTTTGACAGAACACAGAAGTGTGTATATTTACCTCCACATCCCAGTGAAGCTGTACATGATGCTGACACACCGTGGTAACGTGGGCGGCTCCAGTCCGTCCAACCTGACGAGCAGAGACACCGCTCCAAACAACACCAGATACTTTATGTAAAAAAACTGCACCAACGCGAGAGCCAAACCACCTGCAGGTGAAAAAGTGAGCAGTTACATGACATGAAACAGTAAAGCGACCATGTGCTTGATCTCACACAGACATTTGCCCTTTAAACATGACAGGGCTGTTCAGCCACATCAGGTGTCTACATACTTTTGGCCATGCAGTGTATGTGAAGCTCATTTCAGCCCTTCATCCCATTCTGGCTGAGGAGAACCACAGATTTTATGATTTATATCAGATTTCAGTTTTATTCTGAACTGTTTCATAATTTAGTTCTATCACCCTCATCCTCTCTAGTCATCTCTCCCTATTCGCCTTTCTCAGTGTGTCAGCGGAAACTGAGAACAGCATCTGTCTTTTCCCATATCCCACTGGTACAGGGCTAAAAGCTTGTAAAAAAAAATTAGACAATCTCTGCAAGCCCTTTCTGTACAAAACAGGTACAAAGTGGCGATAATGACTCGATGTTCCAGTGTGCTGCTGCACAGACCGTCTATACGCTGCTCTCTCTTGCAGAGTCTGTGTTTTTTAATCAAAGTTCACGCAGCAAAAATCAGCAACTTCCACAGATCAATAGACAGCAAGTGCAGAATCAAGATGCTGCACAGGGGAGTACACACACAAGGCTGAAACTCTGTGTGTGTGTGCGCGCGTTTCATTGTGAACATCTGTGCACGATAATAATATAATAAACCATTTAACACCCAAAATAACACCAGTTATACCATGACAGAATGCATCCATTCTGAAATAGACAATTTGGATAAAAACTGTAGGATATGCTTAGAAACTCAAATATGCATATTTCCCTACTATTCACTATGCAGACAGCAGTATGTTGAAAAAGTACACTTTGAAACTCAGTCCTGGAGGGCCACTGTCCTGCAGAGTTTAGCTTCAACTTGCCTCACCCTGCCTGGAAGTTTCTAGTATGCCTAGTAAGACCTTGGCTGCATCCGAAAACTGGAAAATGCTGCTTTCGGAGGACACATTTTAAGGTAGGAAGGCATCAAAGCACGTCCGAATCCAATGTTAGCTTCACTTCCTGCCTCCTGAGAGACCTTCATCTGATCGATTTTTGAAGGCAGCATAGATGTATCCTTCGCTGCCTTTGATATCCCACAATCCTATGCGTTCCACAGTTGAGCTAGAAAAAGAAAGATGGTGTCTGAAAGTTGCGGTTGCTGGTCAGTTTGTGTGTAAATGTACGTTTTTGACAAACATTTTTCACTTCTGACGTCATTTCTAGCGAGAAATTACTACTGTAGTAATTCAATATTTGTTTAGTTACCACCAAAGCTTGCGCTATTTTGCTGTAGATCATTAAACTGCCTCAGCTGCCTCAGAAGTCTGTCCGAAATCAGTTTTGTGAGGTACCTTCGTGTGCAAATTCTGCCTTACGAGTCATTGCCTGATAAGACAGCGAGGCAACAAGTCAGCTGCCTAGGTTTTTGGATGCAGTCCTTGATTAGCTGGTTCAGGTGTGTTTAACAGCGGTTGGAGCAAACCTTTGCAGGACAGTGGCCCTCTAGGAGCAGGATTGGACACCCCTGCTATAAGACAATAGGTGTCAAAGAGCCGTCAAATTTGAAAATAGTTTCTATTTTCAAGTGTAAAGGTCTTTGCACACTGAGTCCGAAATTTTTGTATGTGTTTTTTCGTATTCGTCATCCGGTGGCTCTGAATTGTCAAAACCCTTCTCAAAATGCTTGCTACGGATGAGAAAAACGCAGAAAATCGAACCCGATCCGAAGTTTTTTTTATGATGGACGAAAGTTTCGGAGGCAGTGTGTAAACTTGATTGACACAACATGAGGTCGTATTTATATTTTAATGTGTGAAAATTTCGGGCGAGAATTTCAGACTCAGTGTGCAAGGACCTTAAGAGCAGCAGGTACCAAGAAACTTGTTCCTCAGGCATACACAACCATTCAAACATTGTGTCAGTAAGATTTTTTTTTTCCATGGAAATTCTTTTATTCTGCAAGGACGCATTAAATCTGTCAAAAGTGACAGATTTTAAAAACGCTTAAAATGTTAAAAGTAGGGTAGGTAATTTCGGAGAGGCTAGCAAAAGCAAGCAAGCTTTGAAAGCATAAGATCCCACCCTCCCTTCAGAGCGTCTCCAAAGCCACGTCTCCTTCGATAATGAATGCACACAGCAGAGTCTGCAAAGCATCACGAGAGGAGAGACGGCGTCTATCAAAGCACAAGACACTGCAATAATAACGAACGTAAACAATTTACAGAGCTCTTACTTGTACCACCTGACGGCTGCAGATTCATTTCGGCGTTGATAGCGGTGACATAGAAGCACATAAATCCGAGTCTGAGAACGTGAACAGCTCCGGGTAGAACGTCACAGGTTGCCGTCTCGTAAATTACAGTTACGGCATGGCGTGAATGCAGCATTAGCTGCGGGTTGTAAAAGGGACTTTAAAAGGCGCCGGCTGTTTGTTTTCGGCTCTTGGTGACTGTCTGTCTACATCTCTGCATAACCTTACGGAACGCACTGATGACGTGTGAGGTCTGCACGAGCAAGTGGTATGGAAGGTATGGAAATATTACATATGTTGACAGGCAGGTAGGACATTGTATCATTGCATTCGGACCGAGGGCCGAGAGCCCTCATAATGATTGGATGAACATTTTTTGTGGTCCTGAGACTTCCACAGAAGATATATGGGTCACACTTTATATTAGGTGTCTTTAACTACTATGTACTTACATCATGTTATATTGCAAAACACTGTTTTTAGGTTTAAGTGTGGGTTAAGGTGTAAGGGAAGGGTCAACAGTGTAATTTTTGATGTCATTAAAGAAATTAATTACAGCTATGATGTAACTTCTATGTACTTGCATCAAAAGTAAGTACAATATACTTATTGTGTTCATATATTGCAAAACACTGATAATGAGGAGAGATATGGGTAAGGTTAGGGACAGTTTTGGTGGTATAGGTAGGTTTAAGGGTGGGTTAAGGTGTAAGGGAAGGGTCAACTGTAATTATTGATGTCATTACAGAAATTAATTACAGCTGTAATTACATGCAGGTATTTTTTAAAAATATGAAAACATGTACAATGTGAAAACGTGCACAATAAGTGCATTGTATCAAATGATTAGTTTAAATGTTAGTACATAGTAGTTAAAGACACCTAATATTAAGTGGGACCATGTTTTAATATTTAGACCACTTCTATTATTGATTGCTATCAGGATGTGAAGCGACTTTCAACCAGTATAGCAAACAGTGTTTATAAAATAAAATAAAAACGCATACCATACCTTTAGAATGAGTTATATTTAAAATACATGCTGTTCTTTTCAACTTTCTATTTATCAAAAAATCCTGAAAAAATGTATCATAACTTTCCACAAAAATATTAGGTTATTATAATAACTGTTTTCAACACTGATAATAATAAGAAATATTTCTTGAGTAGCAAATAAGCATGAAGCAAGAATGATTTCTGAAGAATCATGCGACACTGATGACTGGAGTTAAAAAAAAAAAAATCAGCTTTTTCATAACTGCAAAAAAATAATATTTTAAAATATACTAAAATAGAGAAAAGTTATTTTAAACTGTAATATTTCACAAAATCTGTGTTTTACTGTATTGTTAATACAATAAATATGGCGAGCAATAGGACTTATGCTCAAAATGCATGTTTGAGCTGTTTTAACTGAAAGCAACTTGCACTAACCTATCTTAAAATATGTCAGTGCCATTGTTTTGTCTCAAGATGCACACCAGTAATGTTTTTTTCTAAGGCACGTTTATAAAAGCTACTTAAATGTCCTAATTGAATTAAGGTCTAATCCAGGCTTAATCTAAGCCCTGTCTGTGAAACCAGGCCTAAAAGATCTTACCAACCCAAAACTTTTGAATGCAAGTGTACTTATTTAACAGAAAAGACTGTTTATGGTTGCTGTTAGCACATTAGGTCAAAAAAAAAAAAAAAAAAAAAAAAACTTTAAAAAGGACAATGCCAATATTGGGAATGAAGCATTTCTGTATAATAGTAAAGTGTGTATTACACTACACACTTGCATCCCTAAAAGACTGTTAAGACATTCTTCATTGAATTCAGTATATACTATGAAAGTACAAGAATTCACATACAGCCACAGACTTACCCAATGCCCAGTGCGGCAACATCTCCAAGTAGGTTTCGTTGCTCTGGATGGCGTGCATGTACATGAAGTGGATCATGAATTCTGCTAAACACCACCAGACAAACACGCGCAGTATCCCACTTAACACATACACCACAGACACTTTACACACCGGTCTCTCTATCTGCAGAGAAAGAGAAAGACATTTACAGTACATTTGGATAAAGAACAGACTCTGCACCCTTTTATGAACCTCATTTTCTTCTACCTGTTCGCTGAAGTCCTTGTAGGTCATGATGGGTCCATTGTAGAATAGAGGATGATAGAAGCAGTAGGCAGTGAGCTTGTAGAACTGAGAAATTAGAGTCTTTAGTGCTTTATGCTGTAGATAGGAGCAGTGGTTCTGCAGGGGGTGCCAGCACAGCTCCAAACTAAAGCTAATGCAGCGCAAACTACAAACAGCCGTACTGAAGAGCAAGAGGTAGTACTGGTCCTCAGAAGTGCACCAGCCACGCTATAGACAGATAAAAAAAAAAGAGGGGGAAAACATTTAAATTAACCAAACAGGAAGCTAAAAATCAGTGGCTACAGGACAATAAATGAAATTTGCAACACAAGACAGACCCTGAAATTTTCAGGTTCTGCAAGTGAACGGCGCTTTGTGGTGCCATCCCAAAGAGGCACAAAATCACTTTCACGGACCTTTACCTTGACTGTTCCAAGCTGGTGGAATGACCTGCCTTTCTCAACTCGAGCTGCTGAATCTTTTGCCATTTTCAAGAAACGGCTGAAGACGCATCTTTTCGGCAACACTTCACCCATTACTATTCTATATATCTATCTAAAAAAATAACTTGCTATGTGTACTGTGCTGGACTAACTGGGACTGGTCACGGCACTTGCATATTGTTGCCCTATTGTTGGTTTGATTGCTTCTATTGTTCTCCTCATTTGTAAGTTGCTTTGGATAAAAGCGTCTGCTAAATGAATAAATGTAAACGTAAATGAAATAAGAGTATTATTAGTAAGTTGGTGCCATTGGATGAAAGTGGATCTGTGGTAGCAGCAGGAAGACTATTCATGCATCTGAACACGCCTCATTCCCTACACCATAGCAAGTGAAAAACAGTTTGTGAAATGAGTAGTGTGTCGAAATTCATAGTATTCATAAAAAAGTAAGCGAAAAGTACCCGGAGAGATTCTGAAATGCAAATACAATGGATACTTTGCAATTTTCACAAGGCCACTGGAAAGGAGTTGTGAATGACAGTGAAGCGACACAACTGGAAAAAGCCAACATGGGGGATGTAGCATTTCCGGATTTAATTTATACTACACAAGGAGGACACAATCTTATCAGAACTGGTGAAGCAGGACCACAATCTACAAAATTCATAGCAGAAGAAAATGGCAGACAGAAAGCACAGGCTAGCTGAAAAAAGAAAGTTCCCATTTGCCCAGTAACTTCCTCGTCACCCTCTACTAACTCTGCCAAAGCCCCAAAAATAAAAAAAAATCTAGTTTATTGAGGATCACAACTTATTTTATGGCCTCTGTGGGATTCGGCATTATTTTTCCAATTCTGTTTAGTTCCACCGGTGAGACAGAAAGGACACTTTTTTTATTTTGAAGAAATATAGCACAGCCTCACAGTTTGTAACTCTAAAAAAATAGATATATTCTTCAAAATGAAGATAAAAATAGCCTAGTTAGACTGGTTATCCAATGTTAATGGAACATGTCCAGTTGATTACACCTATGGTTGCTCTGATATAACTGACTTCAAACATTTACTAAAAAACATCTTGGGACCAGTTACAACTTAGTTTGGTATGTTGGTATGTAACCAATGCATTCAGCGCTACTTAAGTGGCCAAACTTTTGTCCACCTTTGTATGTCATAAAGAGTGCAATTACAGCTCCACAACAATATTACAGCGACTGAGTAGTAGCCTACATAGATGACTTAGGGATTGTTTACCCAAAAATGAAAAATCTGTCATCATTTACTGACCCTCGTGTCGTTCTAAACCTCTATGACTTTTTTTCCTGCAGAAAAAATAAGATATTTTGAAGAATGCTGGTAACCGGTTCCCAGCTGTATTTTCGGTCCATACAATAAACCAATAATGTTTAGCTACCAATTTTCTTCAAAATATCTTCTTTTGTGTTCCACAGAAGAAAGTAAGTCAAACCGGTTTGGAACGACATGAGAGTGAGTAAATGTTCATTGAATTTTCATTTTTTTGGTGGATTATCACTTTAACACTATACTCAGTCGCTGTAATATAGAATTTTCATTCTTGGGTGGACTATCCTTTAAGTAGGCTACTGTTCTATATAAGTGATTAACAACCACTGTAAAACACAGGTCCATTTTTCTAGATTACTCCACCTCAGTCCAGCATCCACTGATCCTCTGTGGAGAAACTAAACTAATATGATCTACTGGGCATGCTCAGAAGATGACAGCTGGCACCCAGCCAGCAGACACAGCAGCAGCCATTTTCAAAAACTCATTATCGCCACTCAAAAATAAAGCTATAACCACCTCTAAATTATACTAAATGACAGGGCAGCGTTCTGAAATTAGTCACTGGCTGATGCTGTTTTTCTTTGTATGTCATTATGGCAGTCTCTGCGGTAGCTGCATGGGTATTGCTGTTTTCCTGAGGGTTTTTCACAGCTCATAAGTAACTGAGGTAAATAGAGATATACTGAAAAAAAAAGATCATTAAAAGAGATTAAAGATCACAATAGATTAAATTACAGTTGTTTGTTCTTTGGATGGGTACGTTAATAAATGCTGCTGAGTAATAAATAATAATTACATAGATGAAGGTTTAATGAAGAAGAGAAGCTTTAGGCTTGTGTCACAATCAATCAAGGAGAAACTCGTTTGTCACTATTCCCTTTGTCTTTTTTCTCCCCTCTATCTGCACGAGCTTGTTGATCTCATTGCTTTCCCCTTCAGTCAGTTATCTAATGACAGCTGTCAAACAATCATTCACTGTGTCAAGTGACTAAGCAGATAAAGAAACAAACAGGACCTTCTGGAAGCCAGCTGACTTTTTTGTTGTTGTACTGTTGTAACATCTATTGTGAGAAAAAAGGAAATACACAGACACTGATGTGCATGAAAATGTTTGACTTTGAATATTTGCTTGAGAGTCTGTTTGAAAGTGCATGTATCACTGTGTTTGTGTGAAGAGAACGGTGACATTTAATGCAGACTTGTTTCAGTCTCATCTCCATTCTCTCTGCAGACCTCTGCAGACAGCACAGACTCTGCTGGACCTGATCCTGAACCGGACAAATCCCTCACACCTCCACCTCATCAATATAGAAAGATTTAAAGGGATACAGGTAGTTCAACCAAAATTAATAATTCTGTCATTATCATGGAACACAAAAGAAGAAATTTTGAAGACTGTGCTGGTCACACCATTCCATGCAATTACAATGAATGGGGACTTTTAGGTTTTTTTTTTTTTTTTTAAATGTTCAAAAAAGGACATAAAAGCACCATAAAATGCTCCATATGACTGCTCTATATTCTTCTATAGTCTCTATAGTCTTCTGCGATAGTCATGTGATAGATTTGCGTCAGAAACCGACCAACACATACAGTGGGGAAAATAATTATTTGATCCCCTGCTGATTTTGTAAGTTTGCCCACTTACAAAGAAATTAAGGGTCTATATTTTTTATGGTAGGTTTATTTTAATGGATAGAGACAGAACATCAACCAAAAAAATCCAGAAAATACGCATTATATAAAGGTTATAAATTGATTAGCATTTGATTGAGTGAAATAAGTATTTAATCCCCTACCAACCAGCAAGAATTCTGCCTCCCACATATTGGTTATGTGCCCATGTGGAACCCAGATTAGTCCTGTCACTTTAAGAAAGTACTCCTAATGTCAGCTCATTATGTATATAAAAGATAACTGTCCACAGAATCTGTATCTTCCATTCCAACCTCTCCACCACCATGGGCAAGACCAAAGAGCTGTCAAAGGACATTGGGGACAAGATTGTAGACCTGCACAAAGCTGGAATGGGCTACAAGACCATCAGCAAGAAGATTGGTGAGGAGGAGAAAACTGTTGGTGCGATTATTCGTAAATGGAAGAAATACAAAATAACCATCAATCACCCTCAGTCTGGAGCTCCATGCAAGATCTCACCTCATGGGGTAAGGATGATCATGGAAAAGGTAAGGGATCAGCCCAGAACTACACGGGAGGAGCTTGTTAATGATATCAAGGCAGTTGGGACCACAGTCACCAAGCAAACCATTGGTAACAAACTACGCCTCAATGGATTGAAATCCTGTAGCGCCCGCAAGGTCCCTAAGCTCAAGAAGGCACCATCTGAAGTTTGAAAATGCTGTGGTCAGATGAGACCAAAATTGAGCTCTTTGGCATCAACTCAACTCACCGTGTTTGGAGGGAGAGAAATGCCAACTCTGAGCCCAAGAACGCCATCCCTACAGTCAAGCACAGAGGTGGAAACATTACGCTTTGGGGCTGTTTCTCTGCTAAGGGTACAGGATGACTTCACTGCATTGAGTGGGCGATGGATAGAATGATGGACGGGCCATGTATCGTAAAATCTTGGACGAGAACCTCCTTCCCTCAGCCAGAACACTGAAGATGGGTCGTGGATGGGTCTTCCAGCATGACAATGACCCAAAACTTACAGCCAAGGCAACAAAGGAGTGGCTCAAGAAGAAGCACATTAAGGTCATGGAGTGGCCTAGCTGGTCTCCAGACCTTAATCCTATAGAAAATCTGTGGAGGAAGATAAAACTTTGAATTGACAAGCGACAGCCAAGAAACCTTAATGATTTAGAAAGGATCTGTAAAGAGGAGTGGACCAAAATCCCTCCTGAGATGTGTGCAAACCTGGTGACCAACTACAAGAAATGTCTTACCTCTGTGCTTGCCAGCAAGGGTTTCTCCACCAAGTACTAAGTCATGTTTTGTTTGGGGATCAAATACTTATTTTACTTACTGAAATGCCAATCAATTTATAACCTTTATATAATGTGTTTTTTCTGGATTTGTCTCTATCCATTAAAATAAACCTACCATAAAAATTACAGACCCTTCTTTTCTTTATAAGTGGGCAAACTTACAAAATCAGCAGGGGATCAAATAATTATTTTCCCCACTGTAGGTCCATAGAGGACAAAAATGTCCATATCAAAAAACGGTCATAAAAAATTTAATCTTGGGAGCACAGACTTAAGTTTGGTCTCATTTTAAAGAAGACCCTTGGCAGATTATTGTTGGAGTAAAAAGTTAAAAAGTTAAACCAAAAAAAAAGTTATACAGGTTTAAGTTTATGAAAATGATTTATGAATATTATTTTATAAAAACATATATATATATACATATATACACACACTCACCTAAAGGATTATTAGGAACACCATACTAATACTGTGTTTGACCCCCTTTCGCCTTCAGAACTGCCTTAATTCTACGTGGCATTGATTCAACAAGGTGCTGAAAGCATTCTTTAGAAATGTTGGCCCATATTGATAGGATAGCATCTTGCAGCTGATGGAGATTTGTGGGATGCACATCCAGGGCACGAAGCTCCCGTTCCACCACATCCCAAAGATGCTCTATTGGGTTGAGATCTGGTGACTGTGGGGGCCATTTTAGTACAGTGAACTCATTGTCATGTTCAAGAAACCAATTTGAAATGATTCGAGCTTTGTGACATGGTGCATTATCCTGCTGGAAGTAGCCATCAGAGGATGGGTACATGGTGGTCATAAAGGGATGGACATGGTCAGAAACAATGCTCAGGTAGGCCGTGGCATTTAAACGATGCCCAATTGGCACTAAAGGGCCTAAAGTGTGCCAAGAAAACATCCCCCACACCATTACACCACCACCACCAGCCTGCACAGTGGTAACAAGGCATGATGGATCCATGTTCTCATTCTGTTTACGCCAAATTCTGACTCTACCATCTGAATGTCTCAACAGAAATCGAGACTCATCAGACCAGGCAACATTTTTCCAGTCTTCAACTGTCCAATTTTGGTGAGCTCGTGCAAATTGTAGCCTCTTTTTCCTATTTGTAGTGGAGATGAGTGGTACCCGGTGGGGTCTTCTGCTGTTGTAGCCCATCCGCCTCAAGGTTGTGCGTGTTGTGGCTTCACAAATGCTTTGCTGCATACCTCGGTTGTAACGAGTGGTTATTTCAGTCAAAGTTGCTCTTCTATCAGCTTGAATCAGTCGGCCCATTCTCCTCTGACCTCTAGCATCAACAAGGCATTTTCGCCCACAGGACTGCCGAAAAACTGGATGTTTTTCCCTTTTCACACCATTCTTTGTAAACTCTAGAAATGGTTGTGCGTGAAAATCCCAGTAACTGAGCAGATTGTGAAATACTCAGACCGGCCCGTCTGGCACCAACAACCATGCCACGCTCAAAATTGCTTAAATCACCTTTCTTTCCCATTCTGACATTCAGTTTGGAGTTCAGGAGATTGTCTTGACCAGGACCACACCCCTAAATGCATTGAAGCAACTGCCATGTGATTGGTTGATTAGATAATTGCATTAATGAGAAATTGAACAGGTGTTCCTAATAATCCTTTAGGTGAGTGTACATACATATATACATATATATATATATATATATATATATATATATATATATATATATATATATAGTGGGGAGAACAAGTATTTGATACACTGCCAATTTTGCAGGTTTTCCTACTTACAAAGCATGTAGACGTCTGTAATTTTTATCATAGGTACTCTTCAACTGTGAGAGACAGAATCTAAAACAAAAATCCAGAAAATTACATTGTATGATTTTTAAATAATTAATTTGCATTTTATTGCATGACATAAGTATTTGATCACCTACCAACCAGTAAGAATTCCGGCTCTCACAGACCTGTTAGTTTTTCTTTAAGAAGCCTTCCTGTTCTCCACTCATTACCTATATTAACTGCACATGTTTGAACTCGTTACCTGTATAAAAGACACCTGTCCACACACTCAATCAAACAGACTCCAACCTCTCCACAATGGCCAAGACCAGAGAGCTGTGTAAGGACATCAGGGATAAAATTGTAGACCTGCACAAGGCTGGGATGGGCTACAGGACAATAGCCAAGCAGCTTGTTGAGAAGGCAACAACTGTTGGCGCAATTATTAGAAAATGGAAGAAGTTCAAGATGACGGTCAATCTCCCTCGGTCTGAAGCACCATGCAAGATCTCACCTTGTGGGGCATCAATGATCATGAGGAAGGTGAGGGATCACCCCAGAACTACACGGCAGGACCTGGTCAATGACCTGAAGAGAGCTGGGACCACAGTCTCAAAGAAAACCATTAGTAACACACTACGCCGTCATGGATTAAAATCCTGCAGCACACACAAGGTCCCCCTGCTCAAGCCAGCACATGTCCAGGCCCGTCTGAAGTTTGCCAATGACCATCTGGATGATCCAGAGGAGGAATGGGAGAAGGTCATGTGGTCTGATGAGACAAAAATAGAGCTTTTTGGTCTAAACTCCACTCGCCGTGTTTGGAGGAAGAAGAAGAAGGATGAGTACAACCCCAAGAACACCATCCCAACCGTGAAGCATGGAGGTGGAAACATCATTCTTTGGGGATGCTTTTCTGCAAAGGGGACAGGAGGACTGCACCGTATTGAGGGGAGGATGGATGGGGCCATGTATCGCGAGATCTTGGCCAACAACCTCCTTCCCTCAGTAAGAGCATTGAAGATGGGTCGTGGCTGGGTCTTCAACGACGACAACGACCCGAAACACACAGCCAGGGCAACTAAGGAGTGGCTCCGTAAGAAGCATCTCAAGGTCCTGGAGTGGCCTAGCCAGTCTCCAGACCTGAACCCAATAGAAAGTCTTTGGAGGGAGCTGAAAGTTCGTATTGCCCAGCGACAGCCCCGAAACCTGAAGGATCTGGAGAAGGTCTGTATGGAGGAGTGGGCCAAAATCCCTGCTCCAGTGTGTGCAAACCTGGTCAAGAACTACAGGAAACGTATGATCTCTGTAATTGCAAACAAAGGTTTCTGTACCAAATATTAAGTTCTGCTTTTCTGATGTATCAAATACTTATGTCATGCAATAAAATGCTAATTAATTACTTAAAAATCATACAATGTGATTTTCTGGATTTTTGTTTTAGATTCCGTCACTCACAGTTGAAGAGTACCTATGATAAAAATTACAGACTTCTACATGCTTTGTAAGTGGGCAAACCTGCAAAATCGGCAGTGTATCAAATACTTGTTCTCCCCACTGTATATATTATGAAACATGTTGAACTCTAAAACTGCTAGAAAATCAAAGCCATAAATCTAAACAAGTTGTGTTCCAAATTTGAGGTTGATATCTCAAAAAAATGAGCTTTCAGTACAATTTTGTTTGGGCACAGTGCCAAATTTTCCCCATTAGATGCCAGCAAAGCTCCACTGGGACACACAGTGGTTGGATTTGTGATTTGCAGTAGAGATTTTCTCAAATATTACAAGCACCAAACGCGCACACACACACACAATTTTTTATTACACACATACAAACCACACTCTGACATCCATACCAACACACCAACACACCCACACACCCACACAGTTATAGCTGCATAATTTATCTAATTGGCTCTATAATATACAGAAGCAGAAAACAGGAATAAAGTGAGTATTTGCTTTACAGACCAAACCTGAAAAAAAATGGCACTATCTGGTAAAAAAAAAAAAAAAAGTAAAATTTTTAATTTTGAAGACTTGCCTACAGAATGAAAGCCTATTAACAAAGATTGCATCATTTTATAGTTAAACGGCCCTGGGATTGAAATTTGCTGTTTTAATGGGTTTCAATTGGGACATTTTTGTCCAAAAGATCCTAAGAGGAACTATTTTGTGTACCTAGTGCAAAATAGATTTATTAAAAGGAAATGGGGGTGAAATAGTAAAATTCCAATAAAAATACACACCTGTGCCAAAATGTATGCAGTTGGCATTAACACAGGCAAAATGATCAGAAAAACAAAACTGAAAAAGACAAAAACGTCCATAAGGTCGCACAAGGGTTAAAGAGGGCATGGAATGTTTGGACAGAAGATGAGGAGTTCTTTATTAAACTCTAAAAAGGACAAAAATATCGCAAAAGTTTTGCGCAAATCTGTAATAAAAAAAATATTTTCATTATTTGAAATAAAGGTGAAATTAAATCAAATATAAATATTAGATGAAAAACTTAAAATTGAAAAAAAAAAAAATCTACGAAATTAAGTGTTGCTTTGGCATGTTAATGAAATACTAAAAATAAAACTGAAATAGAAAAATTAAAGCTAAATAGAAATAAAATAAAATAATATAAAATTTAAAAAAATAATATAAATGACAAAAGCACATAAAATGAAAACTTGGAAAAAATGGAAAAACTTTCATTAAAAATATTAATAAATACTATAATAGTATAAAATAAAATACTAAAATAACACTGGAATCAACAAACTGAAAAGATTTGACAAGAACAATTTATTCAAGTGGGGCATTGCTACTTCCCTCATGAATGTAAAGTATTTTAAGGATTTTTTAATTTTACACTATTATAATACTTTAATGGTGGTTTTGCATCCTTTTTGAAGCCTGAATGATCTAGCCATCATTCATGGTAATTGCATGGAAAAAAGCAACCAGCACATCATTCACATTTCTCATTTTGTGTTCCAAGAGGGGAAAAGAGAAAGCCATATGGACTTGGAACAACATGAAAGTGAGTAAATGAGGACATTTTTAGGTTAGAACATCAGGTCATTTTTGAGTGAACAACCCTTTAAATTGGACACTTTTATGCTGCTTCTCCTCAGAGCAGCGGAAACTTTAGTGGCTCACACACTCGGATTACAGCAATTACAGGCACACAGACATTCACACACACCTGTAAATCCTGGAGGGCACTGACATTGAGCGTGGAGAGCAGCAGGAGGGAGCAAAACCACGAGAGGGCGGGGCTACGTAGCTGAGCAACCACCAATGAGATGCTTAGATGCAGCATCAAAACAGTCACGCCCCACACACCGAGAAGCCAGCCAGCAGAGAGCAAGCCATACACTGCCAAGACTGCCAGTCGGAACTGTAACACAAGTGCACAAGGAAAGATGATGAAGCATGCAAACATTTGATGACTTGTTCAAATTCATCTTCTCTGGATCTCTAAAAAATTACCTGAGGCAGATAATAGGCTGCCAGTCTGGACACCACAGCGTGGCCAATCAGAGACCACAGAAGAGACCGCCACGCCCACTCATTCCAAAAACTCCATTCAAAATCAGTAGGGTCCTAAAACACACACATTCAGTATATATATACACTCAGAGTGTGTGTGTTTTGTATGTCTGTATAAAAGGAACTTGAATGATTGAGCAGGAAACAGGAAATTGGCCTTGGTGGGGTGCATCAGCCAAATGTGCCATCCTGATTAAAGTCACTAATATAATTACCATGTGTTTTCTTACCTTCTTGAATCCCCATATAAGGAATCCTCTCTGCAGCTGCACCTCTCTGTCCAGACTGACCTCATGCTCTGTCAATCACACACAGGAAAACATTTCTCACACACTATTCTGGAGGAATACAAAGCCTATATACAGGGCTATTTTGGTCAACTAGAATCAGAATTGAGGTTTGCTGGCCAAGTTAGCTTACACCTTGATGAATTACACCTGGCAAGGTATTCCAAACATCTAGTTCACAATAACTAGAACACACAACGGGTCTGTCCAAATACCCACACTTGCAGTCTTGCACTTGACCACGTCTACTTACTTGTATTTCCTGTATTTGGCCCGAGTGTTCAATTGGGCGTGAAGACTGCAAGTGTGTGTGAGTAGAACTTATGATTACCCAATGGGACACAATTATAGTGCTGTAAAAATACAAGTGTTTAGAGAGTTTGCATTTTAAAATAAAGTCCAAAATGTCTGTTCAGTAGTCCCTATGTAACAGATGACACAGTTTAGTAATTGCAGTGCTTCTAATTAAGTGATAAAAAGCGGTTGCAAATATTGTACAAAATACACTCATCTTTGCACCAATAAAATGTCCAATACTTTTATGTTTTACTACCGAATTATGGCCTGGTTTCACAGACAGGACGTAGATTAATCCAGGATTGGGCCTTAGTTCAATTAGGACATTTAAGTAGATTTTATAAACATGCCTTAAAAAAAACACTACTGGTGTGCATCTTGAGACAAAACAATGGCACTGACATATTTTAAGATACACTATATTGCCAAAAGTATTGGGACACCCCTCCAAATCATTGAATTCAGGTGTTTCAATCACTTCCATGGCCACAGATGTATAAAATCAAGCACCTAGGCATGCAGACTGCTTCTACAAACATTTGTGAAAGAATGGGTCGCTCTCAGGAGCTCAGTGAATTCAAGCGTGGTACCGTGATAGGTTGCGACCTGTGCAATAAGTCAATTTGTGAAATTTCCTCAATACTAAATATTCCACTGTCAACTGTTAGTGTTATTATAACAAAGTGGAAGCAATTGGGAACAACAGCAACTTTTTAGGCCACGTAAAATCACAGAGCGGGGTCAGCGCATGGTGAGGCGCACGGTGCGCAGAAGTCGCCAACTTTCTGCAGAGTCAATAGCTACAGACCTCCAAACTTTGTGTGGCCTTCAGATTAGCTCAAGAACAGTGCGTTGAGAGCTTCATGGAATGGGTTTCCATGGCCGAGCAGCTGCAACCAAGCCTTGCATCACCAAGTGCAATGCAAAGCATCGGCTGCAGTGGTGTAAAGCACGCCGCCACTGGACTCTAGAGCAGTGGAGACGTGTTCTCTGGAGTGACGAATCACGCTTCTCTGTCTGGCAATCCAATGGACGAGTCTGGGTTTGGTGGTTGCCAGGAGAACAGTACTTGCCTGACTGCATTGTGCCAAGTGTAAAGTTTGGTGGAGGGGGGATTATGGTGTGGGGTTGTTTTTCAGGGGTTGGGCTTGGGCCCTTAGTTCCAGTGAAAGGAACTCCTAATGCTTCAGCACACCGAGACATTTTGGACAATTTCATGCTCCCAACTTTGTGGGAACAGTTTGGGGATGGCCCCTTCCTGTTCCAACATGACTGCGCACCAGTGCACAAAGCAAGGTCCATAAAGACATGGATGAGCGAGTTTGGGGTGGAGGAACTTGACTGGCCTGCACAGAGTCCTGACCTCAACCCAATAGAACTCCTTTGGGATGAATTAGAGCTGAGACTGCGAGCCTGGCCTTCTTATCCAACATCAGTGCCTGACCTCACAAATGCGCTTCTAGAAGAATGGTCAAAAATTCCCATAAACACACTCCTAAACCTTGTGGAAAGCCTTCCCAGAAGAGTTGAAGCTGGTATAGCTGCAAAGGGTGGGCAACTCCTACGGATTAAGAATGGGATGCCATTAAAGTTCATGTGCACGTAAAGGCAGGTGTCCCAAAACTTTTGGCAATATAGTGTATATCAGTGCAAGTTGCTTTCAGTTAAAACAGCTCAAACATGCATTTTAGTCTGGAACTAGGCTTAAGGTGTGGGTCTAATGTGCGTTAACTTAATGGCACTGAGTGTGGGTATTTGGACAGGCCATATACAAGGCCCCATAACTTCTCCTGTTGTTCATGATTTGCTGGATAAGGATTAAAGATAAGATTATTTTACTATTTTATTTTATTTTTTATTTAAAATATATATATTTTTTTAATTTTATTTATTTTATTATTATTATTTTATTATTTATTATCACTAATATTTTAGCTTGGCATAACTAGACAAATGTATATTCATTATTAAAATGGAGTTAAAATGACAGCCCCTTGGTTGAGAACATCAACATATTCAACATCCACTTAATTCTTCAATTTGATCCTACGGACACTATAGGATGGGGGTTTCGATGCATTACTTCTCTGTTTCAATGAGATTATTAATTTTTGGGTGAACATTCGCTCATCATTTACTCACCCTCACAACCATTCTAAACCTGTTTGGTTTTCATTTATTTTCTGAAAGTTTAGCAGAACTTTAACTATTACAATGAAAGTAAACTTGACAGCCCTATCCACTTTCATTTCATGGATAAGAGCCCCATGGATAAATTTCGATGAAGGCTAAGATCTCTTGAATATTCTCTGCACACATGCATGAACTCTCTTCTTTCTCCCCTGCAATGCAGTGTTAGTTTGGTATTGTTGTCTCCACCCCGCCCCTCTCTGTCCATCCCTCTCTCTCTCTCTCCCTACATCTCTTTCTTCGTCCAGTTTCTCAGGATGGACCTCTTGTCACCTCGACAGACGGTTTTCCTGCAGGGTGCACTGGCAGGCAAGGACCTATCCACACTGTCATAAACACACACTTCTTTCCAGAAAAGAAAGTGTACATAGAAACAGAAGTGAGAGCACAGTGCCATCTAATGGTCGAACTGTGTTGAGACACAAAGACTGCAAAAAGAAGTCTAATGGGTCTGTTTGCTGTAATACAGATCATAAAGTGACACTGATCTGGAGATATATTTTTTTTATAGAAGCCCACATCAGAAACAATGTGATTAATAGTGCCTAAAGACATTAAGATGAAGAAATTAGACCTGGCCAAGCAATAAGACACAAAATGCAATATTTGAGATGTAAAGCCTGTCAGTACTTAACACTGACAAACTAATTTCCTTCAATTTATTATTCACAAATTTATAAAATGAATGTTTTCTGATTAGTGAAAGTGAATGATTACTATTACTACTATGAAGACTATATGGACCTGAGCCTAAAGTCATCTAGTAGATGGTGTCCTTTAAAATGCTGTTTTCTGATGGCTAAAATACTTCTCTTTAAATGTATCATCAGGATTCGCCTATTGTTATTATTTATGCAGTGTTTTTTTTTTTTATTATTATTTGGCAGGAGGAAAGGCCCTATTTTGAAGCTTTATTTTTGCACTTTTTTGACTGGCATGTTTTGGTTGAAAGAGATAAAATGGGTGCTGTATGTTGCCTTTTGCTGACCTGAGATTCCGCCGTCCCTCAAAATGACAGCACAACCATTTCAGAGCCCTTAGAGTCAGCAGTTAACACGACAGGATCGAGCACTTCACACACACACACGCAAGTGCGCGCACACACACACACACAGCAGCCCTTTTCAAACGGAAACATCATAAAATAAAGTCCATGTGTGCACTAAAACGCAGCCAAAATGTATTTTATATTCATTCTGGATAAATTCATTCAAATAAATGATTCAACAGGTATATAATAGTCATTTAATAACAATATTATCAATTTTTTATGTCTAACTGACGAAAGTTGTGTAGTGGTAGTTGTCTAATGGTTATGCATTATGCATCTTGTTTAGTTGCAATTTTTCTTGGATTTTTTTATTATATATAGGATTGGGATTTGAATCTGTGTTCCCCTGTACTATTGAACACCTGGATTGATCCTTGAGTTTTTGAGATTCCTGAGATCCTCTCTTGTAACCTGGGGGTTTGTGTTTTGTTCTGGGACTGAAAGGCAACTCACCTTTAGAAAACCTGTGCAGCTGGTAGAAAGAATAAAGATGAGAGGAGAAGGAGAGAATCCAGTAGGCCATCATCTCCCATCGAGGTAGAGATACCAGCTCCCATTTTGGTGTCATGAAAACTGAACCTACAGGTTAGGAAAATACACTGTGATTTGGTAAATCAACAAACCTACAATGGGACAGTTGTCACTACACTGGGAGTTTTTGATTTCATGATTTTCAAAATAAAGCAGAATAAGTTAATCAAATTGGATTAATAAATAATCTTAAACTGTATTTTAGGAGGATATGACATAAGGTTTTTCATAGCCAATAATCCAGCATAGTCAAATTTATGGATTAATATCTAAAAGATGCCATTCACCGCAAAAGTAATACGATAAAAAGAAATGCGTTTTATGAACTACATTATCTCCATACCACAATGAATTCCTCGATTATATATCAAGGAACCCCGAAATAACAGGAGCTTATGGTCTGTTACAAAGGAAATCATTTTCAATAGTTTAATTATGATGTAGAGTGCACCAAAATGTATTTGCTCAAACAGTCATTCACGACTTTAAACAATGAAACGGTTTCTTTACACAAGCTACCCCACTACACTATCATATCGCAAGTTTCCCAACAATTCCTGCACTATAATATTTGCATAAACGTTTCAGTTACTCACATAAACAATAAACAGAAAAAACTCGCGCCCGCTAATAAACGCCCGCTAAACGCTGCCGTGAAGCGCCGCCCTATGCTTCCGGAGATTTTGTCACGTCCCTGGATCCTGATTGGCTAATCTAACTACTACGTAATATCTGAGTACGGTTTTGCTTTAACCCCATGAGTGCCTTAATTAGTTTTGGCCAGGCCATTTTACTGCAGATTACGGTCAAATGTAACTATAAAAATATCACAGATATCCTCACTTCTCATTACTGTAAGGTTCTGGCTTGAATGAACAATGGCTCAGTACTTAATGCTATGCTAACTCGTTCAGAAAATGTTAGCATGCTATGAACAAATTGTAAACAAAATACGCCCACAGCATATTGTGTTATGTTTAATATAATTACATGTGAAAAAGGAAACCTATAAATACCACACATATTAAGCACCCACTCTCTCTCTATTTGGTTTTAATGAAGTTATGTATGTTACATGATGATCATTTTGTTTTAAATTTTTGAAAGGTTTTGAAAGTGATTTTATACAAATACAAATGTATTTATAGTAATGGTTATACTGTTTAAAATTGTTAAGTAAAAGTGTACAAATTTCTCTCTCTCTCTCTCTCTCTCTCTCTCTCTCTCTCTCTCTCTCTGTGCAAACTCTGCCACAGAGCACCACATTATGCTGAGAGGCTCAAAAGGACAGAGACTAAGGTGTGTGGGGAACTAAAATCCATGGTGCAATGCAGCTGCCGCACAGAAAGTGATAGAAGACACCCCGATTCACAATTCATGGACCGTGTTCTGATCCAGGAATGGTTTTTGTTTTAGAACCTAATTTGCAGAGAAAGAAAAGAAATATACATCCATTCATCTGTCTGTAGGAAAAGCGAAAACCAGATGCTATCTCTCCATCCATCCATCCATCAGTCTGTCTGAATCTCGGTGCTGCGGGCCTGCAGCTGGATATATCCAGAATTGTCCCTCTGTAAATATTTCACTAGGGGGCACCAAGTCTTTGGGGTAGTTGAGTACAACGTTTATTTAATTATTTCATTTTTAGTAATTTGGTTCTCCATAAACGTGTTGGTTACATTTATGATACCGTTTTAGAAACCAAAAAGTGAAACCGATAGAAGCAAACGTTATTATAAATATAAGACTTGTGATATAAAGACATATTATGTGATAATATGCAAATATGTGGCTGCATTGAAAACAAAACATGTTTAAGCGGCTTAATCTGAAATCATTCGTTTCGGGCTGTTGTGTGAGTACGACCGTACAATCCTTACGCAACATTCAAAACTCCCAATCACTAAAGGACATTGCAGTGTTGTAATCGATTGTAAAAGGCACAGCACTTGTGATTCATGACATGGTTTGGTTCACACTGAAGCTGATTTAGGAGGCGGTTTGTTGTGAGTTTTTTCAGACCAGCTCTTTGTCAACAAGTTCCTCCTCCCTCTCTTCGGAGGAACAGTCACGGGCTGTGGAAACTTGAGCAAACTTCACTCCAGCACAGACTGGGCGAGAAAATGGCTGGACGTGTGTGCACAAGTTTACTGAATTCTTTGACCAGGGGAAACATTGTCTTTAGGAACAAGAAATGTGCGCACAAAAGTGTTGTGTTCCCCTCACGGTGTCACGCGAGGTCTCAGTCCAGCAGCATCAGCGCGGCTCTACCGGACCTCAGCTCGCATCTCGCTGGAAAGACCTACGCAGATCTATATGAGCTGTCAGTTAAAGATCCAGAAACTTTCTGGGGATCCATCGCCAAGGAAAGACTGGCATGGACCAAACCTTTCTATCAAGTAACGGACTGTGATCTCTCTAGAGGGAAAATCAACTGGTTTCTTGGAGGGCAATTGAATGTCTCGGGTGAGTGTTGCAACGTTTCTTTACTATTTAGTCTACTTCCCAATAAACAACATTTCTTTCTATCAGATCAAAAAGTTATGGGTTTGGTTTATCTTAACTGAGATGACAATACTTACATTTTCTCAGGCTTTATAATTGCACCAAGAACAACTTTCTTGTCAACAGTAAGCACAGTAGTAATTTGCTCTTACAATGATTGACAGTGAATTGTTTGGATGTACACGTGGCAAAGGATCCAGATAGAGTGGCCTTGATTTGGGAGAAAGATGAGCCTGGCACAGAGGAAAGGATCACATACAGGTACATGAAGCTCCTGGGAAATTCACATGTGACATTATCACCACCCAAATCCCACCCACAGTTTTACATTCTCTAATCTCTACCCACAGGGGTTATAGCAAGCAGTTTTAATATGTGTTTTTTAAACTAACTAGCATCTACTTTTATGTTGCTGTTGCTTATTTTTTTTAATTGTTAGTGTTCAAGTAATCTAGTCACTAATGCTTGATATATTCAAGACAAGTAGTGGCTAGTAGTCTGTTAGTCACTAGTGCACAACATGCTGTATGCTTTCTTCTGGCTACTTTATCCCAGTATTATGTACTATTATGGTTTTTATTCATATTTTTAATTAGCTTTTGTTTTTATATTTTCAGCTTTCATTTTAATTTTAAAGTTTCCAGTGGAACTGAGAACAAATTACACATTTTGCTAATGATTTATTTGACTCATTTCCCCTAGTTTTTCCTTTAGATTCCTTTTGCCATCATTTTAAAAACACAAATAATTTCATAAGACAGTTAAATGTAATCTTTAGCAAATCTCCAAATGAATAGGCTATCTGTTTTCATACTGTTCTTTATAATGTTGTGACAGATTAGAAATCCTAGCCGTACTGAGATAGACATGGTTAACGTGGTATTAGAGCACACAAGAGTTTGGGGGGAATTCCTTCACATGCACTTTCTGATGGAGAACAAAGGCGGGTTTTGAGGGTCCTGTGATGGAATGTGAGTTCCCCCGCTCTCTGGTGCCTGAAATAAAGATCGAATGTCCCTGGCTGTGTTTCAGATCACTGCTGTTAACAGTAGGCTAAATATTTACAGGATCTACTGTCCTCGCTGTTACCAAAACACGATGGTCAGCAGGCCAGTTTTCTCTATTCCAGTCTGCTCACTGAACCTTAAAAATTAACCATTTCTCATCTTTTATTACGGAGATGTGAAGATTACTTTCCCAGTATCTCTTTTTCTAGGTCAGATAGGAAACATTTCAGGGTGTTTTGTGAAGCAGCAGTGAGATTGCACAATCGGTCATGTGTGTAAAGGATGACACCATTAGCATAGCGCATGTACGCGTCACTTTCCTACTTCCGTGGGTAAACAGGAAGTTAGAAGACATTGATACGCATTAGTATGAAAGTGAAAGTGTTTTGCTTCTGATCTCACAACCATATGGAGGAGATCCTGTGCTTTGACACACGTCTCATTTATGATCCGTTGAATCAAGATTAACCATTTCCTCAGAGGCAGTCTGGCGTAATAATATGTTCAGCCAGCCAACAAAAGCTTGCCAGTACTTTATTATAGTATAAATAAATACATCAATAAACTACACCCCTTAAATGCCAGTTTGATATCAGATGCGCATAATGACCATGATGTGACTACTATGTTCAGTCCACTTCAGTTCAGCACTTGAACCACTTGAAATTGAACTATTACAGATTTACTTAATAACTTTCCCACCCGTATGATTTCCTGTTACTCAGCTGTATGTTTATATCTGTAAAACATTCAAACCTCAGGGAGCTTCTGGAGATGACCTGTCGCCTTGCCAATACATTGAAAAGTCACGGAGTCCAGAGGGGAGAGCGGGTGGCCATCTACATGCCTGTGTCTCCCATGGCAGTAGCAGCCATGTTGGCCTGTGCCCGTATCGGTGCCGTACACACTGTGGTGTTTGCAGGGTTCAGCTCAGAGGCTTTGGCGGGCAGAATTCAGGATGGTAAGTAAAATATGGTTGTCATAAAATGATGCGCCCTCTTTGCTTAGGTGGGATTGGTCAGTAACATTTTAGGATGGGGCTTAGCAAAGGGTCAGTTGCTCAAATTTCTGGCCTATTTAAAGATGCAGTAAGCGATTTCTGAGAAACACTGTTGAAAGTGGATCAGACGGAGTACCACACACTTGTAGCCAATCAGCAGTAAGGGGTGTGTCCACTCATGATGGGGGAGGAGAGAGAGTGAGCAAGAGGGAGATTTGAAGAAAGACTGTAGAAAGAGAGATGGCTGAGAGACATTACAAAAGAGAGAAGGTCAGTGGAATATCACTGGAAAAAGAAGGGTTATGATCAGGCAAGAGCTTTAGGACTCGTGTTAATATTAGAAAAGCTTTCCAGCGTTGGAGAGACCTAAGCGGGAAGGCCTGAAAACGGACTTTGTTTCTGCTCCATAGTCCTAGGGCTGCATGATTAATCGAAACCGAACCGCAATCGCGATTTGGCTTATGTGCGCTTATGAAAACGTAAAGGCTGCGATTTTAATTAAATAAATATATGCCCAGCGTGTTAGTGAAGAGCCACTCTATGATCAGTAGTAAATGCTAATCTTTCATATTAAAGACATAGACTTGTTCTTGATTTTGCATACCTCTGGACAAAAATTAAGAAATTGATATCACAGATAAAAAGCACAGATTTTTATAATAATAATAATAATATATTTTATAATAAATCCTTAGACTTTTCTAATGATTTTTAGTCATAGGCTGCCTGCATGTTAACAGGTAACCCTGCAGTTTTTTGTAAAATAAGTTTTCTGTAAAATATAAATATTATTATTATTTTTATTATTATTATTATTATTATATTGTTATATTTATTCTTAAATGTTATTGTAATAGTAATATTTCTTATTTTGTAAAATATTTTTATTTAGCAATAATAATAATTATTATTATTAGTCATATTAATATATAAGCACAAAATGTTTTATTTATATATATATATATATATATATATATATATACACTTTTCATGTGTAAAAAAAAACGATTTTCCCCAAGTCGTGCAGCCATAGAGTCCATACTTGAGTAACATTGGTTTCGCCAAGGTTTTGAGTGTCATTGTTTGTCTTGAGCTGGTGTGCTGCTGGTCATTATCAACGGACACTTACTTGTATATACTCTTGTGTACTGTATGCTCATTTCTTGTCATTCATTCGTCATCTTCACTTTATTTTTTACGAAGCATTATTTTGCTTTGCTTCAGCTATGATAAAGAGACATCCACTCTTGCATTGCGTGTTCGTGCATTTTGGGGGCGGAGCAATGAAGGGAGGGGTGTGTTTTTCTTTGGGTTGATTTCAAATATCAACAGTGTTCAACAATGATTCTCTAAAATCGCTTACTGCACATATAAAGGAAGCATGAAATGGCATTTACAACCTATTTTAGGAGGATATTTAATGACAAAATGTATGATATATCAAATGTAAAATTAGTGAAAAAGTGGTTTACACAAAAATGCATAGGTTTTTTTAGAAATAGTTTCTGAAGGATCATGTGAAACTGGAGTAATGGCTGCTGAAAATTAGTTTTTTTCATCACAAGAATAAATACATTTTTAAATACAAATATTTAAATTTGTAACAATTTTTTTTCACAAAATTAATTTTTGACTGATCAAATGAATGCAGCCTTGGTGAGCATTAGGGATCAAAAACAATATTTACAATAAAAATAAAATTAAATAAAAAAAAATTACCGCCCCAAACATTTGAATGGCAGCGAAGGTTAAATATAATATAAATAGAAAATGGGCTTAGTGACTTCAGAGGCAGAGCAAGTTATTATATTTTGGTGAAAGATTACGAAGACTTTTTTTTCCTTACATGCAATGATGAATTGTGCACAATAAGACCAATAACATGTTTAAAAAAGTAAACATAGTCAATTTTAGTTGAACATAACATGGTTTAATCTTTAAAGTCCTCTCCTAGGTATTCAATTCTAGTAAAAGCCCTGCATTGCTTTTACTAGAATTGAATACCTAGGAGAGGACTTTATCAGGGAATACTGAGCATGACTGAAAAGTCAGGTGTGTTTCCATGTTTTGAATGTTTTATACATGCTACATTAGAGCATTGTAAACTCTATGTAGAGCATCCTGGGATACATATGTGTATGTGATGGTCTGGAGAGAGATAAGTTTCAGAGGGCGTTTGTTGTCAGACCAGACTGTCTTTATCTTATTTATTAAAACAGACACTGAGCAGATGTTTTTTTCTGATCTTACTGGATGTAATATGAGCAAATAAAATCCAACGACAGCGCTGCAGTTGAGACAGGTTTCTTAAAATATTGCAAACTTATCAATTTCTTTCTTAAAAATGACCTAAAATTAAGTATATTTACACATGCAGTGCCATCATATCTGAATTTAGCTCCCAGTTAGTGGTAACAATCACATCAGCTCAGTGGCTTTATCAGCAATTGTACACTGTCATAATAGTGCCTGTTTCTGTGTCTGTTTCATTTTATCTTTCTCTCCAATACACACAGCCCAGTGCAAGTTTGTCATCACATGCAACCAAGGCGTTAGGGGCGGCCGTCTCTTCGATCTGAAGTCCACGGTGGACAAAGCAGTGAAGAGCTGTCCGTCTGTCCGGCATGTGTTTGTGGCCAAGAGAACTAACAGTAGCATGCCAATGGGCAAACTAGACATTCCATTAGATGAGGTAAATCACACAACAATGACCTCCTGCAGTGTACAGACATTAGAAAGCCAAACTATAAACATTTTGTCATTATCTTCTTAATTGGTTGCATTTTTATACAGTGGGGAGAACAAGTATTTGATACATTGCCGATTTTGCAGGTTTGCCCACTTACAAAGCATGTAGAAGTCTGTAATTTTTATCATAGGTACTCTTCAACTGTGAGTGACGGAATCTAAAACAAAAATCCAGAAAATCACATTGTATGATTTTTAAGTAATTAATTTGCATTTTATTGCATGACATAAGTATTTGATACATCAGAAAAGCAGAACTTAATATTTGGTACAGAAACCTTTGTTTGCAATTACAGAGATCATACGTTTCCTGTAGTTCTTGACCAGGTTTGCACACACTGCAGCAGGGATTTTGGCCCACTCCTCCATACAGACCTTCTCCAGATCCTTCAGGTTTTGGGGCTGTCGCTGGGCAATACGGACTTTCAGCTCCCTCCAAAGATTTTCTATTGAGTTCAGGTCTGGAGACTGGCTAGGCCACTCCAGGACCTTGAGATGCTTCTTATGGAGCCACTCCTTAGTTGCCTGGCTGTGTGTTTCGGGTCGTTGTCATGCTGGAAGACCCAGCCACGACCCATCTTCAATGCTCTTACTGAGGGAAGATCTCGCGATATATGGCCCCATCCATCCTCCCCTCAATACGGTGCAGTCGTCCTGTCCCCTTTGCAGAAAAGCATCCCCAAAGAATGATGTTTCCACCTCCATGCTTCACGGTTGGGATGGTGTTCTTGGGGTTGTACTCATCCTTCTTCTTCCTCCAAACACGGCGAGTGGAGTTTAGACCAAAAAGCTCTATTTTCTATTTTTGTCTCATCAGACCACGTGACCTTCTCCCATTCCTCCTCTGGATCATCCAGATGGTCATTGGCAAACTTCAGACGGGCCTGGACATGCGCTGGCTTGAGCAGGGGGACCTTGCGTGCGCTGCAGGTTTTTAATCCATGACGGCGTAATGTGTTACTAATGGTTTTCTTTGAGACTGTGGTCCCAGCTCTCTTCAGGTCATTGACCAGGTCCTGCCGTGTAGTTCTGGGCTGATCCCTCACCTTCCTCATGATCATTGATGCCCCACGAGGTGAGATCTTGCATGGTGCCCCAGACCGAGGGAGATTGACCGTCATCTTGAACTTCTTCCATTTTCTAATAATTGCGCCAACAGTTGTTGCCTTCTCACCAAGCTGCTTGCCTATTGTCCTGTAGCCCATCCCAGCCTTGTGCAGGTCTACAGTTTTATCCCTGATGTCCTTATACAGCTCTCTTGTCTTGGCCATTGTGGAGAGGTTGGAGTCAGGTCAAACAGGTGCAGTTAATACAGGTAATGAGTGGAGAACAGGAGGGCTTCTTAAAGAAAAACTAACAGGTCTGTGAGAGCCGGAATTCTTACTGGTTGGTAGGTGATCAAATACTTATGTCATGCAATAAAATGCAAATTAATTATTTAAAAATCATACAATGTGATTTTCTGAATTTTTGTTTTAGATTCCGTCTCTCATAGTTGAAGTGTACCTATGATAAAAATTACAGACCTCTACATGCTTTGTAAGTAGGAAAACCTGCAAAATCGGCAGTGTATCAAATACTTGTTCTCCCCACTGTACATCTCTGCCAGAGCTCAACAATAAGGATGGTCAGCCATTGACTGAATCACTATACCTTACAATTTCCAACTATTATTGCAATATAATACAATAAAGAAAACTTAACTAAACACACTTAAAACCAGAAATTTAAAAAGATAAATATAAAAATATCAGTTCAAATTAATAAAAGTATTGGAAAAAATGTTGGCAAACCAAGTAAAATCTTAACTCTTGGCTCGATCAGGAAAGAAAAATTAAGCTTTATTCGTTTTGAGCCCTGTCTGCTGTTTTTACCAATGTGCCAGACAAAGGGCCCTATTTTAACGATCTAAGCGCATGGCGTGTCCGAATCCACTTTCGCTAGTTTAACGAAGGAAATAACGGTCGACGCATGTCCAACAGGATTGTATCTAGTCTCTTAATGTCATGGGTGTGTTTTGGGTGTAACGTGCAATAAACCAATCAGAGTCTCATCTCCCATTCCCTTTAAAAGCCAGTTGCACTTGCACCATGGCGGATTCGCTATTTACATGGCAACGTGGCGCTGGATGTGAAAATGATAACTGCATCGGGCCGAAACACACTTGCTTCGCGCCTGGTGTCGTATTGCGCTGGGTTTATGATAGTGCCCAAAACATGCCGTTGAAAGATAATTAAAAATAAAAGTAACATGACTGCAACAAGGGAGAATTTGTTTAGCTTAAGCAGGATATTAAACATTTTTACATTTGGCAAAACATCAAATCATGCATAAATGTTTCCAATTATTTTATATCTCTGCAGTATGTAGGTCACTTTCGGCTAGGTTTACAGTTAGTAATGTCTCATCTAGAAGGTACAGAGCTTTTCAAAGCTTTCTAATGGTTTGTGAAGTGGGGAAGGAATGTGTCCATAATTTGTACCTAATTAGGACAGAAGACTAGGACTACAGTTCTTTTTTCACTTCATTTGAGTAGTTGGGGCATGTCTTTCTGTCTTGTTTTGTCTTGCTAGAATTGTCTGTGTCTCTATAGTGATGTTCACCCACTCTGTACAAGGGAACACATTTTCCTTGTCTAGAATTGGTCACATAGTGGGCACATGCTCTGCCAGTTTGGCAGTATTTTTTTATATTTAAGGACAGTTCACGGAAATACTGAATTACACATGGTAGACTGATCTGGTTCTCTGTAAACTCTCCACATGCAGTTAAAATGGGCTTTAGAGTTATGCTTTAAGATAAATGTTTTAGTTGCAGGGTAAATATCTCATTTAATCTCGTTATTTGCAGGAAACGCATTAGCGTTCGACATTAATGGTGGCAAAACAAGTGGGAAATCCATTTAGACTATACAAAGATTATTTAATTACACAACAGATAAAAGGCAACAACAAAGCACATAACTGAAAGTTAACACTTTTATGCCTGCATGAAACATGCATATTAGATATCCAGGTGATTGTTAAAATTTAACTTGCATTTGAGTGATTATTAATCACCAGAGACCCTTCCTAAAGCTCTACAGTACAATCACAGCTGCATGTGAAGGCAAGGAAAGTTGTTCTTCCTGCTGTGTGTAACTTTCATATCAAAGATGTCCTATTGTCTCAGCACCCCTCGATGATGAAGAACTTCACACCGCATCCTCCCCCTTTTGAGCTTATATTTACAGGATTAACATGTTATGATTTTATTTGAAATTAAATATTAAAACAGCATAAAAAGTAGTTTAATAATAAAGCATTCAATTACTAATTAATACGTGATAATTAATGTCATGCAACTACATGGACTCTAAAATTGCTATAAAATCAAAGCCATATGTCTCACCAAATACTGTTCTAAATTTGATGTTGCTATCACAGAAATTGAGGTTCCTGTGTATCACTTCTATAATAAAACAATAAAAGTCTCAGACCTTTCCAGCGATACATGTTTTGTATTTGATTATAAAATAGTGCAGTAAATTTTGTAAAAAAAAAAAAAAAAGTATGTATGTATATGTGTGTATATATATATATATATATATATATATATATATATATATATTAAACATGACACCACCCACTAGGGGGAGGAGCCTGCTAAAAGGTTTTCACAGGATGAATTTTGAGTGTTTAACTTTTGAGTGCTTAAGCGAATGATACCTAATTTATGATTGCTAAAATATGTGAAAAGAAAAAAGTCCCCCACTATATATATACTATACTTGATTGTTTTATATTAATTATTTGTATCATACACCCAATAAAAAATAATTTAAAATAGTCTAAATTAAAATGTAAATAAATGTAAATAAAATGAGTGTATTTTTTCTGTCTGTGTCAGGTGATGGCGGGACAGTCTTCAGTGTGTGCTCCAGAGCCTATGGACAGCGAGGAGATGCTGTTCATGCTGTATACGTCAGGCAGTACGGGTAAACCCAAGGGCATCGTGCACACACAGGCTGGTTACCTGCTCTACGCTTCCCTCACACATCAGGTATGTCTCTGTGCTTCTCTGATCGCACTGATTCTGTCACACTGGCTGAAGATCACAACACTGAGCAAAGTTTGAAATGGAGGGCTTTTTTAAAGTGCAAAAATATATATGAATATATGTATGTACGTGTGTATATATATATATATATATATATATATATATACCTACACTGATGAGCCAAAACATTATGACCAGTTACAGGTGAAGCCAATATCATTGATCATATTAAGGTCTGTGTAGATTAGAGATGTAGATGGTAAGCAAACAATGTGTTGTATGCAGGAGAAATTATCAGGAATAAAGATCTGAGCGACTTGACAAGGGCCATATTGTTATGGCAAGGCAACTGGGTCGGAGTATCTCTGAAACGGCAAGGTTTGTGGGTTCCTCCCGGTCAGCAGTGGTGAGAATTTACCAACAGTGACCCGAGGGGGACAAACCACAAACCGGTGACATAGTGTTGGGCGCCCAAGGCTCATCTATGCATGAGGGCAACGGAGGCTATCCCGTCTGGCCTAAACCAACAGAAGATCTACTGTGGCAGAAGTCCCACACAATTTTAATGATGGTTATGGGAGAAATGTGTCACAACACAGAACACACAGTGCATCACACTCTGCTGCATATGGGGCTGTGTAGCCTCAGACCAATCAGAGTGCCTGTGATGACCCCTGTCCACCATTGAAAGCGCCTACAATAGGAATGCAAAAGTCGGAACTAGACCTCGGAGCAGTGGAAGAAGGTCGTCTGGTCCGATGAGTCCCGTTTTCTTTTACATTACGGGAATGGCTATGTACGTGTGTGCTGTTTGCCTGGGGAAATTATGGCACCAGGATGCACTGTGGGACGACAAGCCTGTGAGGGAGTGTGATGCTCAGGGCAATGTTCTGCTGGGAAATCCTGGGTCCGGCCATTCATGTGGACTAAATTTGACACGTGCCAAACATTGTTGCAGACTAGGTACACCTCTTTTCATGAAGACAATGGTGCACCCTGCCACACTGCACACATTATTCTAGATAGGTTTAAGGAACATGATGAAGAGTTCAAGGTGTTCCCCTAGCCTCCAACTTCCCCGGATTTGAATCCAATTGAGCGTCTGTGGGATGTGCTGGACCCCAACAAGTTCGATCCACGGCGGCTCCACCACGCAACCCACAGGACTTGAAGGATCTGCTGCTAAGGTCTTGGTGCCAGATACCACAGGACATCTTCAGGGGTCTAGTGGAGTCCATGCCTCGGCTGGTCTGCGCTGTTTTGGCAGCACGCGGAGGACCAACAGCATATTAGGTCATAATGTTTTGGCTCTTTGTTGTATCTGAAGAGAATAATGATGGTGGTAACATGGTAAATATACCATGGTATATATAATAATGCTACAAAGCTGTTATTTTTTATTAAACCTATGGTGTTTTTAACCAAATGTAATATGTTGTAGTATAATAATAAAATATAATCTACCAATTATTTCCTTACCCTACATTGTAGTTTATGTGTATATAACCTACACCAAATGTTTTATATTACATTTACATACCACATTTACAATAACATTCACAATGAATATACATTCAGCAATTAATTTTCTGAATAGCTTTAGATGGTGTAATTTTTGTTCATTTGTGTAACTGTATACCTGTCTGTGGTTGCAGTATGTGTTTGACTACACACCTGGAGATGTGTTTGGCTGTGTTGCTGACATCGGTTGGATTACGGGTCACAGTTATGTGGTGTATGGACCACTGTGTAATGGAGCCACTTCTGTTCTGTTTGAGAGTACACCCGTGTACCCCAATCCAGGTGAAATATCAGGATATATACTAATAAGCCATGGCATGCAGTATATTAATGCACATAAACTCTGTTTCTTTTTTAGTTTTAATTTCAGTTTTAGTTAATGTGGTTTATAGGCATGATAATTAATTTGCATTTGTATTGCCAAAGCATTTGCAGACAATAAGTAAAGTACAATTTTTGCAACAAATGCATCACTACAAAGAGAATTAAAAAAGATGTGCAGTGTTTGGAAAACACAACTCAGTCCTAAAGTTTAGTAATTGTGTCAGTCGTGTTCCTGTTCTCATCCATTCTGAATGAGGGTGTGACCCCTCTAGATCATGTCAGATAGTGTTACTGTCCCTGCCAGCCCTTCAGAATGAAGGCACTTCTTTTGTTCAGTTCTCAGATAAAATATTGTGACACATTAACCTGTATATAACCTGTATAACCTGTGTCTTATCTGCCTTTATGAGTGTATTTTAATGGAAATGAGTCTTCATGAGTGGCCATAAAGTAGTGTGCTCTTTACAATGTGACCTCTACAGGAAACATTTCCATTGATGTTCTTCTAAAAAAACTACATAACCCTGCTTTTCAAAGGCCTCTGTTTCTGTGCTGGTATCAGTTAGGCAATGTGCTTGTGTAATATCGGGTTTTAATTAGCCATTACTGTTGATGTTCATATACACGCATAACTTGTGTGTTTTGTTGAAGTGCTGTGTGGTTGTAAAACAGACACTTCATTATCTTTGTCTTGGCTGTTAGAATGTGTTTTGTGACTGTTTTAGGTCGTTACTGGGAGACAGTTCAGAGGTTAAGAATAAACCAGTTTTATGGCGCTCCTACTGCCATCAGATTACTTCTGAAATATGAGGAAAACTGGGTGAAGAAATATGACAGGTCATCACTGAAGACACTTGCATCTGGTGAGACTTCAAACGTTTAATGGCAAATATGTTTATATGTGATATATTTATATATATATATTTGGAGTTATATTATATTTGTGTATTTCAGTACACTACCATTCTGACCATTTGAATGCATTATATTGATCAAAAGTGATAGTAAAAAAATCTTTCAAATAAATGCTTTTAAACTTTCTATTCATCAAAGAATCCTGAAAAATAATAAGAAATGTATCTTGAGCAGCAAATCATATTAGGATGATTTCTGAAGGATCATGTGACTCTGAAGACTGGAGTAATGATGCTGAAAATTCAGCTTTGTCATCACAGGAATAAATAACATTTAAAAAATATATTAAAAAGAAAACAGTTTCTTTTGAAATATTTCACAATATAACTGTTTTTGATCAAATAAATGCAGCCTTGGTGAGCATAAGAGACTTACCAAACGTTTAAAGTTAAAATGGGTATTAAACACATACCCATTTTCTCTAGAATTGCTTAATATGATATTTGTCAGTCCTTAGTTTTTTCCACACAGCAAACAAAATCAAAATATATTGTAAAAAAAAAAAAACATTGTTTCAATGTGAATTTTATTAATTGTTAATTTAAAAGTAAAAATTCAATTAAAACTGTTCTAATTAATTTTTAATTAAATAATTAGAAAAAAATATTTTTTTAAATCGTATTACATTGAAAATTTGTGCTCCGTGAAAATACATCTTGAGACTTAACATTTAGTTTCAGCAGTGCAAAGTAATTGTGTTATTTATCATTTAACACACTTTTTAGCAACATATTACCACTTAACCCTGGGTTACATAAGGTGGATTGCTTCTCTAGGAAGAGGGATAAGTGCATTGCAAAGGCACAGTGGGGATGGGGAACTCATCAGCTCTCCAGTTCAAGCGCGGATTCGATGTTTCGAGCACAGATATACTTCCACCAGGGAGAGCATTCAGCCACAGTTAAAGTTTAGCCTGCTTACTTTAGATTATTTTTAATGAGTCTTGTCACACAGCTTTTGAGTTCAACAATGGAAAATCTGACTTTGCGCCAAACATCAAGGACACTAGATTGTGTGCTCAGCCGGTCTGGGTTTTGTTGGCCCCTTTAGTACCTGTCAGTTCCACTTGAAAAGATAGAGCTAAGATTTCCTTGAATTACGAAGTCATTCCATCATATTCAACTTAGAAAGCATGTTTTTGGTCGATTAATTTGCATACATAAATGACCGTGTGAATGTGTGATCTGTTGGCAGTTGGAGAGCCTATTAATCACGAGGCGTGGGAATGGTTCCATAATGTGGTCGGGGATGGACGATGCCCTCTGGTGGACACATGGTGGCAGACCGGTAAAATGAAATCGCTGCATCTGTTCTCGTCTGTATATACCCTTGATCTTCAGTCTGGCAGCACTGATCAAATTTACCATGCATGGCTTTATTCAGAAATAAATAGATAGTTCACCAGGCTCTCTCTCTCTCTCTCTCTCTTCAGAAACTGGCGGTGTGTGTATCGCCCCACTCCCAGCTGAACCGGGAGCAGAGATCCGGCCTGCAATGGCTATGAGACCTTTTTTTGGCATCCAGCCGGCACTGCTTGGGGAGAAGGTGATCTATACTTGTTTATTTGTGTTCTGACTCACTGCTTTGCCGCTTGATTTTTAGGAACACAGGGTGCATTTATAGCAGGTTCAATTCCTCAATGATGCAATAGCATGCCTACCTCAAAGTAAAAAAAAATTTAAATTGTAATTCACAACAAAAAAAGTAATATGATATGAAGTGCCATTGTGAGATATAAAGTGGAAATAGCAAGAAATAAAGTTGCGATTGTGAGATAATAGAGGAATAATAAAAACACAATTGTGAGATATAGTCAGGGCCGGCCCAAGCCTTTATGGGGCCCTAAGCAGAATTTTATTTGGGGGCCCCTTCAGTGCCACCGATACGATTGACTATTGTCAATGCTTGATTATTCGCACACAATAAATCTAACACAATCTACACACCCATTATCAATTTTATTAGTGTTGTTTATATCATACCAATGTCTGCCTGGCATGATTTTACCCTTAAAAAGTAGCTAAATAAACCAGCAGACTATCCATTTACTGTAAACAAGTATATGTCCACTTTAATTGCTTTTGGTTAAAAAAAATTTGCAACATGCAAAACTGCAGAACAATCAATTAAAAAATAAAAATACATTATATGTAAATGTGAATGTACAAAACGGACAATATTAAATTAAATATTTAAATAATGACATAAAATGAACAGATCAGATAGACCTATAACAAATAATAATACATTAACGGGATAGTTCACCCCAAAATAAATATTCTATCATCGTTTACTCACTTTCAAGTTGTTTTAACCTTGAATGAGTTTCTTTTGTCTGTCGAACATAAAAGTTATTTTGAAGAATGTGGGTAACCAAAGAATTGCTGGTCCCCAGTGACTTCAATAATATAGTCAATGGGGACCATTGTTATAGTCAATATAATAATCAATGTCAATGGGGACAAGCAACTGTTTGGTTAAGTACATTCTTCAAAATATCTTCTTTTGTTGTTCAGCACAAGAAAGAAATTAATACACGTTTGGAACAACATGAGAGTGAGTAAATAATGACAGAATTTTCATTTTTGGGTGAACTATCCCTTTAAGGACAAGGTCACTTTAAGACCTGCATGCATCTACATTCAGACACATCCAATTTTTTTTCTCAACTGATTACTTTCACTTTAGACATAACCAACTGTGTTTCTGGAAACCTTGTGTGTATTTGACATTATTAGCAAGCAGACGCGAAAGATAAAGTCCAGTCATCAGGTGCTGTTTGACAGGGTTTTAGTGTGTGCGCGCTTCGGGTGTACTCGCTCAGAAAAGCAGAACAGCACGCGAATGAGTCATAATCTGAAAAAACATTACAATTGTGAAATAAGAAGTCATTATTGTGAGATATAAAGCCCCAATGTAAGATATACTCTTCTTATTAGCTCTTTACTTCCTGGCAAGCTGAATTCTATAGTAGTTTGTTCTAGATAATTGTTAGCAGACTGTCCTATTCAGACCTAAACAAGGGTAATATTTGTCTTTTGATATGCCTGGTTCTGCCTGGATCCAATACACTCAGCTTCTGCTTTCTTTAAGGAAAGCTTTGTATTACAGACCTTGATGGACGTCAAATTCTCTTCTGCAGCTGGAAAAAAAAGAGTAATGCGTGCTGGAGCAGGTCCAATTTCCTCTGAGGCACTCTTTTGTTACACTCTGGGGCTATTGACAGAGATTTTTACCCCCTGCCATGAAGATCAACTGAGAGACAGGACCTCTCAATGCACGTGTTTTTGGTCATGTGGAATAATCATCAACCTTTTGGTTCTTCAACAGGGACAGATAGTAACAGGAAATGATGTCAATGGAGCTCTGTGCATCAGCCAGCCATGGCCTGGAATGGCCAGAACCATATTTGGAGACCACCAGAGATTCGTGGATGCATATTTTAAACCGTACCAAGGTGAGCAAGACCCCTGGGGCTCTTGAAGCTCCTTCTTATAAAAGTTATGAAAAAGAAAAGTTTGGTGCTTGATGAATTATGTTCTTTCTGACTTTGACTTGAGGGTGTGAGAGGAATGTAAGCAAGTCCTGGCTGGGAAAATGTCAAAATAATGTTCATTATTTTCAAATAATGTTTAGTGGATTTTCAAATGTGCTTTCTGTTGTTGTGGATTGCGCTCACAATAACTCCCTTTAAGTTTCAAAGTTGACAGATAGTGAACAAAGGAATAAGTTGATCTTAAGGTGTTAATTGATGCCATGCCATAGGTCAGTATTTTACGGGTGATGGGGCGTACCGCACCAAAGACGGTTACTACCAGATCACAGGACGAATGGATGACGTCATCAATATCAGTGGGCATCGGCTGGGCACCGCTGAGATAGAAGATGCGCTGGTGAGACCCGAAGTTCCTTTATCATAATCATAGATCAGTATATAAACCACTACAATAATTGGTTAAATTGATCAGGCCGAATACAAAACATTTAAAATATATATATATATATATTTTAATATACAGTGTATGTATGTATATATATATATATACATACGTACATACGTACGTGTGTGTGTGTTTTGTTATAGATAGTATGTTTTTACAGAGCTGAAGCAAATGTACACTACTGTTCATAAGTTTGGGGTCAGAAAGATTTTTTTTTTTAAATAAATGAATACTTTTATTCAGCAGTGGTGCACTGAATTGGTCAAAAGTGACAGTAAAGATGTTTATAATGCTGCAAAAGATTTATATTTCAAATAAATACTGTTCTTTTGAACTTTCTATTCATCAAAGAATCCTGAGCAAAAATGTATCACTGTTTCCATAAAAATATTAAGCAGCACAGGCGTTTTCAATATTGATAATAATAATAGTAAGAATTGTTTCTTGAGCACCAAATCATCATATTAAAATTATTTCTGAAGGATCATGTGACACTGAAGACTGGAGTAATGATGCTGAAAATTCAGCTATGCCAACACAGGAATAAATTACATTTTAAAATATATTCAAATAGAAAACTGTTCTTTAAATACAATATTTCACAATATTACTGTTTTGGTTAAATAAATGGCACAAAGACTTGTTTATTGATGGTAACTTAATGTAATTTCAACAAATTATGGATAAATACAAATTTCTAAAGTCAGAATTTTTCAGATTTTTGCAAATTAGGCATTTTAATCAAAGAAGCACAACATTAAAATGAAGGAAATTATGGGAAGGGGAGTTGGTTTCAATTGATGAGGATATTTGGGAAAAAGTTTGTGAAAATGCTAAAACAATATCGGTCTAATTGTACGAAAGCAATTAAACTGAAGATTTTACATAGATTACATATATATCCTAATAGTAGACATGCTTTTAATAGTTTCTTTTCCCCTTTTTGTCTCAAATGCAAGACCGAAATTGGCACTCTGACCCACTGTTATGGTCATGTTGTCTGATAAAGAAATATTGGACTAACATACTTCATGATATGCAAATGATCCTAAGTATAAACCTGGAACTGGACCCCTTGTCACTATCACTGGGCTTGCCTGCTGATGATCTAACTTCTGTGGCTAATAGAAGAATTTTCAATATCATGACTTTTGTAGCATGAAAAAAACATTCTTTTGCAGTGGATTATTGACAAACCTCCCTCTGTAAAAGGATGGAAAAAAGTGTTAATGGAAATGATACCATTGGAATACCTCATATGTCTAATCCACTCTAAGACAGACTTTTTTCACAAAATATGAGAGCCATTTTTAAATGATCTGGACCCTAGAGTCGCAAACACTTTGTTGTTTGGATTTGACCAATGAGCATTTTGTACATCCATAATGTGAGCTAATATGTTGTAACGGAAGTTTGTATTCTCTGAGCTGTTTTTTATTATTTATTTATTTATTTATTATTATTTTTATATATATATATATATCGCTAATCTATTCTCTCAATGAATGGATGTTATTTTTGAGTTCTAATCTGTGAAAAAAGGCAATAAAAATATATTTTAAAAAATTAAGAAATAGATGCAGCCTTGGTGAGCAAGTTCAAAAACATTTTAAAACCCTTATTCCAAATTTTTGAATGGAAGAACAGAATCAAAGTTTTGGATGACTATGTGTTTCTCTGGCATCAGGATGAACATCCGGACGTTCCTGAGACTGCAGTGATCGGAATTCCTCATGAGATCAAAGGAGAAGGTAAGGCCCCCGACGATCTCATCTTTTCTCATTCATGAGCCATCTGGAACGCCTCCACCAGGAAGCAGAGACCTTTTGACCCAATTCAATGTGTGCTTTACAACAGCCTTGGTCATTTGTGAGAAGAACAAAAATAACAGAGAGATAATTAACTGTCACAAAATATTCAGTGTTTAAAGTAAATATAATCAGATGCCTGTTTACATTTCTCTCATTTTCTCTTCCTCTCTTTCTCTTTCACCAGTTCCATTTGCATTTGTAGTTTTGAAAGAATCTGCTACTGAGAACCAGCAGGCTGTTGTGGAAGAGCTGAGATGCTTAGTGGCTACTAAAATAGCTAAATATGCCATCCCTGATCATTTCCTGGTAAAATCAGTAACTTATTGTACAGTCTTAATTGTTGATCTATATTTATATATTCAAGAACATTTATATCAGTGGCATGATTATGACTGATCATAGAATCAATCAATAATATGTTGTGATGGTTTGAAGATTTATTTGTTTTGTCAGCTGTGAAAGCATCTCTGCTCTCTTCTTTAAGGTTGTGAAGCGTCTTCCTAAAACACGCTCTGGAAAAATCATGAGGAGAATCTTGCGAAAGGTCGCCATGCAAGACACTAGCAACCTGGGGGACGTCTCCACGCTGGACGACCCCGCTGTCGTTTCAGAGATCGTTGAAGCCCAAAAACACTACAAAAATCATGCAACTAAGAAGTAGAAAAAGACTGTTGAGATATTGCCACGTTTAATTTGAGGAACTATGAATATGATACTGTGATGACAAGGAAGTGCAAGTTATTCATGTGTAAATGTGAGAGTTGCAACACAGACTGCATAATTTGCAGGATAAATGCTTTCACATTTAGTGAAACATGCACCTGAATCCTTAAGGTTTGTACAACTTGGTCAAACATCTTTTTAAACGAAGAGTTTTGTACAGTGTTCTTCCTGCAGGCTGAGACTAGATGAGATTTGCTGTGGAACATCAGTATTTTGTTCTTGAGAGATGATTTTATTATTAAGGTGCTCAATCAGTTTGTCTTTAGGTAAATCTCACCTCTCTCATATTTTTTCTTTGAAGCCTCTTTGGAGTTTTATGCCTTCATTTCCTTATGTTTATGACAAAATAAACATGATATGACTGATTAATATTCAATCAATACTAAAATGACATGATATGATACATGCTTCACATATTGTAAGTGGAAGTCTAAATGTTTCTATTTGATTCTTAGTATTTTCATAGAACAAGAAATCTTTATTTTGAACATTAAATTTTTTTTTAAATATATTGTATGGCCGTGTTATTCCTTAATTTCTAATATAAAGCACTAATATATAAAGTCACAATCAATTATTAGTTCCCCAGAGACTAATAATTTACAAATGTTATAATATTTTTTGTAATACAGCTATGTCATAATTATTCAATCCCTATTCAACACTGCTATTTTGGTCACTTTAAGTCACTTATTTGTGTGGTATGGAACAAAATTGTATTAAAAGTCTTTGGAAACTCTATAACAAAACTGAATTAGCTTGTGCTGTTACACATACATTTGTGTATGTGCCCATGCGTGTGTTAAAGTTGAGTAGCAAATATGGCCAAGTCAAAAGAGCTCTCACAAAAGCTATAGAGAACAAAATGTATTACATTAGAAAGTCTATGGCTACAAGAAGATTTCCAAAACACTAAAAGTTCCTAGATACTTAGCTGGCAGCCTTATTCATAAGTTTAACATTGTTGTACCAGAACACCTTTGAGGGTGTTGAAGAAAAAGCACAATATCTTTAAGGGGAATAAAATGTTTGATCAGAGCAACTTAGAAAAACCCTCAATTTACTAAAGACTTGCAACATGACCTGATGAAAGGAGGAAAGAACATTTCAAAGCAGAGTATAAGAAGAACATTAGCCAAGCATGGCCTTCATGCCACTCTTGACCAAGAATAACATAAAAAGCCGACTTGAACATGCCACAATTCATTTGGATAGACCTGTGGAGTTCTGGAAGAATGTTTTATGGAGTGATGTGACCAAACTGGAACTTTCTGATCAGCGGTATGTCTGGTGCAAAAAAGGCAAAGCTTATGAGCAGAAAAACACCATCTCTATGGTCAAACATGAGGTGGTCCAGTCTTGTTATGGGGGTGCTTTGCTGTTGCAGGAAGTGGAAATCTTGACTGTATGAAGCACATCATGAATTCCTTGAAGTATTAAGTCATTTTGGCAAAGATGGTGATGCCTTCAGTGCAGAGACTGAAGTTTGATGATCAATGGACTTTCCTGCAGGACAGCCGTCCCAAAGTATACATCCAAATCTACTTAAGCTTGGTTCAGGGATCAGTCGTAGAATGTTCTTGAGTGGCCTGTACAATCTTCAGATTTAAATCTCATTGAAAATATATTTGGTGGAATTTGAATAAAGCAGTGATAACGTGAAAACCAAAGATTATCAGTGATCTGGAAGCTTTTTCAAGCGAGGAATGGGCCAAGATTGCAGTAGAGAAGTGACAGAAGCTTCTAAGCACTTACAGGCAGCGTTTACTGGAGGTTATAAAGAATAAAAGATTCTGCGCAAAATTTCACTTTTGGGGGTTGAACCATTTTGTAAATAAGTGTTTCGAGCCAATTTGATTTTTGTCATTTGTCATCAAGTTTATGTTCAATCACTCAAATGTGTATTATTAACTTTCTTTAATAGTTTACTGATGCCTTTGATGAATTGTTTTCATAAAATTTTGTTCTAGGCAGCAAAATGTCTTGCAGGTCATATTGAATAATTTTGACTTTCCACACAATCTATACAATCTTGGTCTATAAACATTCAAACACAGGTCAAGAACGGTGAATTCACAATAGCGCCATCTCCAGGTGAGATAGGGAATGTTGTACAGAGTGTCCCGTGGCAAATAAATGCTGTTAAATGTAAAGTGAGCAAAATTCAAATATATTACATAAATCAAGTAATAAATCATTTGTACATTAGTTAGTACATTAGAAAATATCAGAAATTAAAGATTTCCTGTTTATACCGAAAAAGAATGCGTTATAACTTCGGTTACATGAGATAATGCCATGGTTCTTGGTACACAGGTGACACAGGTAGTGCAGGTATCAAGTTTGTTTGTTGTCCTACGTTCTGTAAAATATGAGTGCAAATAATGAAATATACAAGTCACAAACATCAGGTGTCAATACAGACACCTGATGTTTGTGAAAGAGGGAAGAACAGGTGGCAGAATGTGAAACATTTGTGAACAAAATTTACTAGTTAAAAAAGTTTTTAAGAAGTGAAATTATGTTTAATTTCAGTTTTCCCCTCTGAAAGATGATTTATGTCTAAAACTCTATAAAAAAAGGAAGCATAGAATAACATATAGTTTCTCGTTTTTTCAAGGGCTGTGGAAGTTTGTGAGGCAAACAGGCCTTGTCATTGTCTGTTTACCTACAAGACATGAAACTCACGATCCAAAAGCTCTTGTGAGCACATGCAGAAATTATAAGAAAAGTTAAAAACAGTACAAATAGAATACAAAGAATATGATGGTTCTTTAGGTTAATTTGTTCAGTATAACTATTACTTATGCATGTTTGTTGAATTATATAACATAGTTATGAAACCTGCTGCTGTAATAGAAACAAAATTCTAAAATTCAAGACCAAATTGTTCACAGAATATATCCTGTGAAAGACACATTAGAGCGTTTTCATCTGGATATAGATTGCAAATTCTCTTTTTGTAATTATTAAAGAGAGTCTACTGTGCATTTATTTTTTTTGTCCCTGTTCATCTTTCCTTTGGTATGAGATGTCATAATTTCTAAGAGTTAAAAAAAATTACATCCTAGTCTAAATATGTCATTTGTTTAACTTCATTCAAATGAATATGACTTTTCCAAAAGAAAAATACATATTATCGATTTGTTTTTGTTATTAGGAAAATTGTAGGCTATATTCATCAGACTAAATGGAGTAGGTTAACTAAAAAAACAAACAAAAAGAAGCTAATTTTAACAGCGTTTAAAGCTTATTTAGAATCCAAAAAGCCTAAAGAACTGTGTCTCTGTTAAATGAATTTAACATGTTTGTAATGACCTTTAATTTAAAACTTTTAATTATTAATGTTTCAATTTCTGCTTGCAAAATGTGAAACATTTGCGACATTTTTCAAGATCTTTATTTAAAAAAAATAATAATAAAAAAAGACCTGACCGATCTCACAACGAAGCCCCGCCTACCAGTCGCCGCTGTCCTCCAATTAGAACGCTCCTTCTTTTCGATTTCCTCTAATCGGAACTACGTTTGCTGCACGGACGCTCGGTGCGAGAACATCTGATTGGTCGAGCGGCGTTCTGGTGTGACGCTAGGCTTTACGCCGACGTTGGGGGCGGAGAGGGAGGGGCGACTCTAATGGCGCATCGCACTCCGACCGATCCAGCTCTCCACAAATAAACAACAGCAGTACTTCACTATCTGGCCTAATTTCTACTTTTGCCAGTTCCACTGCGCTGCAGCCGCGCTTTGCGCTTTTGCTCATTGAGCAGATCGGCTGGGCTTCTTTTTAGCGGCTGCTCGGAGCACAAGAGGCCCAGAGGAAAGACGGAGGATCGGTGAGTGTGCAAACATGGTAAATGAACAATGTTTCTGCTCGTAACGTTACTCATTAAAGGGATAGTTCACCCAAAAATAAAAATTCTGTCATCATTTACTCACACTCGGGTTGCTTCTAACCTGCATGACTCAGTTTCTTTGACAGGACACAAAAGATGTTAGGCAGAATGTTAGGGATTGAAAGTGAATGGTGACTGCGACTGACATGCCTCCTGACATCTTCTTTTGTGTTCCTCTCAAAAAAGTCACACGGTTTTGAAATAGCATGAGGGTAAGTAAATGATATTTTAGGAAATTTTGAGGAAAGGATAGCTCACCTTAATATTTAGGTGAACTATCCGTTTAATTTACAGAAGGTGCCTCATAAAACCTCCTTGAAATTAAGAAGTTGTGTGCTAGAAATATTCTCCCTCAGTTCGGTTTGTTTTCTTTTATCCTTTAAACCAGTCTTTTTACTATGTTAGCCCTGTAAAGCCTGACATATGGAATACTTATCAAAAAACTAATTTGGAACAGTTTTTTTGAACGCTCAGACAAAATATTTTTTTAAATGTGCATATGTGCTCTATATTTTAAATCATATCTGATACCTCAGGCTTTTATGGCCCATATGGTATGATATAATGAAAAATTAAAGTTTCAAATTGAGTGAAAATGTGCAATTTGGTGCAGATGTTATTTATGTTTATGTCGTCAGAAAGTAAGATGAAATTCTGATGGCTTGTAATGTAAATCACTGGGACTTTTTATAACTGTATAACAGACTATTACTTAAAATGCAAATATCAGCTGTCTCTCTACATCTCTCAATATTATGGCTTAGTATGACATTCAAATGCTTAGTTTTATGATCAAAGCTCTGTTTTAATTGTGGGGGGCAAAATGTATAATGTAATGCAATACAATACAATGAGATTAGAGATGTACAAATAAACGTTCTTCAAAAGCCTGTTGCATCATATTTGATTCTTACATTTTAACCAGATTTTTCTGAAAAATTATGTATGGATAATCAAGTTAAACATTGCTTCAGTGCAGTAAATTGTTATCTTGAAAATAGTGTTACTAAAAATCATAAAAGACTTCGCAGCACAAAGACACGTGTACCACAACCTGAAGGTGGAAATGTTTCGAATTATACTAAACTTACTTACTAAAGTATGAGCTATTAGAAGGCAGAATGCATGTAGAGGATTTTTCAGCAAAGTTTTGATCATGTTGATAATTTAGAGGCCCTAGAAAACCACATATCAATTGATTTAGTAGGCTTTATAGGATTTAAATGAAAATTTTATTGCATATTTATCTACTTTAGTTCCATTGTAGCGTAAAACAAGGTGTAATACACACACATTCCTAAATGCTGAGATATTGACGTGACATTTATTTTCTCCTTAATTTTGTCTTTATTTTGTCTTCTGTTTCCCTATAGAGAATATGTAACAAACGTCAACATGACGTCCAGATTTAGTAAAACATATACACGGAAGGGAGGAGAGGCCAGCTCGAAGTTTGACGAGGTGTTTTCTAATAAGAAGGCAACGCTCAGCACCAAATGGGGAGAGACCACCTATAAGGCACAGTTGGGGGTCAAACGGCCCTCGTTCAAGCCAGAGGTTCCTGAGCTGACTAAACGACCCCGCTTTGACGATGACGATAGCTCAGAGGACCCATTTGGCTTTGACAGCGACGACGAGTCCAAAACGGTCACTTCCAGAGATACTCCTCAATCTGAGATGGGCTCAGATGCAGCAGGATCTGGGAATGAGCTGTTAAAGACTCTAAAGACACAAAATCCCAGTGGGGGCACAGCAGTGACCAGTATGGGTGCTTTCTCCTTGGGGAGCAGCTCAAACATCAGCAGCGGCGTGGTTGGTATGAATAGCCCAGGTAAGAAATTAAACACCTAAAGTTTGTTTTTGTGGAGCACATCATTCATGCAGAAATACTTATGAGTGCATTACCTGAGACAGATCTTAAAGTTCAGTTCACCCAAAAATGAAAATTCTGTCATTTACTCACCCTCATGTTGTTCCAAACCCATATGACTTTTTTCTTCTATTGAACACAGTGAGAAACAATTCATTCAGCGTTTTTTGTGAACTGGATCAGCTAATTCATTGAAAAGATGGCTCCCATTCATAAATCAGGCATGGCTACTTCTCTAATGAATCTATCAAGAAAAAAAAGGATTTTCAGTGAACAATGACTTTGTCTTAAACCCCTGGTTTCACAGACAAGTCTTAAATCTAGTCCCAGATTAAAATGCATGTTTGAACTGTTTCAACCGAAAGCAACTTGCACTGACATATCTTAAAATGTCACTGCCATTGTTTTGTCTCAAAATGCACACCAGTAATGTTTATAAGGCATGTTTATAAAAGCTACTTAAACGTCTTATTTGAACTAAAGCCTAATCCTGACTTAATCTAATCCTTCTCTGTGAAACCAGGCCTAAGACTTCTGTTCACTTTCGAAACACAAATTAAGGTTTTTGCCCATCCATGAGCACAGTCATGAGCATAAAAATGAGAGGAAATTAAATAGGGCTGCACAATTAACCTGAAATTGCACTTAAACTGATTTGGCTTAGTGCGACTATGAAATCGCCAAGGCTGCGATTTTATTAATTTTATTATTTTTTTTTTTTTTTTTTTTTTTTTTTTTTTTTTTTTTTTTTTTTTTTATGCGCAGCTTGTCAGTGGAGCATGGCTCTGTGATCAGTAGTAAATGGTGCTCCATCTGAATGCACTGCGAGTTTGAGTCTTTTATAACGTGCATTTGAAAAAGCAACTTGTCAAACATCTTTCCAAACATTTATGAACCTCTTGTCCAACAAAAGACATTTAATAACATGTTTTTACTCCAAACTCACTTTATAACGTCAGTTGAGTGTTTGAAAACATCCTTCTGTGAGATGATGTGGCTTCTTACACAGAATAAGGCACACAACATATTATTTCATAGCCTCCATCACTGTACAGAATACTATGTCGATTAGCATTGAAGTATAAATATACTTTATTATCATAAAAATACCCAAGAAGGCTTGAAGAACTCAGATAAACCATATATTGTTGTAGTCGTGTGTTTATTAGTCATGTTTAATCAAATCGTTCCAATCTTCTGTTTATTAATCAACAGCGATAGTATGATGCCCATAGGAATATCCTGGAACGATGTGTTATCGTACTTCTGCGGGGCATATTTGGGGTTTCTGCGCGAGAGCGCCCTATGGTGTTCAGATGGAGCAGCATTTACAGATCACAGAACCGTGCCTCACTAACAAGCTGAGCATAAAAAAAAAAATCGCAGCCTTTGCCAAATCGAGTGCGGTTTCATTTCGATTAATCGTGCAGCCTTAGTATTAAATATCTTAATTTCTGTTCTGAAGATCTGAAAAAAGTCTTATGGGTTTTGGAATGACATTAGGGTGAATAAATGATGGCAAAAATGTTACTTTCGTGTAAACCATTCCTTTTAAACCAGGCGTACAAAAAGTGACATTGAGTGTCTGTAATAATGCCATGGGAACTATTGGGGGACAACACATTATGGCTTCAGTTTCTTTTAGCTCACGGACAGTCATTATCACACAAGAAATTGTCATGACACAATTATTATTGTGCTTCTGCTGTTGTTGTAATGAGCCCAAGCACTTGGCTTTGTTGGTCTTATTACAGGTTACTTAAAATGACCCTCTAGATCATGTGAGTCAGACCCATATTATGATGTCTGAGTCATTTCGATGACCTCACACCATTGTGTTATGTAGGGGTGATGAAGTCACTATGTCTTTCTGAAGCAGGTTATACTAGTTTTTTTCAGTGTTGAGAATAGCAGTAGCTCTGCTGAAGTCTTCGGTCTGTAGTCGAGGTGCTCATGTAAGCACACTGCACGCTGGCATGGACTCTGGGGCTCAGCAGGATATTTTCAGCCCTGTGCAGTTCCACACTTTCCCTTGGCTCTTTAGCAAGGCTAATTATGGCCATCAGAGGAGCAGTGAAACAAGGACTCAGGTTGTGATGACCCTCTAAGGATCATGACACTTCTAATAGTAATAATAATTTTATCTACAGCTGACTGTGGAAACATTTATTATGGGGTTTGAAAGAAATGTGCCCTTATTGATCTAAACCTGTATGACATTATTTCTTTTCTGAAACACAAAAGAAGATACACTATATTGCCAAAAGTTTTGGGACGCCTGCCTTTACATGCACATGAACTTTAATGGCATCCCATTCTTAATCTGTAGGGTTTAATATGGAGCTGGCCTACCCTTTGCGGCTATAACAGCTTCAACTCTTCTGGGAAGGCTTTCCACAAGGTTTAGAAGTGTTTATGGGAATTTTTTACCATTCTTCTAGAAGCACATTTGTGAGGTCAGGCACTGATGTTGGACGAGAAGGCCTGGCTCGCAGTCCCTGCTCTAATTCATCCCAAAGGTGTTCTGTCGGGTTGAGGTCAGGACTCTGTGCAGGCCAGTCAAGTTCCTCCACACCAAACTCGCTCATCCATGTCTTTATGGACCTTGCTTTGTGCACTGGTGCGCAGTCATGTTGGAACAGGAAGGGGCCATCCCCAAACTGTTCCTACAAAGTTGGGAGCATGAAATTGTCCAAAATGTCTTGGTGTGCTGAAGCATTAAGAGTTCCTTTCACTGGAATTAAGGGGCCAAACCCAACCCTTGAAAAACAACCCCACACCATAATCCCCCCTCCACCAAACTTTTTACACTTGGTACAATGCAGTCAGGCAAGTACTGTTCTCCTGGCAACTGCCAAACCCAGACTTGTCCATCGGATTGCCAGACAGAGAAGCGTGATTGGTCACTCCAGAGAACACGTCTCCACTGCTCTAGAGTCCAGTGACGGCGTGCTTTACACCACTGCATCCCATGCTTTGCATTGCACTTGGTGATGTAAGGCTTGAATGCAGCCATGGAAACCCTTGAGCTAATCTGAAGGCCACATGAAGTTTGGAGGTCTGTAGTTATTGACTTTAAAGAAAGTTGGCGACTTCTGCGCCTCAGCATGCGCTGACCCCGCTCTGTGATTTTTACGAGTTGCTGCTGTTCCCAATTGCTTCCACTTTATGATACCACTAACAGTTGACCGTGGAATATTTAGTAGTGAGGAAATTTCACGAATGGACTTATTGCACAGGTGGCAACCTATCACGGTGCCACGCTTGAATTCACTGAGCTCCTGAGAGCGACCCATTCTTTCACAAATGTTTGTAGAAGCAGTCTGCATGCCTAGGTGCTTGATTTTATATATCTGTGGCCATGGAAGTGATTGGAACACCTGAATTCAATGATTTGGAGGGGTATCCCAATACTTTTGGCAATATAGTGTATGTTGAAGACTCTGAGGCTGGTTGCTTTTTTTCCCATGCAGTTGCAGTAAATGGGAAAATTATTCAAGATTCTAAAAATATGTAAAATCACCATAAAATCATAAAATGGTCCATATGACCAGTGTGTCATACATAGCTTTGTGTGAGGAAAGGACCAAAATTTAAGTCATAATAATATTTTGTGCGGGGCAATCGATTAATCACGATTAATCGCATCCAAAATAAAAGTTTGTGTTTACATAATATATATGTGTGTACTGTGTATAATTATTATGTGTATATATAAATACATGCATGTGTATATATTTAAGAAAAATTTTGTTATATTTAAAATAATTATATAAATATGTAAACAGTATATACATGCAAATATTTCTTAAATATATACATGGAGTGTGTATTTTTATATGTATTTTTATATATATATATATATATATATATATATATATATATATATATATATATATATATTATACACAGTACACACACACATATTATGTAAACACAAACTTTTATTTTGGATGAGATTAATCACGATTAATTGATTGCCCAGCACTAATAATATTATATATTTTATAATGCATATATTTAAACGATACTATTTTATATGGTATTAAAAAATATTGCTATTGTTTAAATATAAACAATACTGTTTTATAGAATATTCAATATTTTATATGTTGCTATAGTTTCTTTTTAAACATCAATTTATATAATATTGCACATTTTTATAGTGCTATAGTATGTTTACTGTTATGTATAATATCGGCTGTTGTGTTTTGATGTTGCACCATTTTTTTTATTTTTTAAAACAATCCAACTCTTTTCAACTCAATTGCAGCTCAAATGTATCCAGCCTCATCACATGTCACTGGCACTGTAGGAGCCTGGAGTAGATCCAGTGTCACAGTAAGCAAACCAGTCTCCCAGATCTCCAGCTTGAAAACCCAGAGTAGAAACGTTTCCGATGACTGGGACTCTTTCGGGGAGGAATCTCCTCCTGGGGCCGGCGAGGGGAGTTCTACCCAAGCTGGGAACTCTTCTGATGGGCTCAAGAGCTCAGAGCAGTGCACCTCTGAACCTGAGCCTCCAGTGGAACCTGTTGACTTTGAGCAGCTTCCGCTTCTTAAACCATCCAACGACAGAGTCTACAGACGACCACGGAATAAAGGGACGGACAGTTCTGGAGCCAGTGATGCGCTGGTTCCTACTGTGAGTTCAGCACCAGCCTCAGCGCTGGTGAAGAGCACAATTGCAGGAGTTGCTGGGAGTTCTGAAGTCAAGCCTGCAGGTCGGGGTCGTGTGAGGGACTACACGGTTCTTCACCCATCCTGTGTGTCTGTGTGTAATGTGACCATACAGGACTCTATTGAAAGGAGCGTGGATGATTATGTCACCCCAGTGCAAGCTGACATGGGAGAGGCAGGAACCTTCAGGAGGAAAACAGACACACAACCTGCCAAGCCTGCCAGGTACAGTACAAACATACTCACCAAATCAAGCCTTTTTATTTGCATTTTTTATTTGTTTGATTAAGCTGCTATTGGAAGCAGGTAATATCATAATATATAATAAATATATCATTTTATAATATAATTTTATAATTATATATTTAAACAATACTAGTTTATACAATATATTTTATAATACCATAGTGCATATTTAAACAGTATTGTTTTATATAATATGTATTTTTAAATAATACATATTTACAATTTACTCAATTTATAGTTTTAAACTTCAGTTATTCAACTTTGCAAATATGTAACTTTATCTTTACTCTTTGTCTTTAAATAAAATATAAAAATCTCGAAGCTAAAGTACACTAAACATTTTTGTTTATTCAAATTTGAAAATCCCACCATATAATCATGTCAGATGCTTTTGACTTTCAAACTGTTTTTTGGATTGTAATATTACTTTTCGTTTAACTCCATCGCAATTCTGCTCATAACTATGAGCTCAATTACAAATTAGAAAAAGTGTAGAACACAAGAGTAGACATCTGTATTTCTCTTTTTCATCCTCTCTATCATTTCTTTTAGGTTTAGACCCACTCAGAGTAAAAGTAAAAAGGAGACGAAACTGGAGTTTTTCGGCTTTGAGGCTCAGGGCGCAGATGGAGACGCCACTGCATCCGGCAGCACCAGCTACAAGATCAAATACTTTGGTTTTGACGAGCTGAGTGAGAGCGACAGTGAGGATGAGGACGACTCAGCAGCTAAAGAGAGAAGAAAGAATAAGAAGGCAGCAGCGGAAGCTTTGGAAACCAGCGCGGGCAGTCCCCAGATTAACGACTCGCAGGAGAGTCAACAGAGTCAAAGCAGCCTAAGTACAGGTACTCACAAACACACGTCATCATAAATGCACAATTTCCTCATTTCATTTGAGCGAGATGGGAAATTTAAAGGCTAATTTTGGATAACTATTATTTGTAGAGCAATCTCATGATTCATGCTGGGGGTTTTTTTTTTCTACCTATTGTCAGATTCTCAGGAGTCGCTGGATGAGACGGGAGCTTCAGGCTTACAGAAGGAACGACATGGAAAGCAAACCGACAAGTCAAAGGAGATCGGACGCAAGATCTTCAGCGGGCCAAAAAAAGTATGGCTAAAAAAGCTTTAACAGAAACCGATTAACTTTATCAAAAAGCTACTGTTTTAATTTGATTGTTAATTGTGTTTTATGTGTGTGTTTGATGCAGTCTCCAGCTAAAGCCGTATATAACGCTCGTCACTGGAATCAACCCGAGCCGGAGGAAGTGCCTCATCCTGCTTCCTCTCATACTGTGGCTGTACCTGTACCTGTACGTAAAGTACATAGTTCATGACCTCTGAACTTTATACCCTGAAATTTCCTCTGTATTTGTGCACCATAATTTGGTTGGTTTTATTTATTTATTTTTACAGAAGGCCAGTGTGTCCAGCAGCAGCAGCAAAGACACAAATTCCCATAAAGATGATGGAGTGTTTAAAGCTCCGCCCCCTCCTCCTAAAGTCATCAAGTCTGTCACTATTCCCACTGAGCCATACCAAGACATCGTCACTGCACTAAAATGCAGGAAGGAGCACAAAGAGGTGAGCGCTGCACTCTGGGAAATAATGTAAATAATGGTGCAGTCTTGGCCTAATGGTTAGAGTCAGACTGGTAACCCAAAGGTTGCGGGTTTGATTCTCAGTGCTGACAGGAAATGACTGAGGTGCCCTTGAGCAAGGCATCTAACCCGCAATCGCTCCCCGGGCGGCAGGCGCCACAGCAAAAATGGCTTCCCTCTGCTCCGGGTGTGTCCACGGTTTGCAGTGTGTGTGTGTGTGTGTGTGTGTGTGTGTGTGTGTGTTCACTACTCACTACTCCTAATGTGTGTGCACTAACTTGGATGGGTTAAATGCAGAGAACAAATTCCGAGTATGGGTTACCATACTTGGCCTTCACATGTCACTTTCACTAAATGATTCTTTCTGAAATGTGTCTACTTAAACCAGTGTTTTAGTATTTTAGTATTATTTATATGCTATAGAGCTGCACTATTTTGGATAAATTTATAAACACTATTTTTTTTATTAAAATAGAGATCACGATTCTCTCACAGTTCTGAATAGACAACTAAACAAGTCTATTTATAAAAAAAATAAAAATAAAAAAGATATTTAATTAGTTTGAAAAATTTATTTAAAAAATTAGTTTGAATGACTGATTCAATGACTCACTCATAAAGACTTAACTTGTTTCATTACTGGATGAATCAGCGTTTTTGAACGAATCTCTTGAATGAATGATTTAATGGCAAACAATTTTTTTTTTTCTTAACAGTCACTTGTCACCATTTTTCATTTGAACGCTACAGAACTATAAACTTTTATCCCAGTGCTTCTGTGATAATATGAATTATTGTAAGATACTGTGTGGTAAAAGTGTTTGTGAAGTTTTCATATCTATATACATGACAACTGCTCTCTCTGACTCAGCCACAGCGCCAACGCAGATTTAAATGTTCCTCTGTGATCATACTTTTCAAAGGTTTAAAGGTGCAGTGTGTAATATTTATGAGGATCTATTGACAGAAATGCAATATAACATACATAACTATGTTTTCAGTGGTGTATAAAGACCTTACATAATGAACCGTTATGTTTTTATTACCTTAGAATGAGCCATTTCTATCTCCATACACCACGGGTGCCCTTACAGTGAAGTCACCATTTTGCACAGCCATGTTTCTACAGTAGCCCTAAATGGACAAACTGCTCTACAGAGCGCTAGCTACTCTTTGCTGTCTCAGACGACGACATCTTTGTCCTGTGTCGGCCACCGTAGCTTCTCTATGTGCTTTGAAAGGGAGGGGTGATCGGTTGCAATTCGCAACCTCACTGCTAGATGCCGCTAAAATTTACACAGTGCACCTTTAATAGACATAGCCAAATCGCAATCTTTTAACGATGCATCATAGCCTGACGTCGTCATACTCAGATTCTAGTCAGAATATGAGCCTGATACTGCTCCACTGGGCTGTGATTATGGGGCGTGTTTCAACCGAACCAGGAAAGAAAATGCCTCTGCACTCAATTGGATAGACCTACAACCAATCAGAGCAACGGAGTAAGTGACGTATGTTGAGCAACGCATAGTTGTCAACAGAACTCAACTGCACGCACGCTGGAAGAAGAAGAAGATGAGTGTAAACGATCTTTTCCAGTGTTGTGAAAAGAATTTAAGGATACACGGAGTACTTACCAACACGATCATCATTTTTGAGAGAAATAGTAAAGGTGAATGCATATACTAACAAGTTCTCCGTTTAGGATTAGAACGAATTCAACCCAAGCGCTCTTTGGTGACGTGGATGATTACGTTAATGTTGATCATCTGATCATCATCGTATAAAGCCCGCCCTGACAATTTGATTGGTCCGAACAGCTTTTTGCTCCACAACGGATCAAGTCCAGACCGAACTTCCCAACCTCAAATGTTGTGGGCGGGGCTAAGTTTGGCTGGCATCCAGGGTAGATTCATCATGTAGCTCTAATATATTATTATAGAATTTATTAATATTGGCTATATTAATATTAATGTTGGCTTTTATTTCTATGTTTTCAGTTTTCCAAAAACAGAATTTCTAATTTTCACTCGTTTTTCCATCTAATTTATTTTATTTCAACTATTTTTAGTTAACAATAACAATAACAACACTGACTTGAACAAAGGACATGCTTATATTTTAATGTTTCTTGTCCTGTGTGTGTAGTTGTACACGGTGGTCCAACATGTGAAGCACTTTAATGATGTGGTGGAGTTTGGGGAGAATCAGGAGTTCACTGATGACTTTGAGTATCTGGAGACGGGCCTGAAGAGCACACAACCCCTCAACACACGCTGCCTTAGGTGAGACAAACGCTGAAAGGAATATTCTGGGTCATTTGCATTTCACAACCTCATTTATATGTGCCGTAGTTGTGATTTGCTGTTAAAGGGTTAGTTCACCCAAAAATCAAGTCATCAATTACTCACCCTTGTGTCGTTCCAAACACGTAAGACTTTCGTTCATCTTCAAAACACAAATGAAGTTATTTTATATTTACAACGCATTTAATTTATTTAGGCTTTTATTCACATATAAACATTCATCAACTCACACATCAGTTGTGGTAAACAGAAGCTCAAGCATGTTCGCTTAACGTGCGAGAACCAATGAGGTTCATTCACGCAGCATGTTTGAGCTTCGCAAGAACCAAAGAGGTTCATTCTTGTGTGTTGCGCAGCACGTTTGAGCTTCCACAAGAACCATTGTGGTTTGTTCTCGTGTCAAGCAGGTTCAGTTGAGCTTTTGTTCATGTTCGCTGATCAAGGTTTTATTGTGAATAAAAGGCTAAATTCAATCTGTTCATCATACAAAGTGATCCAGTCTCTTCAGAAAATTTGGACTAAGCCGCTTAATTTATATGGATTAGTTTTACGATGGTTTTATAAACTTTTTGAAGCGTCAAAGTGTCAGTTGTGTAGCTGTCTATGGAGGGACAGAAATTTCTCAGACTTCATTTAAAATATCTTCATTTATGTTTCGAAGATGAACGAAAGTCTTAAGGGTTTGGAATGACATGAGGAAGAGTAAATTATGAATTTTTTTTTTTTTTTTTTTCATTTTTGGGTGAACTAACCCTTTAAATATGAAGCATAATGATTTCAACTATGAAATTGTTTCAGTACAACCCAAACTCTTCCTTGCAACAAGCCTTTATTGAGATGCACACCAGTGTTGTTATATTATAATTTATTTACTGTTATAGTAATTTTTGACATTGTGAATTAGCTTTTGTTTGTATATTTTCATTTTATTTTAGTTTTAGCCATTTTTTTTTTTATGTTTTTGTCTTTTTCTTTCTATTTAGCTTTTTTTTTTTTTTTTTTTCAGTTTCAGTAATTTTAGCACTTTAATTTCATGTAATATTTATATTTTATTTCAGCTTTATTATAGTTTAATGAAAATGATTTTGAATTGTTTTAGTTAACAATAACAACACTGATGAACACTGGCACCCCCACATATTTAAGTTAATTTTCACACACAAAGACACATGTTTATAATACAAACCACTAATCTCTTTTGTTTCCCTCCATTTTTGACGGCAGTATAATCAGTCTGGCCACACGCTGTGCCATGCCAAGTTTCCGCATGCACCTGAGGGCCAGAGGGAAGGTGGCCCAGGTCTTTAAGATGCTCAGTGATGCCCAACAGCACCCGGTGAGTTTCTCATCTACTACCTAACCAACAAACCAATCACCTAAACATCAAACCAATCCAATCACCCAAACTGTCTTTAATTTACCAACAAACTAACTAATCTGTATAACCAAGCATCATTCTAAACAATCACAGCCCTGTCATTATGAATACAGCTACAGTGCTGTGTGGAACAACAGTTTGTTTACTTCATTAGTATACATTAATTGGAGATGTAATCATCTCCGCTGGCAGACAAGGGAGAAATGCAAACAGACGCTGAGCCGTTACTCTGTAAATCTCGTTAGTTCAGTTTACACAGATGGTGCATGAATGTTTGCCTTGACTTTTTCGGCTTAACTTGAATTTATTTGTGTATTTAAGGGTGTTCAGTAAAAAAAATCAACTAAATCCACTTAATGAGTCAAGACAGATGTTTAAAATAAAGCAATAAGTCACGAGAGGCCATGCCTTACAGCTAAGGGATGTTTTTCATAATGCAAAGTGAGTTGATTTGAGTATTGTGGCTTTCAGTTCATTTCGAGCTTTCGAAGCCATCTGTATGCTGGCGTACTCACAGCATAGCCTTTTCCTTCTCCCTATCCCCGTTCCTCTGGATCTGGTAGAATATGGCTCTCTGCACGGCGTCTCTGATGTACATACTGAGCCGAGACCGGCTGAATATGGATCTGGACCGTTCCTGTCTGGAGCTGATGATTAGGCTGCTTGAACTAGAGCAGGACGACTCTGTAGCGGACCAGTTAACAGCTAAAGAGATGAGCCGAGTTAAAGAGAAGATCCGCAAACTCTGCGAAACAGTCCACAACAAGCATCTGGACCTGGAGAACATCACAGTGAGTGAATCCTGTTTTTCGCACCTTACATGTCAGAACCAAACCAGAAAACCCATGAATGTTTTAGAAGAATTGCACTTCCAGTCAACTTGGCTTTGTTCAGACAGGCAGCAAAAATCAGTTTGTGTTTTTTTTGTTTGTTTGTAGTCTGAACAGTGAAGAAAGCATAGGAAATCAAATGCAGTCTTTGGTACTTGGGCTTTTCCTTTATAAACATTGCATATTTTACATGCACTTCCGTTTCAAATTTTGGGGTCTGTAGTCTGTCATTTTTTAAAATGTTTTTGAAAGAAGTCTCTTGTGCTCACCAAAGCTGCATTTATTTGAAGAAAAATACAGTGAAGACAGTAATATTGTTAAAGGGATAGTTCACCCAAAAATGAAAATTACCCCATGATTTTCTCACCCTCAAGCCATCCTAGGTGTATATTACATTCTTCTTTCAGGCGAATACAATCAAGAGTTATATTAAAAAATGTCCTGGCTCTTCCAAGCATTATAATGTCAGTGAATGGCAGCCCAAAATTTGAAGCCCAAAAAAGTGCATCTATCCATTATAAAAGTAATCCACACGGCTCCGGGGGGTTAATAAAGGCCTCCTTCTGAAGCGAATCGATGGGTTTGTGTAAAAAAAAAAAACGGGACTATCCCTTTAAATATTTTTACAATTTAAAATAACTGTTTTCAATTTGAATAGATTTTAAAATATTTTTGTGGAAGAAACTGTTCTTTGATTCTTTGATGAACCGAAAGCTTAAAAGAACACATTTTATTTGAAATAGAAATCTTTTGAAAGTTTATAAATGCTTTTATTGTATGCGTTTTTAAAAATTGGGGGTTATTCCAGAACTGTCAGGCCTTTCAGAAAGAAGTTTCTATTTATTTCATAAGTGCTGCTTCGGTTTTAAAGTTGAAACTTTTGGAAAAGACTTTTATTTTAAAGAAAAATACCCAAAACCTTTTTTGGCCTTTTTACTTTGTATGCATTCTGCTTGAATGCATTTTCCCAAACTGTTTCTTTCTGCATCTCAGACAGGTCACTTAGCAATGGAAACGCTACTGTCTCTGACGTCGAAGCGAGCCGGAGACTGGTTTAAGGAGGAGCTGCGTTTACTTGGGGGACTGGACCACATCGTAGATAAAGGTACCCTACTTGAGTATATCTGTATTTGATTTGTATGTTTGTTGAAGGAAATGGCTAGAAATATGTTTTTCTTGCCTTCAGTGAAAGAGTGTGTGGAGAACTTGAGTAAAGAAGAAGACAAAGAGAGTCTGGTGGCATCACTCTGGGGAGCGGAGCGCTGCTTACGAGTTCTAGAGAGTGTGAGTGGATACCAGATTAATAATAAAATAATATGTTTAATTGATTTCCTTTTAAAAAAAAAAAAAAAAGACCTGCAATAATTAAATAACCTGCAGTAATTAAATTATAGCATGGACTTTATATACATAATTGTACAGTCTACAGTATTCTGGTGTTGGTGAGATACACTGTGGATCTGATCAGATTTTAGAAATCACACCAAACAGTTAATAAATGCAGAAATAAGCTAATTAACAGCTTTAAAAATGTTTACTGCAATTTAATGTTATCTTTGAGAGCCCTTGAGGAAAATGCATGTTAATTTATTTAAAACATATATCTCTTTTCACATCCAGGTTACAGTCCACAACCCTGAAAACCAGGCTTATCTGATCGCCTACAAGGAGTCCCAGCTCATAGTGTCCTCAGCAAGGTGTGTGTGATCATATTGAAAGTGTAGTCACAGTGTTGCTTTGTGTGACGAGACGTTTGTCATTCTGAGGTTGTGCTTTGTGTGTGTGTAGGGCCCTGCAGCATTGTGAGCAGATGATACAGCGGTATAGCCGAGAGGTCCCTTCATCAAGCTCCGCCCTCCCACAGAGTAGTCATAGCAACGTGGGCAAGGCCGTGGAGGATTGTATGAGAGCCGTTATCGGAGTTCTGCTCAACCTCACACATGATAACGGTGAGACGCCGTTAGACACGTAACAGAAAGAATTTATACCTTGCTCACCACATACTGCATGCAGAATGAAGCAATATAAACTGAAATTGTATAAATGTAATAAAAAGAATGTAAGGTAATCCTCACAATCTCTCTCTCTCTCTGTGACCCCCAGAGTGGGGCAGCACTAAAACAGGTGAGCAGGATGGCCTCTTACTGACGGCTCTGGACTGCGTTCTTAAGGTCCCACGTTATTTGCCTCAGGAGCAGAGATTTGACATCCGTGTCCTGGTGAGATGGCACTTTGATTTTTCAAAAAAATAAGTTGCTAAGGCTGTTAGATGTTTTTAAAACATTAATTAGTCACAATTAATCACACCTGACATTTAAAATTTGTAATCATAAATATATTGAATCTCCTAATTAATGTGGAAACAGTACAAATATGTAAAATATCAATTTAAAATACTGTCTTTAATCAATATTAAGTAATTTGTTAATGGCTCGGTACATGCGGGTCATCCTTAGTCGGCCGCTCTCGCATCACGTGACTGGATGCTGCGTTAATTATTTTAATGCGTTAAAACAGCAAATATTAATCACAGAAATTAACACATTATTTTCTCAGTCCTAATATACACTATATTGCCAAAAGTATTGGGACACCCCTCCAAATAACTGAATTCAGGTGTTCCAATCACTTCCATGGCCACAGATGTATAAAATCAAGAACCTAGGCATGCAGACTGCTTCTACAAACATTTGTGAATGAATGGGTCGCTCTCAGGAGCTCAGTGAATTCAAGTGTGGTACTGTGATAGGTTGCCACCTGTGCAATAAGTCCATTCGTGAAATATTCCACGGTCAACTGTTAGTGGTATTATAACAAAGTGGAAGCGATTGGGAACAATAGCAACTCAGCCACGAAGTGGTAGGCCACGTAAAACGAGTCTGGGTTTGGCGGTTGCCAAGAGAACGGTACTAGCCTGACTGCATTGGGCAAAGTGTAAAGTTTGTTTGAGGGGGGTTATGGTGTAGGGTTGTTTTTCAGGGGTTGGGTTTGGCCCCTTAGTTCCAGCGAAAGGAACTCTTAATTATTCATATACCAAGACATTTTGGACTATTTCATGCTTCCAACATTGTGGAAACAGTTTGGGGATGGCCCCTTCCTGTTCCAACATGACTGCGCACCAGTGCACAAAGCAAGGTCCATAAAGACATGGATGAGCGAGTTTGGGGTGGAGGAACTTGACTGGCCTACACAGAGTCCTGACCTCAACCCGACAGAACACCTTTGGGATGAATTAGATCAGAGACTGCGAGCCAGGCCTTCTCAACCAACATCAGTGCCTGACCTCACAAATGCGCTTCTAGAAGAATGGTAAAAAATTCCTTGTGGAAAGCCTTCCCAGAAGAGTTGAAGCTGTTATAGCTGCAAAGGGTGGGCAAACTCCGTATTAAACCCTACGGATTAAGAATGGGATGTCATTAAAGGTGCCATAGAATGCATTGATACAAAATTTTAAATTGTTCTTTAATATCTACATAGAAGGTATGTGGCTTAGGTAAGGGCAAAAATACTCCAGATACGGTTTCACATGTCCATTTACAACCCTAGGATTTGTCCCTAGAATGAAATGGGCTGTTATTACTTTATCTGGAAGGGTCATGAATAATAATGTTGAGCTCTGCTCTGATTGGCAGTTTCACAGCAAGGCTCATTTCAGTAGCTCACACAAGTGCAGTTATTCAGCAAACACAATCGCAAATAGTCGAGAGATCCATGCTTGGATTTACAGTTCATCGCTGAGAAGGTTTGATGTCAGATTTTGTCGCACAAACAGCAAGAGACAGAACACAGACCAACTGAATGACACTTTAAGCAGAAAATCTCAAATGGAGATTGCTGAAATGCAGCTTACTTGTTTATTGGTGTTTACAGATCATCTGCGCGCGCGTCTATCGTTTAAGGACGTTTGCGTCATCTCGTCTTGTCTTAGTCATGGAAAAAAAAAAGGCATCAACGAACATTTCTCGTCATTTTCATTAACGAAATTAACACTAGTCAGAGCAAACTAACAACTTTGAATTAAATTGGTGCGGTATCCTGTTATAGATGAAAATCAACCATGCCTGTTGACAGTTCTGTTCTGTGGGAAGGGTATGAAAAGAAAAGAGCTCACATCCCATGCACAGCCTGGAACATAACATTTATATCCATGATCTGCCATTTTGTCCTTGCTTGCTTCTTCACAATACCTGCAGAACTTCTGATGATTCGGCTGTGCAGGTCCATGTTAACACTGCCTGGCCTAGAACATGGGCTGGTATATGCAAATTTTGGGGACGTAAATATTAATGATCCCGACTGTTACGTCACAGTCTGTGTTATGTTGGGATTTGCCCGTTTTTCAGTGGTCTTTTTCACGCACAAGATTTACATATGAAGGAGGAAACAATGGTGTTTGAGGCTCATGGGATGTCAGTTCCATGTACAGAATTCAACTATGCCATGGTAAATAGTTTTCCATTCTATGGCACCTTTAAAGTTCATGTGCATGTAAAGGCAGGCGTCCCGAAATGTTTGTACATAAACTAAAAATCTAATTAAAAAGAAAAAAAAAATGACAGTGAATAAAAACAGCATAACAAAAATGCAAAACAGCATGTCTAAATGTCTAACAGCAGTATGAAGTTAAAATTGAAAAAAAAAATACTATTAATTTAGCTTTTGTTCAGTTGACATATATCTTCATATATCATCATTTACGTTCACTTAAGCCAACTGTCAGAGTTTTGTTATTTATAGGTATTATTTAGTGTAGTGTCTGCTTAGTACCAAAGTGCTTAAATGTGCCGAGACTTTATGAATGGGTGTGACTGTGTTTTATCTGTGCGCAGGGTCTGGGTCTGCTGATAAATCTGGTGGAGTACAGTGCCAGAAACAGACACTGTCTGGAGGAGATGGAACTTGACTTGAGCTACCTGATGGTGGCGGAGGTACGTGTGAAGACGGAGAACGACGTGAAGACAGAAGGAGAGCAGGAGAGTAAGACGGAGGATGATAAAACGGAGGGCGAGAAGGGACCTACGACATTAAAGTCGTCAAACGCCCTGGCTGCTCTGGTTCAGGTGACTGTAGCATGTTTGACCTGAGAGATGGTTTCATATGGCCCTTCAAGTGTTTATCCTTAAATCTGATAGAGATTAGCCACTTAATGCAAGTGTTTCTGTGTGTGCAGCTCTTCCTTGAACGGGAGCAAGCAGCTGTGCTAGCTGAGGCACAGACTGATGATCTCATAAGTGAGGCGCCCAAATCTCAGGCAGACCAGAGTGGAGAGTGGAAGGAAACATCCGGAGAGATCCAGTGGGTTGCCTCGGAAACCAACGACACAAATGAAAATGACAAGAAAGAGGAGGAGGAAGAGGAGCTTGACCTCAATAAAGGTAACAGTTATTCACTGATGGATGTATTGATGTTATAAAACAAACACTTGTCATGACTTGTTTGGATTTAAAGGCACAATATGTAAGATTTTTTGATTAAAATATCCAAAAACCACTAGAACAATGTTATATTTTGTTGACGTGTGTACTTACATTATCCCAAATGTTTCCAAGAATGTTTAAATCCAGAGAAATAAGCAGTTTTAACCAGGCGTCGCCTATCAAAGACATCATACAAGCAGCGACTGTGGCATAATAAAAGCCTCACTGCTGTCGCCATGTGTTGCGCTCGTCTCTCATTAGAAATCGCTTCAGCGACCTCGTTCAGCTCCCACAGCACTCGGCCCTGCTCTGCTTCATACTACAGTAACGTTAATAATCTCATCCATGAACATGATTTCTGCCCGCGCCCCATCCCGATTCTTTTCCACCGGCTGTGAGGTGAAGACTACAACTGCCAAGATTCCGCGCTCAATCTCGGCGTCATCAAGCTACGCCTTTGTTTTGAATAGGTGACCTCACATTTAAAGTTGCTTGCCAAATTTTGCAGCGAAATCAGTTATTTCAATAGAAATCCGTGTTATCTGGAATTTCGCGTAAGGGCAAAACATTTCCTCACACAGATTTTGCATCGGGTTCAGGTGTTTTGTGTGAATTCGCTGTATTGACAGAATGCTGCTTGGCTTGAGAGTGATTTTTGTGCAAGTGGTGCTTCGCAATCGCTACACTATTGACAGTGGACAACAGAGCATAATTTTGTTGGCATAATTTCACTGAAACTTCTCTGTGACTGCACCTTAACTGACATTTAAATTGTTATATGAAATTATTCATGAGGTCTCCAACAATCCTTTTTTCTTATTCTTTTGTCATTTGTGTTTGCTGTGTGTTATAATGCAGTGTTTCTCAACTGGTGGGTCATGAGTCGTGGGTCACGGAGTGTGTAGTCAAAAAAAACAACCTTATTCTATCTAAATGTTTTTGTGATGCAAGACTTTTGAAAGATGTGCATGAAAGCTGTTTACTTCTGTCAGACGCAGATAAGTAAAGCGTGCCTAAGCATTAAAGGTGCACTGTGTACATTTTAGCGGCATCTAGTGGTGAGGTTGCGAATTGCAACTGCCCACCACTAACCCCTTTCAAAGCACATAGAGAAGCTACGGTGGCCGACACAGGACAAAGATGTCGTCGTCTGAGAGAGCAGATAATAGCTATCACTCTGTAGAGCAGTTTGTCCGTTTAGGGCTACTGTAGAAACATGGCTGTGCAAACTGGTGACTTCACTATAAGGGGACCCGTGGTGTATGTAGATAGAAATGGCTCATTCTAAGGTAATAAAAACATACCGGTTCATTATGTAAGGTCTTTATACACCACTGAAAACAGTTATGTATATTATATTGCATTTCTGTCAATAGATCCTCATAAATATTACACTGCACCTTTAAGTAAAGTAAAGTGTGTCCTGATTCAGTATCTGCTGTCAGATGAGATGGTCATTATTCTAACATTATTTTCTTAGCTTAAAGGTAGATGAGGTAGATCTTTAGATAAAGGTAGATTATTAGATTAAAAAGTCTCTTGCCTCAGAAAAATGAACCAACCATTTTTTTTTTTTAATTATTAAAATAAACTTGCTTGGTTAAAATTCCTAAAAATTTGGGTTGCAGCTTAGTGACCATGTGAAAATGTGGGTCCCATGGCCAAACCAGTTGAAAACCTGTTCATTTCCTTTTTTCAGCACTACAGCATGCTGGGAAACACATGGAGGACAGCATTGTGGCATCATACTCAGCTCTTCTGCTTGGGTGTCTATGTCAGGGGAGTCCGGTGAGCATCACTTCCTGTCACTCTTTAGGTGCTCTAGAGAGCAGTTGGTTAGTTTTAACCAAAAAAGGATTTAATTTTTTGAGAAAGATCAACAAAAAATATTTTAAATAAACCAAATTTCTACAAATTGGTCACTTTATGGCAGTTATTCAACCCAAAATAATAATTTGCATAAGTATTCAAGTATTTTGTAGATGTAACTTCAGCTGTGTGGATGGGTCTCTGACAGTTTTGCACAATTGGCCACTGGAATTTTTCTCCATTTTCTTTGTAAATCTGCTCCGGCTCAGTCTATTACTAAGGTTGCATGGAGATTGTGAGTAGAAAACATTCTTTTTCAGGTCCATTCACAAATTCTCAATTGAAAATCTGGATTCTGACTTTGCTGCTTCAGGGTATTAATGTTGTTGTTGTTAAGCCATTCCACTAGCTTTGACTTTATGCTTGGGTTCATTGTCTTGCTGGGAAACAAATCTTCTCCCAGGTTGCTGATGTCTTGCAAGTTTTCCTTCAGAATTTCCCTCTTTTTTTGCTTCATTCATCTGACTCTCGTAAAGGCCAAAGTATACTTTGGCCGTCTGCGTTTCGCGATGGTCCGCGCATTGTCCGTGTGACGTAAGCAGCATGTGCAAGTGACTTGAGCGTTTGAAACGGGGTTTGTACAGAGTTGTTTTTTTTTTTTTTTTTTTTAACCGTTATGTTTTCAAGGTTTGAAATGTGCTTGAATTTTGAATATCATCCTTGAAAATGATTAATATTTTTTTCTTAGAACGCCTCGATTAAAAAAGAAAAGGTTGCGCTTGTCCTTCAGAAGCAAAGCACTTGCGTCGGATGTTTCGGTTTTTACAAAAAGACCATGCATGCATGAATGAGAAAAAAAGTGTGGGATGTACTTGATGTTAAAAACAATATGCCACAAAAAAGTGACACACTCGAAGCATGCGCATGGAAAGACGCTTCTCACAGACAGCGTGTGTTCCCAAATACAGTGTTCTTTAGTGGCATTTTGCACTTGAGTGGTTAGATACTTTATACGAGTAGATACGAGTATTCTTGTAAACACAGTCGGTATAACTTAAGTGAATGTAAACATTTGGGGAAAAACACTGATGTGTAACGTTATATTAGATCCGTGCATTAGGTCTTAATCCTGCTGTTATTAATCTTAATCAAACAACAAAAGAAAAGAGGGAATTACTCACTGCTCTTGACTGAATAACATTTGTAGCTTTAATAATAATCCATTTATTTGTAATTAATATACTAAAGACTATGCAGTGATTTTTAGATTTGATCATTCAATTTCTGTATTATTTCTTACTTAAATGCTTCTGCTAGATATAAAATGAAAAAAAAGTAAAGCATTGTTAATTTCATTTGTTTTTTTTTTATATTGCATTTGTTCTACTGTTTGCATCTTTTTTTCTCATTTTTAATAGATAAAACAACAAAAAGAACTATATTGTGATTTTAGTAATATAGTAATTAGTATTAATATAAAGAATTAGAGGAAATGATGCATTGTAATGCACTGAGAATCGTTTTATCAAATTATTACCCTCTGAATCGTTATCGAATCATGAGGCAAGTGAAGATTCACACCTCTAGAATTTAGTGTTAACTTTCTTACCTACGTTCTTTTGTTTTGATATCCGGATTGGCAGCCGAATTTGTGCTTACATTCAGATTTAGAATTTGTTTCCTGTTGGTTTTACTGTGAAAATGTTTTACAATTGATTATTGTATATAATCAAACTGTAGGCTCTCTCTCTGTCTCTCCCTCTCTCTCTCTCTCTCTACAAACTTCTATTTGCTATAGTCTCCTATTTATATAGCAGTTTATCCTACTATAGTTTACTTCTCAGCTGTTTTGCATATAATGTATATCTAATTATTCACTGAACCCTTGATTATTCACCTGTACCCACCCTTGCCACTGCTTGAAAGTGCTTGAATTTCCCTGTTGAAAACAAAGTCCACTAGATAGCGCCAAACGCATCTTTTTGCACTCACAGGCAAAGAAGTATACTTTGAAAGGCCCACGCGCTCAACTGTGCGTGAGACGGAGCGGAACGCAGAAAATGAAGTATACCAGGGCCTTAAGCCTTCATGGGTCTGATGCAGAAAAGCATCTCTGCCATGATGCCATCACCGCCATGATCCACAGTGGTGATGGTGTGTTTCTGATGATGCTCAGTGTGTAGCTTACATACAACATTGTTTAGTCTGATGGCCAAAAACTTCATTTTGATCTCATCAGTCTACAGAACCATCTCCAGCTGGATTCAGAGTCTCACACATGCTTTCTGAAAAGCTCTAGCCGAGATGTCATGACATTTTTGAACAGTGTCTTTCTCTTTACCACTGGAGCACCTGGGTAACAGTTCTGAGTCTCTCGCATTTCTTCCACTGAAGCTTGTAGCTTCCTCAGGGTCGTCATGGCTGGATTTACAGCTGTGTCAATACTCTTTCCATCTCTTACCTGATCTAACAGTACTCCCAGGGATGTTTAGTGATTTTTGAAATCTTCTTATATTCATCCCCTGCCTTGGAGCAGCTTGGAGTGTTATTTCATGGTCTATGTTCTGCCACTATAAAGACTCACCAGAAGCCTTGCCAATAGAGGTTTATTTGTACTATAATCAACTGAAACCCTGGGACTACACACAGATGATCATACCACTGATAATATAGGCTGTCTATTCAACAAACGTATTAAGCAGCACAACTGTTTTAAGCCATTGATAATAAGAAATGTTTCCCAATGTGACTGAAGATTGGAGTAATGATGCTAAAATTCAGCTTTACCATCACAGGAATAAGTTACAAGTAAATTCAAATTTAATTTAATTAAAAGCAGTTATTTTAAATCGTAGTAATATTTTGCAGTATTAATGTTTTACTGTATTTTTTGAACAAATAAATGCAGTCTTGGTGAGCATAAGAGACTTATTTCAGAAACATTAAAAAACCTTACCGACCTCAAACTTTTGAATGATAGCCTATGATAATGACATGAAGAATGAAAATGCAATGAATAATAATTGATGAATAATTTAAAAAGAATGAAAGAATTATACTACTATTTTGTCAAAATATTTATATAAAATTCTTTAAATGTGACCCTGGACCACAAAACCAGTCATAAGGGTCAATTTTTTCAATTGAGGGTCAATTGAGATTTATACATCATCTAAAAGCTGATAAATAAGCTTTCCGTGGGTGTATGGTTTGTTAGGAAAGGACAATATTTGGCCGAGATACAACTATAAATCTGGAATCTGAGGGTGCAAAAAATCTAAATATTGAGAAAATCGCCTTTAAAGTTGCCCCGATTAAGTCCTTAGCAATGCATATTACTATTAATACTAAATTTTGTATATATTTACGGTAGGAAATGTACAAAATATATTCATGGAACATGATCTTTACTTAATATCCTAATGATTTTTGGCATAAAAGAAAAATCGATAATTTTGACCCGTACAATGTATTGTTGATTATTGCCACAAATATACCCGTGCGACTTATGACTGGTTTTGTGGTCCAGGGTCACAAATGTACTTTACATGTAAATAAAAATGTATCTTTTCTATCTCTTTCTTAGATGAATGTGAAAACCGTACGGGCAAATCTTCCTAAGGGAGATTTCTCTATCATGACTGAAATGCTAAAGAAATTCCTTAATTTCATGAACCTGACGGTAAGTGCAACAATATCAAACATTTTTCACCGTTCAAAATGGCAAGTGTTACAATGTTTTACTGACCTATGAAAATGACAGCATGACAAAAATGTACAACCCAGTTTATAAGAGATTAATTGTAGTGCAAATTCTGTAGTAAATATGGGCATAATGAAAAGGCGTCCAAATAGGGTTTCAGTGGACCAATCACAGGGTGTCTTGTCTGTATTTGTACCTGGCTTTTAATGTGCTATCCAGTTGATCTGACCACCATGCACGTAATGTAATGCCAGGTGTAGGAGGCCATTGATGATACAAAATGTGTGGCTTTGCTCTAAAATCTGGCCAGTGACATTTAAATTAGTATTTTTCTCCTCTCTTTTCTTTTCTATCATCAGTGTTCTGTTGGAACCACAGGACAGAAATCTATCTCACGGGTGATTGATTATTTGGAGCATTGTTAGCAGAGGTGTCGCAGTTCCCCCTCTTCTGTGGGATGAATCTGGACCTGGCAACGTGCCTTAGGCCCTTCAGGACAAGAGGCAGCAGTTCCGGTGGTAAAGGTGGTTAAGCGTCGCTACGGTCACATCGCCTGAGTGACTCACTGCAGAGACTTTGGGTCCCCCCCCCCCCCCCCCCCTTTCTTTTTGCTTGTTTTTACATTGTGTGTTTTTCAAATGCTGTCTTTCTCTCTCATGCTCTCTCACACACTCGCTCAGCTGTGTTTTCGCATAATATTTGGTTTTTGAAGCACTGATCCCCATGTTAAACAAAAACTAAGCTGTGTTTTGAAACAAATGATTTTAAGCTAGTAGTCCTTGTTTGTAGTGTAAAGATTTACACTAAACCTAGTAACTTATTGATATTTCAAACACCGAGGGCTGAGGCATTGTTCACAGTTTTAGGACTGGCTATTTGCACATGATCTTTGTTCAGACAGTGCAGTCAGTATCCGCTGTATTTACATCAGTAATGATGTAAGCGTCAGAACAATCCCAAAAGACTTTCTCATACAGTAAATGATAGTTGTAGAAACTGGAAACATTGCCTCTTCTCAGGACATCTTGCCTAGTCCATAGTAATGGCTTTTTAAGTATTCGCGAATATACTGCGCCCTAAACTGGTGTTACAAACACTACCATTTAAACATCTCTTATGCTCACCAAGGCAGCATTTGTTTGATCAAAAATACAGTAAAACTGTGATAATGTGGAAAAAAAAAAGTTATTTTGTCTTCAGTGCCACATGATCCTTCAAAAATCCTTCTAATATGCTGATTTGGTGCTCAAGAAACATTTTTTATTATTATTATTATTATTATTATTAAGGTTAAACAGTTGCGCTGCTTAATGTTTTTGTGGAAACTGTTATTAAAAAAAATTCTGGATTCTTTGATCAGCATTGAATATTTATAAAATTATAAATGTCTTTACTGTCACTTTTTTGATCAGTTTAATGCATCCTTGAGAAATGAAAGTATTCATTTCTTTGGGGGGAAAAAAGAAAATCTTACAAACCCCAAACTTTTGAATGTCCCAAATGACAAATCCAACCTGACCGTTCAGACAGATGCATGCCACATGGATGTGGTGTAGATCAGGTTTTTGACTGCTAAAAAATTAATCTGATCTGCAAAAAAAAGAAAAGAAAAAATTTGTTGCCAGTCTGAAGAAAGCCTAAGATGCCTGATGAACCAAAGACAGACACCTTGCAAACATGAAAACAAGCATGCAGTCATTAAATCAAGTTTTCCTGTCATGCTTAAAGGTAGGGTAGGCAATTTCAGAGAGGCTACCAATAGCAAGCAAGCTTTGAAAGCATGAGATCCCACCCTCCCTTCAGAGCGTCTCCAAAGCCACGTCTCCTTCAAAACGCATGAATGCACACAGCAGAGTCTGCAAAGCATCACGAGACGAGAGACGGCGAAAGCACAAAACATTACAATAATAATGAGTGTAAACAACTTACAGAGCTCTTGTACCACCTGACGGCTGCAGATTCATTTCGGCGCTGATAGCGTTGCCAGAGACACGCATAAATCCGAGCCTGAGGACGTGAACAGCTCTGGGTTGAATGTCACGGGTTGCCGTCTCGTAATTACAGTTACGGCATGGCGTGAACGCAGCATTAGCTTATTGTAAAAAGCAGCTGCTGTTTGTTTGTGGCACTTGGTGGCTGTCTGTCTACAATGCTGCATAGCCTCATGAAACGCGCTGAGGATGTGTGGAGGTGTGGAAATGCATGTTGACAGGCAGGTAGGACACTATCAATGCAATTATTGGACAAACTTTTTGGGCCTGAGACTTCCACAGAAGATATATGTACGTTTTAATATTTAGACCACTTCTATTATTGATTGCTATCAGGATGTGAAAAGAATTTCAACCAGTATAGCAAAAAATGTTTATAAAAAAAATTGCCTACCCTACCTTTTAAAGAATGAGGTCTACCTTTAAAGAACAATGTCATTGTTTCTTTCACATACTGTATACTAAAACCAAGCTATTATGATTGATTTCTTTTAAATTATTTTAATGATTTTACTTGGATACAGTGCATCCGGGAAGTATTCACAGCGCTTCACTTTTTCCACATTTTGTTATGTTACAGCCTTATTCCAAAATGGATTAAATTCATCATTTTTTTTCCTCAATTCTACAAACAATACCCCATAACGACAACGTGAAAGAAGTTTGTTTGAAATCTTTGCAAATTTATTAAAAATAAAAAACTAAAAAAAATCACATGTACGTAAGTATTCACAGCCTTTGCTCAATACTTTGTTGAAGCACCTTTGGCACCAATTACAGCATCAGTCATTTTGAGTATGCTTGGCACACCTATTTTTGGGCAGTTTCTCCCATTCTTCTTTGCAGGACCTCTCAAGCTCCATCAGGTTGGATGGGGAGCGTCAGTGCACAGCCATTTTCAGATCATTCCAGAGATGTTCAATCGTGTTCATGTCTGGGCTCTGGCTGGGCCACTCAAGGACATTCACAGAGTTGTCCCGTAGCCACCCATTTGTTATCTTGGCTGTGTGATTAGGGTCATTATCCTGTTGGGAGATGAACCTTCGCCCCAGTCTGAGGTCCAGAGCGCTCTGGAGCAGATTTTCATCAAGGATGTCTCTGTACATTGCTGCATTCATCTTTCCCTCGATCTAGACTAGTCTCCCAGTTCCTGCTGCTGAAAAACATCCCCACAGCATGATGCTGCCACTACCATGCTTCACTGTAGGGATGGTATTGGCCAGGTGATGAGCGGTGCCTGGTTTCTTCCAGACATGACGCTTGCCATTCAGGACAAAGAGTTCAATCTTTGTTTCATCAGACCAGAGAATTTTGTTTCTCATGGTCTGAGAGTCCTTCAGGTGGCTTTTGGCAAACTCCAGGCGGGCTGTCATGTGCCCTCTGGCCACTCTACCATACAGGCCTGATTGGTGGAGTGCTGCAGAGATGGTTGTTCTCCTCTCTCCACAGAGAAACACTGGAGCTCTGTCAGAGTGACCATCGAGTTCTTGGTCACCTCCCTGACTAAGGCCCTTCTCCCCCAATCGCTTAGTTTGGCCAGGCGGCAGCTCTAGGAAGAGTACTGGTGGTTCCAAACTTCTTCCATTTACGGATGATGGAGGCCACTGTGCTCATTGGGACCTTCAATGGTTTTTCTGTACCCTTCCCCAGATCTGTGCCTCGATACAATCCTGTCTCGGAGGTCTACAGACAATTCCTTGGACTTCATGGCTTGGTTTGTGCTTTGACATGCACTGTTAACTGTGGGACCTTATATAGACAGGTGTGTGCCTTTCCAAATCATGTCCAATCAACTGAATTTACCACAGGTGGACTCCAATCAAGTTGTAGTAACATCTCAAGGATGATCAGTGGAAACAGGATGCACCTGAGCTCGATTCTGACTGTCATGGCAAAGGCTGTGAATACTTATGTACATGTGATTATTTTTATTTTATTTTTCGTTTTTTTTTTTTTTTTTAATTTTCAAAGATTTCAAACAAACTTCTTTCACGTTGTCGTTATGGGGTATTGTTTGTAGAATTGAGGAAAAAAATTATGAATTTAATCCATTTTGGAATAAGGCTGTAACATAAAATGTGGAAAAAGTGAAGCGCTGTGAACACTATCCGGATGCACTGTATGTGGGGAGGATTGTAGTGTTTTCTGGTTTCTTTTTCATGGCTTTGATCATCCACTGGCTTCTGTAGTTTTAGTTTTTCTAAAGTTTTCCAAGAGTCATCACCTGACATTACCCATGATTAAAAAAAAAGAAAAGGTTAAAAAAACATTTAAGTTAATTAGTTTTGTAGTCTGTGCTATGTGAGCCCCAGTTTAATGTTAAAAAAGGAAAAAAAGACAGCACTTGAAAATTGTTTTGTGTTTTAGTGGGTTCATCCTCTGTTAATTTAATTATACTCTGACTTTAATATAATAGAACGAGATTTATTGTTTTATAACTTTTAATTGTTTTTCTTTACCTTTTTGATGTTATTCAGGAAAATGTTTCTCGTTTTTTGTTTTATTTCATCCCGTGTGTGTCTGCAGAATGGCTGGAATCTGCTGAAAGGTCTTAGACAAAAAAAAAGAAATGGAAAAAAAGCGCATCCTTTTTCAGACTGAACTAAGCAAAAGTGTCCTCTATTCCTTTCAGATCTTTACTGAAGCAGAGCCATATGGAGTAAAGCTTGTTCTATTTTGTAAAACTGAAGCAAGTTTTACGATAAGTTAATTTACAGACCTGAAGTTTTTTTTTTTTTTCTTTTAATTGTAAATATTTCTGTACATATTTGATGTTAGACTGCTAGAATACTTCCAAATCACCAAACCTGAATTTTGTTTATTTTATACTTTCCCCCCCTTTATTGCATTATTTTAGATAAAGGTAAAAGTACAATTACAAGAAATATATAAATATTATATAAATATATATATTAAAGGAAAAACAATTTGTACCATTTTCCAGGATGTTGTTTTTGGTTACAATGTAAATAATTTTACCTTGAATAAATACTTGCTACTTTCAGTACTTGTTGACTGTTTTGTAATGTCCTCTGTGTAATTCCAA